>CAXHWN010000846.1:2029400-2539090 GCA_964020975.1 Hermodice carunculata | reverse complement strand
AAATCAAATCAAAGATTTTGAAAGTTGAATATTACATGTATTAAGTATGTCCAGGTGACAGGTCATTTTCTTTGGAAGAATTTGACAGCAAGCTTCTTGAGACATCCTTGGCACCACTCTTAGCTGGTCCAAATTACCTTGCCCTCTGCAACCATGCAATTAGGGACCTCTGGACATTGGGGTGTTTTTACTCCCTGTTTACCAGACATATAAACAAAGATGTTGATATCAAGTGTTTGGCTTCTCTTAATGTGACCAGATCAGGTAATCAAATGTGTAATGATTGTTTTATTACATGCATCAGTAAACACAGGCCCTAGTGTGAACATTTCAGTAAACCAGGTGACACCTGGAGACATTCACCTCCCTAACTCTGCTCCAAGAGCCACAAAATATCTTTTCTTGTCCTGACCACAAATTATAGCTGTAACTCTTCATTTAATGCTTGAGTTATAGAGGTTAGTTAATTTACTTATCCACACCAAAAGCTACTGTGATTTATAGCAGGCATTTATTTTTCATTTTTTATTCTCTCTAACATGGCCCTCACATGCCCCTCCTTTTTTTCTTTGACCTCCATGATACAGCTGTCATATTTCACTAACTTTTTACTTTTATTGTTATGAATCCTATCCAATTTTTCCCATTTGTAGCTTTGTATCTGCTGTGTGGAAAAAAAAAATACTGTTTTAAATGCAATTTGTGGCATTCCACATCCATTTCAATTGCATTATATAGACGGTGTCATAATATATAGTTGTTAAAACTGGTCTGCTGTTGTTGCAAGCCAGAATATGTCAGGACACTTTGGGCCCTTGTCTTAGTTCCATGATGAATTAAAAAGTGAGGTGGGGAGGATAATGGCCGGGAGTGGGGTAAAATGTCGGTCCTCAATGAAACAGCTATTTTGTTCATCAATTTTGTCAGACACGCTTCAGTAACCATCCATCAACATGGTCAAGCCCCCATGTTTTTGTTTTCATTACCTCAGACATGCAAAGAAGCAAAGACAGTTTCAAGGCAGTCCCCACCAATTACCCCATCTGTTCCAATGCATAATTAATGACCCTCTATCCATCTTATTGATAAACATATATGGGCAGTTGTGATGTCACTGGTCCATTATCCAATTATCTCTTGATGCTACTGTTAGTCACTTTTCATAATTAGGTCTGAGATAATTATTGTTTTTAGTACATATAGGTAGGTCAACATGTCCTCAAATTGCATATTAGTTTTTAAAAAAGTGCCTTTTATTAAAAATATTGTCTGTATTTTACAATTCAATATAGCAAACCATACAACACTTTTGTTTAAGATGTTGTTGTCTGACTCACATTTTCACCCATTCTGCCAACATCTGGACACAATATATATATATATATATATATATATATATATATATATATATATATATATTCATCTTTGATCACTTGTTCACACCAAAAAGTACATAACTCATAATGTTGAGAAATTATACAAATTTTTATCCATATTCAATCAGAAAACACAAACTTTCAAGCACTCTGTTTATAAACTGACCAAATAGCAAGCACAGTATATTGACTAGTGGTCAAGCTGGGTACCCCCAACCTATTTAATTGCTATCACTGACCAAGTGCAGATGACCATCTCAGCTAGCAAGGGCCACCCTCCCAAGTGGCTAGTAAGCAGTACGGCTACTGTGCTGGGCCCCCATGTCCCAGCATTGATTGGAATCTAATGGTTAACTCACTGCACAGGACAGCCATTAAAGCCTCTGTCAGTGGCTTCTGCACTGCCTGGCAAATCATGCAGCACCCCTCTTTGTGGTCACTGCAGCATAACTCACCAAGTAATGCATTGACCATGACTCTATACTATGCACGCTGGTTCTTGATTGACAGCTACTTTCAAGACAAACTAAACACAAATCTTTATCAAGGTACACTATCTAGTTAGATAAAGTACCAGTAAGCAATGAGTTAACTTCTTTGAAACAAGACCCCTTTTTAATCTATGAATGGGTTTGAATATTTCCTCTGTGACAGGGCTACTTCACAGTGAACCCTGTATAACTGCATAACTCAGTGAAACACCAGTCAATGCCAGTCAAGTTAAAGTTCATGAAATTTGACCACAGAAGTGTTTCTCCAGAGCCATGTGCCGAGATCCGAGACAAACAAGTTTTGTTTCACGCCCTGGTCTTTTCTCGTGTTTCTGTTTCTCTCAGTAAATGCGACATGTCACAATATTTGGAAGAGATTAGGATACATATTTAACTTGCGGTGGTCAGTTTTCATGACTAATGTGAAAATTAAAGGAAACACAGTAAAAGTGCATGTATTGTCAAACTTTAGCACAGAAGACATAATGCTGGGTCTGTTCAGCAGGTAAAGGCCTCTCAGGCCCTGTATGCCTTACTATGAGCAAGGACTCTCCTTTTGTGGAGCCTACTTGTTGTCTTGGTATGAGTCAAGGCTGTCCACATATATTGTGAAAGATAAATATTGCATCCATTTCTTGATTTTTTTTTTCACCTTAAAAAAATGTACTTCTGTCTTATGTTCACCTACTTTTCTTTAATGCTTTTTGATAACAGATAACAATCATTTCTCTGTTTTTTTCTCTCATCTAAACCTTACATTTACTCTCCAACCATTTCTTTTGCAAACCAGTTGATGTGTGTTTCTTCCACAGAATCAATACATGTATCACAAAGCAAATATGCTGAGGTTCACGTATTATCAGTTATTTAAAACTTGCAATGTTTTGAAGTCCAGTATAAGATACAAAAAGAAGACAATCAATTTTGAACTTTTTCTGCATTCACAGCTGTTTTCATCTTTTCTCCTTTTTATGAAAAAAGTAGGGATCAAATATTAGAGTGTGACTGGTTCCCACACAATACTCATATGGTTGTAAAGCAATAAATGAACATAATGCAAAGTATTTTTACGGTGTCCCAAGTCATTGAAGTGATTCAGTTTGATCATGCTACTGAATCAGCCACAATTGCCAGTAATAATGTACATATGGAACCTATTGGTATTAAAAAGCAGCTTGGTAATAAGTTCCTTATTGTGCAACCACTCCTCTCATATATCACCATTGAGCTGTCTAAAGTCACAGGTCTACACACTGTCTTCAGTTTCTGACACTTCCATATTGGACAGTATGCATGCAGCTGGAAACAGCACAACAAAAATGGGAATAGTCTCTCAAAGAATTACAAAAATAGTCTTATTAAATAAGAAATTAATGAACCATCAGGGTATGTCACGTAGGAGGCCATGGGGCGCTTGTTGATCAAGGGGGTGAAGGGCTTCACTGGATCCCCTGCGCACGCCCAAGTCTTTCCTGGCTGTTGGCCTCTGCCCTGCTGGCCATGATCCAGGCACGAGACACACCCGCCTGCATCCAATTAATGACTTGTGCAACCAGCCCCTGATGGGGTGAAATGATGCTGCCCAGCACAAGCTGTCTCCCATAACAGGACACTGCAAGTGAAAAACATTGTCAGGTCCACTGGCTGCTGCTGGAGTCTGTTGAATACCAGCTGCCAGAGGCACCGCTAGGCTAGGGCAATGTCACATGCCTCGCACTTCTATTCAAGTCCAACTGCTACCAGATCAAAGACGTGTCTCTACATCTCCTGCAGGCACAGATATCTTGCTTCTTTTCAATACATTACTTTCCAGAAATACAACAATTTCCTGGTAACTTTAAAACAATTAAGTTATAACCTTAATCTAGGTATTGTTAGCATGCACATACCAACAAAGCTAGTGATCTTCCCAGATCTTTTTAAGTCCTATCACTTAAACCCCAATTATCTTCTGCAGACCTTGCTTGCATTCTTGATGCAGATTACATTTTGGGTTGACATGTGACCTATTGACTCTAAAAAGATGAGCAGTTTTCTGAAACAGAACAACTGGGACTAAGAATGAAATGTGACCTATGAATTAATCTAATGCATTTGGTCTGAAACAGATACATACAAATCTGGAGCATTTCATCCCTTTATACATGAACCTTGTCAAAGCCCACCTTCAGTTTCAGGAAGTGAAGCCACGGGGAGCACATTTATAACAATTTTGAGATATGAAAATTGCCAGGCAGTGTGTGGCATACCAATGTATCGTGTTTATTGTAGTGATTGTATTAGGCATGTAGATGATGGACAATGGTGGTGGAAAAAAACAGAGGATGATGAAAACATCTATAAAAGTCGCAAAATCTGTCAAAATAATCAAGCAATATTATGTAGTACATGTTCCCAACCAGCTACTGATTTTTGACATCTCTTGACAAAGAAACACCAATGTATATTGCATTAAAAATATAGATTCTTCTTCCCCCCCCCCTTCATTCATATTTGCCAATTAAATATGCCCAGCTTTCAATCTTTCACCTAGTTTTATTGTTACAGTAATTAACTACTCCTTTGAGAGATCACTTCCAGGGCAGCTCTGAAGTGGCCACACAGAAAGGATGCTGTAAATGGAGGTCAAGTAACAAGGAAAAGAGACTTCATACCTTATAACTGTGGTCTTAAAAGGCAACTGGTCTCTCCTTGGAGTGGTCTCATAAAGGATGGATTCTTGGATCAATGAGAAATAGGTACATTTTGGTTTCACAAAGGAGGTACAACTCGATTAACATTAATAATGAGAAATTGTTAGTTGCGCGTCACTGATGAATGTTTTGATCAAACAAGTGTGTTGAGTGTTCTCATCCCCAAACTTTTGTGCTGCTAATATACAGAAAGTTCTCTGCACCTGGTGCAATGAACTATGTAATGAACAAGTCCATCAAACTAGGACCACAACACCAGAAATCATCATCTTGGAAGGTACACTTTCAATTTAACAGATCTGGTTTTAATCAGGGAACGTTAAAATGACTTATAAGTGATAGTTTTATTATGGGTTAAGGATGATATATAAACCTGCAGCTGAAACTGAACAGAAGTGATACTGATTATGAAAAGATGTGGGATGGCTGTTTGGCCATGCAGGCAAACTTGATTGGTATATATATCTCTTGCAGGCAACAGACAAGGGGTCTTGAATTCTGAACTCAAAGTTTTGACATGAGCTTGATGAAGAGTTCTTTTTGGGGGGGGGGGGGAGCATCATAAGTGTACAAAACGAAGAGCTTCAGTTATTGACAGTTGTTGTCAAGAGGATCACTATTTTATTTGGAAGTCTGAGACTGTCATGAAGTATATGTTGATGCAGGTCTGAGGGCTGAGTGATGTTACAGTCAGACCATTGAGTCTCCCCGTTCACTTGCAGGCTGACACAAGCCAGTAATCCTGCCTTCAGAAGCCATGCCAAGCCATTCTTGTACATGTGCCCTGCATCCCGTCCATAGCACAAGATACCATGCCAACACGTGTACACACAAACACACGCTCTCACATCCATTTACTGTTGCATGCCGTGACCACGCCAGCGCCACTGCAGAAGTCTGGAAGCGTCCCCAAGGACTGGCTCTGCCTGTGGTCCCTGGCATAGCCAAGTGACATGTTCCACACCTGAGGGGTACACCAGTGCTCAATGACAAGCCAGCCCCACAGCTGTTTGTCTCCATTACAAGTTAGTATTATTAGCCATCAACTACGATGATTAACTAAGCTCATCAGGATGATGATGAAATATTACTGAAATGTTAACAGTACAGAAAGAGAAGATCCCAGTTACGTTTTGTCAAACCCCTGGTGCTAAGCTAAAGGACTACTTGAAACTCAACATTGTTGAAGTAGCATCAGAAAACTACTTACATGTCAAATTATCTCTCCCCCCCCCCCCCCCCCCGGACAATTATAATCTCTCCCCCCCCCTCCCAAAAAAATGATGAGCTTTAAGATAGTTATTCTCTGATACTGTGCCCTTTAGTTGGACAACCTTAGAATTTACATATACACATAAATTGGCCCATACATCATACATAAATGCATCCAACTTTTATATGAAAAAGAAACAACCAATAACTGTACTAATTTGTGTACCGAACACAAGCATTCAATGCACAGGAGTGTCAAAGTGCAGCAGATACATTTTTACGCAGCATGAAGAATTCCATGATGTATGTCAAGTGAAGAAAACCTACCAGGAAAAGTGAAGAAATGACAACCTGCTGGGCATGGAAGTTGACATTCTTGGCATGCTGAGCTTAAGAAAACATGCCTGTTTTTTACAAGCATCCTACAAAGCACAAATCAAAATAGGCCAGGGGTCACTCCAAAACATACATATTCATTGGTGTGGGAAATGAGGTTCAGCCTAGTTTTTAGATTAAATAACCAAACAAAAACATACACAAAGGATGTGAATTATCTCAACAATGAAAGCGATATGTGATGAGGTCACTCAACAAAAACAATAAAGAAGGTTAATATTGGGGAAATCTAAGCAGACAATTGCCTGCAGGCACACACAGCTTTCTTGGATGTCTTCTTCTGGGAAAACAGACCTTTTCATCTTCCTTCTCATGGGTAGACATCATCGGATTAAAAAGAAATTCACATTTCCAACAATTTGTCTTTTTACCATTCACCATGGACAGGTAGGTAGGTGGAGCGTCTTGTATGTCTATTAGTTACACGGCAGAAATACCTATATTTTGCAAAGAATTATTGACAAAATTGAAGAAAAAAAAGGTACACAGAGGCACTGGTGTCACATTAGCCCCAATTTAAGGCAATGTCCCAGTGACTTAATTTTTAGGCCAAATATCACGAAAACATTCCTCCCTGACACAATAAACTTATATTTTGCAGAATCTGTCTGGACTAAAGATGAAACTCAAAATTTGAACATGTTTAAGCACAAGCACTTTGGGTACAAAAGTGGTTTTTGTAAAATTTTTGATATTTCTCAAAAAATAATCAAGATAAAATGGTCAAATTTTTGTTAATTTTATCTCAACACAGGTATCTTCAAAAAAGTATCAGCGATTTTTCATCTCTATATCTGTTTACAATGGTGACATGAAAATTGAAAAATGGTTGTTTTCTGTGAAAATATAGTTTGTGGTGCTTTTCATTTTTGATATGCATTTAAAAAAGAACTGATCATTTCTTAAAAAAATGCTGTACATTTTTGCTTGAGAATTTATTAGAGTAAATCAGTTTTTATTTGATTGAAATGAGAGAATTTGTTTTAGAGAAATATCCACTTGAAATGGACATTTAATGCAGATACCTATTGTCAGTAATCAAGATGCCAAGGTTAACAAGGTCTATTGACTACCATGTTAACACTTAAAATATTTTGTTGATTTCTTTAGATTGCAATGGGACTTGAACTACTATATTTTGGCATACTATATATATACAACATATATGTCTACCTCAGGGGTTCCCAAATCTTAAAATGAGCAAAGATATCCCCAAAGTCCAAAATCAGTTCGACATTAGCTTAATAAGGTTAAAATGCAAGAGCAATGTGGGCAGTCTCATCTGAGGAAATGACATAAATCTAAATCCCTTTTTTACCCCATAAATATGATGGCCAAGCTTTTTGGTTGGCTAACCTCTGGTACGTAAAGTTCATCACACAAGCTGTGCTTACAATGTTTGAAAGTTACAGGGTGTTCCATTCTCTTTACTTAATCAGAACTTACAAATTCAATTACCCTTCAGTCAAATGAGCAAAAATGTCTGGCTACTCCATTAGATTCCCACTGCATTGCATCTTGCATGGTGATATGATATTCCATCCAAAGTCTGCTGGAGTAAAGTTTTAGGCCTGGATGGAATTAAATTCACAAATACAAACAACAACATAAATCTACTGTCCTGTGATACATACTTGTACCCTTGGTCCCATCATCATGAATCACTGATCTTTATGTTTTACTCTCCTGGTCTCCAGACCACATTTGATCCTGGGTTGTATCAATTTCTTTACATCTCGACCAAGTCCCCTGCCCCTTTCTTGACCTCCTAGCACAAGTTGTTCTAGGCAATCTATTGTTTAAACATGAGGGGATTATCCCTCTGGTCCCGTAACCCAACAAACATGATGGATGACTCTTCCAAACTAGATGTGTTTTGCTTGTCTCTTCATGACATTAAGTTTAAGGGTGAATGAACTTTTGAGTGAAAAACGGTAGTCCAGTCAGCTGTTTTCTTCTCATGTACAGTGTTCATATGTGTGGTTAGTCATAAACACTTTTACTTCTCCTCTAGAAAATGGACATTAACCTCAGACAAACAAGGCACATAAGTTCATCCACCATGTACAAAACAACAAGATAATTCTGCATGCAATCTTTCTTATTTAATTATCCTTCATGTCAATAAATGCATACATTAATATTTTTTCTTTGAATTTATGCTGATATACGTTGGCAAAGTTGTATCTGTCAGCTCTGTGAAACATGTTAGAGTGTGGTAACTTTTTCTTGTTTTTCTTTCTTTTTTTATTCGATTTATATATATATATATATATATATATATATATATATATATATATATATATATATTTTAGTGCAGTCTTTCAAGGCAAATGGATAAGCATATGTTCACCAAAGCAAATTCTCACTGATTTTCTTCTGGGAGTGTTGTCTGGTATATTAGGTTAAATCTTCTCTGCCTGGTAAACAGACCAATCACTTGTTCATTTAATATTGTGCATGAAATGGAGAAAACACGGAGCTGCTGTCACCAGGAAACAAGTTTAGTCAAATATCTGCTGCACAGGCAACTGCAGTATAAATCTATACACAGAGCTACTAGAATAATTCTCTATTTTCTCCAGTCCAGGATGACTTGAGAATTCTCCCATGTCATCACCTTGAGGTGACAATGACAAGTGGACCTCTGATGTATTTTCCTGGTCACTGATACAGGGGCACCTTCACTTCTAGGATAGCCTCATCTGTGGCTGCAATTATATGGCCATTTGTGCCCCCCAGTGGGTGGCATCACATTCCTAGAAGACTGGTGTCTGTCTGAAAAACCAATGTGTCCCTTGAGCCCTGGCATGATAGAGCTAACACAGAGACTGGAGACAGGGGAGTGTCTGGATTAACTCATGTCTTTCAACAGGGGTTAAGGCCTTGGCCAGTGGTTTCTAAATTGCCAGGAAAGTCATTCTATAGCTGTCACATGGGCAGCTATAGCATGACTTGCCAGGCAATGCAAAACCCACACCAGTCATGTTGGTACTTGAATGGAAGCTCTCACAATTATGAACCTGAACATGAGTGCACACGTGTGAAAATTGGGGTCTTGTATGGTATGAGTTAACTTGTTTGCTGGCCCATGGGAAAATCCAGCTCTACAGCTCAGGGAGGAGTCTGCCAGAGTCAGATCACTTACCAGGAAGATTACATGACATTCATCTCCTATTAGTCACTCTTTTGGAGAAGTTGTTGGGCTAAGCTTCAATGACAACCAAACGACTTTCAGAACCACCCTCAAGCCACACTGATGGGATCAGCAGACTCTGCATTGGGATACATTACTTCTGAAAACACTCCAAAATATTTGGGCATAATTCGAGAAGTGATCCTAGCCTGCTATTTACTTTGCAAAAAGCTATTCTTTTCCCGTTTCACTGTAATGTACCTAAACTAATTTCATTACTACGCAATCGTGTTTTGAAAATGAAAACCTATCATTCCCTTCAAGTCTTTTACCTTTCATCTGACTTCATTTGAAGTGATCTGTGGAGTGGAAAACTTAAGCCAACAAGCTAAATCAAATGATGCTGACCAGGACAGAACTGAGAGCTGAAGTCACATGCAAAGTCTGACATTGCTACTGTGTACTGAAAGTCAAGAAACAGGGATCTCTCCTGAGAGCCGGTCTGCTTTTTGCCACCCTATGAAACTTGAGCCATGTTCAAAACAAAATTATCAGCAAAATACTGACATGCCAGTAGTTCTTGGATTCTTGGAGGCTCGGAGGTAAATAATTCATATAAATGGGGTGTAAGTAAAGGTGTCTAACAAGTCGAACATACAAAAGTGCTGATACATCTGTCCTGCCACCACGTGCTAGACACCACTTTAGTTTTTATGAAGCACCTCTGAAGACCTACCATTTCTTTCTAGTGATGGAACCCAAGATGCCTGGACCTAACGTTTATCTCCTGCAGTAATGAAATTATCAGATCCGTGGGAAAATCTTACGATAAAGCACTTAAGACCAGTCTACACCATAAAGTAAGCACGACTGTTTGCTGAATCAAGCCAAACAACAACTGTGAAATCCTACCAGGAGCCAAGAACTGCTGTATGGTTTCTCACCTGGAAGATGCCCTTTCTGATATAGCTACATATTGCCATGCAGACCACGGTAAATTTACAGTCAAAGATGTGATCATTGATTCAAATGAGGATTTTTTGTCTAATGATGCCAGAATCATATTTCATAAAAATAAATTTTCATTCCTTCAATTTTTATTCAATGCATCTGCATAACTGGTCTGTTTTTTAGCATTTTTGACATCATTTATTTACATCAGTTCACGAGGCAAAGATATAGCACAAATAATTGGGCCGGGGATGGGAGGTGGTGTTTAGTGGTTGGGGTGTGGGTGGCCATGCAGGCAATATTAACTTCTACTTAAAACAAAACCTACATCAATATAAAACTGATATCACTGTAATATCTTACGTCTATGCCAAGTGGGACTGTAATAAAAAGAATCAATCTTCACATTCTGATTTATTTCAAGTGTTTTTTAGCAGCCTGTCTTCTGTCCATGTGGGGAAAAAAAAGTACTGGTCCGTCCGGTTTTTACCCATGAAAAATTCCCCAGACCAATAGAAAATGCTAGCAAATTACATGTTAAAGTATTGGGACTTTTGAAATTTGAGCGAAATGACTGACAAGAGAAAAACTTCTCGCACAGACTGTGTCTTTTAAATTTGCACAATGGCATATTGTTTTATGATACATGTACTTTATTCCCTGTCCAATTTACAACTCCCATACTATGGTGTCATCAAACCCCCAGGCAGACAACCAAAAATATGCCAAGTTATCCATGCATACAAAATATAGGTGTTGTGAAAAATACTACTTGGCCAATAGATGGACCTGCACGTGTGTGAGCCAACAAAAACACTATTTCCCAATTCAGCTCCTGGAACGAATACACAATTGCCACAGGCAGGTAGGTTTATGCCAATTTATACTCTTCAGACATGACAACTTACAAAATTACAGCTTTAGGAACTGGAAAATTTAGATTTTCTTCTTCTGGTTTCCTGGGAATACAAAATTTTTCCCCGTCCTACATTTCTTTGATATAACAGAATGTTTTCTCTCTTGTATAATTCCTTTTTGAGGATTTGGACTCAGTATGAAAAAAAGCCCTATTTATTTTCAAGTTACTTCATTACAAAGCATTTTTTAAATTGTGATCATTAGTAGGTATTCTAAGAACCACACCTGTAAGACCTTTTTGATTGTCAGGAAACTTATATTGCTTCAATGTGACCATTTTTTGTAAAGTATCTGTTCCTATTACAAAGCAAAAAGTATCAAGTTAAAAAAAAAAGTTATCAATTATTCAATGGAAAACTTAAATTTTCTCACTTTTGTTTTTTCTTGAAAATCATAGTAACTTTTTCCACTACATTTTGGTCCAGTTCAAAATAAAAACTGAATGTCAAACAAATAATTTTGATGGAAGTTGCAGAAATTTAACATCAAAATTATTAGGTCTAAGTCAACAATTTTCTTGGAGCAATATGGATGGTAAAAACACCTGTGATGTCTACATGAAAGTTGTTGTTTCAATCTTCTTTGGAATAAGAAAGAGTTAAAACTGCCTCATGAAACATTTCTATGACCTCTAAAAATGTCATGAAAATACATGTTGTCAACATTTTCGAAGAAAGTAAACATCACTGAAGACAATAAATACAGAGCTGACGATGGCCTTGGAAGGCTAAAGGTCATCTGCTTGAGAGTCAACACTTTTGCTCCAGGGGCTCTATAAGGACCCCATCATAGACATTAGAGCAACAGCCCTGTCATGGTCAATAAGAGATGATTACTCCCAGCCTCAGCTCTGGTCACTTATAACATACCACCTCATTTACCTGTTATCATCCCTGACCACCAGGGGTCACTGACACCCATCCCCTGGCCATTATTTCCCTAATAATGCTCATGGAAATGATAACAAAATTAAAAGCATCCATCAAACCTTATATACCAGGACTTAATATATATTGGTTATTTGTGCAAAAACCTGAACTACTTAATTGACCGTGATTACTTTATAATGACAAAACAGCACAGCAGAAACGAAATGGACATATCATCCACATCACCTACAGGCTGTAATAGCATTTGTAATGCATTAACCAGCAGGAACACACTGCCCCATCAATTGTGGTGAACATGTTTGATTATTTACCATCAAGTAACTTGAATAATAAAGTGACATTCTTTGTGAAATGCGTGAGAAACTACGCAAGGTGATCATAATCAACAAAACTGTGCATGGCCTTGTTAATGATCCTGATTGCCTGCACTGACAGGCCTGTTTGTCATCTATGATTGACTTGCCTTTGTGCTCAACCCTGTTTGGTATCCCTATGACTGCCTGCATTAACAACTCTATTTGATATTCATAAATTTACCCATACTGGCAACTCTTGCTTCCTCACAAGATTGATTTGGCTGCTTTGCCAGCCCCATATGGCAGTCTATAACTTGATTGCCTGCAATAACAGACCCATTTTGACACCCATGGCTTGATTGCCTGCACAACCACAACTATCTGACACTGGTACTTTGACTGTTTGCATCAGTAGACAAATCTACTCAACTTTTCCAGTCACAACAATCACGTCCATGATTCCACTGCCCACAAGGAACACTCTACCTTGACAGCTACCCTTCATTGAAGCTCTAACAGGGGGAGTCCTTCTTCCCATGCTCCCTCTAAAAAATTGCCCCTGCTCCCGATATTTATCTGGGTGTTTCGGTGCTGCCTGCTTCGAAATGTGTCCATCTGCCTTGTGATTTTCAATGTTATTCCCCCCTGTTTATTTGTACTTTTACTTTCACCTCTCCAACTCCCTATAGCCACTGCAGGAGCCTCTTCATTGATTGACTGCGTGTGTACATTCCCTTTTAAAAGACTATTCCCGCCGTGAAAAGCTTCACGAATTCTTTAAATATTATACTAAATAAAACTTTGTTATGAAATATCGAGATCACATTTTGTCATATACCACCGGATTTTGCCTCCCAAACAGCGCACTCTGCATTCAATTTCGTATTTCATGTTTAGTGGCACAGTGCCATGCTTGTTGTTTCATGCCTCCACTCACACTGTATGCCAGAATGGGCTGTAAATGGACAGTTGCATTTCCACTTGTGACGTCAGTCTAGACAACTCATTCTATGTGCTCACTCTGTCACGCACTAGAAGCGCAGTATTGTTGCACTGCAACGCTCAAGTCACACATGACTCTTTACCTTGTGGGGACTGTACCCACGCTTTAAATCATGCCTCAATGCTGCGCTTACCTGTGTGACAAGTGGCAGAAATGAGAAAGAGAATTTACTAAGGCTATTGAATATATTTACACCAAGTTTCATATTATGGATATGTTATTTTAACATCAGCAGCCGCTTGTCTGCATGGACATCCTCACAGATATTCATGACTTGATAGCCTGCATAAGATTGAAAGTCACTTTGCCTTGCATAACTCTTGTGGATTTTTTTTTCTTTCTTGACAAAATAACAGCCACATAATAATATAAATTTATCAGATAAGTCATCACTGTGAGTGTAATAGAAACTTGCATTAGATTTTAAATAAATAAATAAATAAATAAAAAAAAAAAAACACTCTTCATACCTGAAAGTCATTCTTTCAAGAGAAAACAAACTGACTTTTGTTATGCAGTAACACTGCTGACCTCCCCCACTAGTGGAACAAACAGCAACAAAACTCAACAAAATTTCAAGATGGCATGTGAAGTCAACAGCTATCAGTCACTTTGGGAGTTGCATCTGTTGCACTGCATATTATTTGAAAAATATGTACCACGTATAACTCAATAAACAAGTAATTTCTGTTTGAAAATATAAAGAAACAGTTACTTACACTAAAGTTCCAGCTTAGCTTTCCCAGGTGTTTTCTCTATTATGGGAGCTGACTCCATCTATATATATACCTACCGATGTTGATACATGAGAGAACTTTGATTTCACACTTTGACCCCCCACAGTAACCATCATATTTTACATGTAGATCAAGGTAGCAATATGATAAATCAATCAATTTACAATGTACACCTCAAGTGAAGACCCATCACAATTTTAAAGTAAAAACAACAACAGGAAGACACTTAACATGTTCCCACGTTTTTTTAATCAATACCAACATGTTTTAAACTAAATCACCAAAGATTGTGTGTGGGCCTCATTAAGGTAAGCCACCATGCAGAGAAGTTTAGGATCATTTGGAGCAAGTAGAAAGGGCAAAAACAAGCTGGAAGTGTTGCTGTGAAGGAAGGATATCACCCAGTCACACCTGACGAGACACTGCACTCCAGCCATGGAGCACCTGTGTGGCTGAAAAAGTTACCACAAACCTAGGTAATCTTCTACCTGCAGTAAGATTGAATGTTTGTAGAGCCAGAGGTGGCAACTTTAACTCTTTCTTTCCCAACTGTAACTTGCCTGTGGACACAGTGTTTTTATGGCTATTGGAACATAATGAATTACCCAGTAATATGCAGAACAAGCTTGAGTACAAGTGTAGAATCTTCATTAATTTTTCATCAGATATTCCTACTCCTGTACACTAAATAGACAGACTTGTTAAGCAACTAGACATTCTGTCCTCTGTGTGTGTGTGTGTATTCCAATCTCAGATTAAATGGTACAGCATTCATCCTCAGTGCAAGACATTTTTTTTTTCATGCAAGTGGCTGAAAACAGCATCAGAACTCTCATTTCCTGATGTGCACTGGAAGCAGTTAACTTGTTCAGTGAAGCTGCCACAGTACATATGGGGCCACCTACCTGAGAGAACATCAACAATCCTGGAAGTGTTCTCCCCCAAGTGACAGATCCTTACGAAGGTGCACTCAGGCAATCCAGCAACCACTGTGCATGTTATCTCAGTTTATAATGGCACTGCAGGCATTTAATACCTGCCCTATGCTTTAAGTATACATGCATATACAAGACAGATTATCTGGAGTGGTTACAGAACATGTGGCGTCTGCTTCTTACCTCCTCTTTCTTCCAATGCCAGGTTTTACTTCAGTATGTCATGTACCTGCACACTGCAACCAGCAGATATCATATAGTACTGGTACTGTGAATTCATTTAATTTCACTGTTTTTATTTTCGCTTATTTCGCTGATGCTTCAAAACAGTGAAAACAAGAACCCATTAAAAAAGATTTTAACATGGCATTTATAGAAATTGTAACAAAAATAGTGAATTAAAGTTTCAGTGAAAGGTCCAAAATGCAAAAAGCGTGAAAATTAAAACCTGTGAAAATAAATGTATTCATAGTATGATGGGATACAATTAAGGGCTGCCCAGCAGAATTCAGGGTCGGGATCTGGGGCCTGCCAGACAGACTAATTTCATTTTTCTTTCGTGACCTAATCAGCAGACTGCAGAAAACAGTAATTAGTCTGTTTTACCGGCAAAGTATCTGAGATTAAGTAAAACTGATGCAAATTACAATGAGTGGAAGCAGAGCTTTAATAAATCATTGTTTCTGTTTTGATGAGAAATCCAACTATGAAGCCATTTTTTGATCTGACAAAAAAGTATCAAGAGAATAAGTGAGGCATGCTTACTCTCAAAACTGCACAACAAAACATACAATATGTGTACATTATGGTAAAAAATGCACAAGGATAGAATTTAGTGGTCTTAATGTATGTTAATTCCATTTCAAAGCATAAATTGTCCCTAAAATATGGAAAATAACAACTTGGATGCTCATACAGGATTTGGAGGGAAGGGTTTGTACTTTTCCCACAAATGTATGTTGATTTATGTCCAGACAATCTTAAACAATACCTGCTTGTAGGGGGTAGGGGTGGGTGGCAGACAGTACCATATGTGTATCTGCCCGACAGACACCTCTTGTTGAGATCATATTACCATGTCTACCAAGATCCTCATATGATCAACAAAAGGTGCATAGGAGTCCCTGGTCATCCATATCAGTTTGGGACCTAACCAATATCCTTAGCTTTCAGAAGTACTCGAAGTAACTTTCCACTCCCTGTGTTTCAGCAACTCAAGACCATAAACTGTCCCAACAGGCATCCCCTGGGACTACTCCCTGGTGCAATACCCAAGAAACTCTTATTCAATAACCACTCACATGTGTGCATGGCCAACGTGTTGCCAATTAACTGAATCAATAAACTGCAGAACAAGACCTGCTCATGCAAATCATGGGTCACTCGCATAATGGGATGGGCAAGAAATGGAAAACTGCCTGGCCAGCTGTCCTAGGGGGAATCATAATATTTGCCCAACAACAGACAGCACTTGAGACGTGTCATCCTTAGGAGAGATGTTCCATGCCTATGTACCTGTTTATGTGTAAATTTGTTGACTTTTCCCAAAGGAAGACTTTTGTATTGCATCAAAATAATGTGCTTTGTCAAGACAAGTTAAATATTTGTTCAATACCATTGATGTACCTTGCCTGCTTACACAAAGTTAGCACTTAGGTAGGGTGATATCACTTTATTCACATGATACAAGTACATGCATTTTATCTGATGATCTTGCAAATATCTAAGATGAGATTTCGTTGGCCATGTACCAAAGAAAATTCATGATATGTGTAACTCCAATTTCTCTCCATTTTTATATTTCATCCAGCAGTACTTTATCAACCACAATTCTCTGTACACACATATCTATACAATTTGGACTTTTTTCTTTTTTTATGACCATTTCCACATGTCCAAAAAACAAAAATCACATGAAATAGGTTTCACTGTATCAAGAATTAATTGTACAGAATATTAATGTTACACCTTTAAGCACTATTCTGCAGGATACATGTCCCCAGTTCCATCAGCACAGATATGAACCATAAACAAGTTAACCGTTGACAGGTAACAAGCCATAACAGCAAGAGGGCCACCTAAAAAGATTATCACATCCCAGGCTAAGATTGGGTCAAAATAGCAAACAGTAGGCAACCACAGATGTACATGCACATGTATCGCAGTCCAATATTTCTAGGCATTAGTCTGTCTGTACTACAGCACTTGGAAAGAATTCAAGATCGTGGGAAAGAGATTTAGTGAGAGTCCATGGAAGCGGGATACTGGGGAGGGTCAGCAGATTGATTGGACCGGGATCACCTGCTCCCAGTTAGACAAGCAGATGCTGTGGTCTTCCAGGTGTGAGGATGGGCCAGCTGACATTTAGCGAATCACCACCTATTGTTTCAGCACACTCTAGGCAGATAAGATGACGTTCCTCCAGAGGTGCTTGCTGGGAATCTTACATGATAGCCCAATCACCTGAACTACAGGATTCAAGGTACATAGGGATACCATGAAATATCATGGCTATGGTGTGCAAGAAATATTTGACACTAAATGCATTTTATGAGGGTGTAAAACTTATCATCCAGGAATGGTTGAATATTCTTTGGATGATTCCTCTGAGAAAATTATTCCAGTACCAGGTAATCTAAGATTCCTGAAATGGCTGAACATGTGGCACACTGTTGTAATGATGTTTTGCTCATAGAGCTGACAGGCCCTTTACCTACACATGTACTGTCTTGTTTTCTTACATTATAATTGACATGTAATCCATTTACTCCATGAGAATTCTGATTAACATTAAATCTGTCATGTGGATTATACTGGCAATATGCATGCATGAAATGTATTGGATCTACCCCATAAATATAACCTCTATTTCATGTTTTGATTTTGCATGTATAAAAAATTTGCCAGAATTTAGCATTTTAAAAAGCATTAAAAGCATTGTGTGTGACCTAGAATTACACAGCAAGTGATTTTTAATGCTATCTGGACTTTGCCTTTTAGCTTGTACATGTGTACTTATAACCACTTCTGTAATATATATATATGCACACATTCCCATTCATTTATTTTATTACATGATCGCATGAGCCAGCACACTTTAGGCTAACATATTGTCAAATTTCCACCATTTTCCTGACAACAAATATACCTGATAATGGTTCCATAAGCCTAAAAACCATATCGGAAATATCAATATACACATGAGTTGAAAGTCCATGTATATTACACTTTTATAACACAATAGATGACTTATATCTCTTGTCTGCAGATTATATTTTAAAACAAAGTAAATGAATTATATTTTTTGTCTGCAGATTAATTGATTACAACATGAAAAACTACCTTCCATACCCTACAGCAGTTATCAATATGCATTCATTATAGTATTATGATCCATACATGACCTCTGGGTAACTGCCTTTGGCTTTCATTATAACTATTCATTGTTCCTAGAAAATAGCCCTAGCCATATGTAGTCCCCACCTGCATGCAGAGTAACCCAAGACTATAGTAGGAATGTCCATGCCCAAGGAATATATGATACACACACATGTATGTATGTATGTATGTATGTATGTATGTATGTATGTATGTATGTATGTATGTATGTATGTATGTATGCATGCATGTATGTATGATCTAAAATGTCTCTATACATATATGTATAAATATTTTCCGTGCCTAGATGGTCAATGTTCAAAGAGAGCAGTGATACGACTTTTTTTATGTTTTTATTCATAGCATGTTCACTGCTCTCATGTAAAAAGCTGTGGTTGCAATGTTAACCAAAGATACAGTCTAAAACAATATTGAAATTGTGGTGTGAAACATTTACGAGAGACTGTGCCATCATAAAATATAAACAGCTCTTGCAACAATGTTTTTATCACTTACTCCAGTCATATTGGGTGTTCAATCCCTGTTCCTTGCCAAGGGCTATCCATATATCTGCTTGACTTATTTTTTAGCACGTAAAATATACATTTGGAGCAACACACACAAAAAAACTGCAACACTCACTACCAATGTTGTTATCATGTAAACTTGCACAACCTCAGGTTCGTAAGGCAAGAAGGCTGAGGCATTATAATGTAGCCACACCTGGAAAATGGTAAACAGAGTATTATGCACTTAAGTCAAATCGTGAGTAATTTGATGAATGTTTTGAAATGTTGGAGGCAAGTTGTTCATGAATATATCCACCTGGTTCTCTGTACATAAAGCTTGGCAGACTTACAACAGGTATGCATGATTATAAATGTGTAATGCGCCTCTGGAGGATCATCAGCTGTAAACTGAGATAAAAAAAGGTTGTGGATTTTTTTGGGTTTTTCAGCTTTTCCTTACAGCTTTTTGTTGTGAAACAATATCACTGACTTGCCATTGAGTTGTCGGGTGTGAAAGGTAGAGGAAAAACAGGGATATGGAGTTGCTGGAAAACAGCAGACATGATTCCAATCAAAGAAAGCAACAGTTGAAAGGCAATGAAAAAATATGGAGTAACAAGAAAAACAGGAAGAGGCCTTATGCTTCATTACACAGATGTCCTAACTCTGAAATTTAACATAAAGCATGCTGAGACTGCAATACTAACTGCTAGGGGCCATGCAGTGTTCAAGTTAGCATAACAAAATCACTGGAAACACCAAGTCAGCAAATTTTACTCTTCAGGAAGAAAAATAATAATCTAAAGATCATTCACCTGAGTAAGGGGCGAGTATGATATTTATATATATGCATGAAATTCTGACCTGTATAGGTTTTTCATAAACATGCACGTCCAAGGATACTTTCAAGATGAAACTCGAGACTCAGTTTATGCTGCTACATGTATTACGGATGTATTCAGGTCCATGCTGCTATAGAATATTGAGAATATGTAGCAAGGTAGGATAATGAGGTCTTAGGTGAAGTAACTTCCCATGCTTCTTTCACCTGAGTGGCTTCCCAAGTGACATTTACCGGCATTTGGGGACCTCCGTTCCCCTGGGGCTCCCGGCAGGTTGGAGGGGCCCTGTGGCCAGAGGGTGTTACAAGAAACACACTGACAATTTGTCACCAATCAGCATGCTTAGTAAGCACACTACACATTTCAAGCACAGTACCCTTTCCATTCCAGAGTGACACTTGCCCTGTGTGAATTCACTGGCAATCAAAACTTTACTTGTAGGCTGGCTTGCCTCATGCCAAGAAATGTGACAGCAAAATAATCGTAGAAAGTTCTCCCACAGATTGCGTTGCCTCTGTCAAATTACTAGGGCCACCGAACTGCTGAGCCATGGGGACGAACCTTGAGCGGTTACCCCCAACCAGCCTCAAAATAAATTTCTTAGTTTATTTACTGTGGTAACGCAAGGGGAGTCCAGGCAAGGAGGCAAACATTTCAACATATGGATGCTGCCTTGGTGGATTTTAGACTGGTGAGAAACTATGTTCTATCTATCACACCAGCTCCTTCAAAATGCACATCCTTCCAACTCTGCACAAAAGCTATACACTCAAGTTTAAACAGCTATCAGAGACTTTTATGTTCTGTACATTCTAACCCATAAACTTTATCACATAGCAAACTTCCTTGGAATTTCCCACCAGTGACTGTTTCCCATCAGTAGCACACTTAACCTCAAGTGTAACCTCAAGAAGAGCGAGCAATACTGTAAGAAGTCAGGTGCAACAGGTTACCCTGTGGTATACCACAAGGTAAAACCATCACTTACTGGCTAGTAACACACCCCATGCTTCTTAACCAGACAGTCAAAATGTCCTGACAACTGCAACAAATGTTTTTAATTTTTCTTTTTGTAGGGCTATAAGTCAACTTTCTATGTAGATGTTGACCCTTTTTTTACCAATGCAACTCCCTGAATTTAGTCTGCAAAAAAACTAGCTGTCAGATTTAGGCTTTTCTGGTACATATCAACCAAAATGATCAGTGGACTCCCTAATATAAATAAATACATAACAGCAGGGGACTTCATAACAGGTGATCACAGGTAAACATTACATTCACAGTTCATCTCACCATAAACAAGTCTCTTTTAATTTCACTTCTCAGTTTGACATGGGGATCCCAAATCACCTTCTCTCTGCACCTGCACAGGTGTCAAATATCTATCCTCAGATGAATCAAACCTGCAGGTGACCAGTTCAAAAGTGGGTGTGGCATCTCTTCCAGGATACCAGGTATCGAAGTGGTACCTCACAGGTATTTATTTGTAGATCTGCATCAGATTGTCAAAAAATTGGGACAAGTGGTTACACCAAGACTGACCTGCACACATTCCAGCACAACTTGATGGGGAATGTTGAGTCTGACTGATCCAGTGATTTAAGAAACAGTCCTTGGTACATGTTGGTATCATGCACCAAACTCTAAACAATTTAGTAAGTTGTCAGTTCATCCATCAGCCAGCTTCTACTGTTATGACATATATGAGAAAATCACACCAAGCTCCAACAATCTCTCTGCAATCTAAATTCTTTTTTTTTTTTTTTTTTTTAATGACTCGCATCTGGGTTTTTTTCTGTTTTTGTTTTTTTTTGTTTTTTTGTTTTTTTTCTTTTTTTGTTCATGACTTAATTTGGTATAAATAGAATTCAACTTTTCAACACATGTTAGTTTATTGCATTGTTTTCTTGGCATATACCAATTGCACAAAACATGAATATCCTGCAGAATGTCTACAGTACATACCAACTGCCTTGCAAAGAGTGTTTGTTACTTTTTTATCTGGGGTCCAAATATGTTTCACATGATATTTAACCCAACTTATTTCACATACCTTCATAGTTTTTGGAATCACAGATAAGGAGTTTGATTTCTGACATGTCACTCTCAATAATATTCTGTATCAAAAGATAAATGCTATTAAGATATGTATGTATTTTTCACTGTCATGATATGTCACTTGACACTTTTCTTAAACACCTTTTTTCTTTTTTTTTTTCCAGTAAAACTGAGACCTGGGACTTTTAATCACTGTATACTCCTATGTGACAAGTTATTTACAACAAGTAGATGGGACTGGTCAAGGGACCACATTGTTTAGTGTAGTGTGTAGGCCTCACAAGAAAAAAAGTGTGTGTGTTCATTTACTTACGGGGAACTAGGGAAGGGGAGTAACTTTAAACAAGAGGCCCTTAGGCCTTGTGCTCTGCTGTCATATAAATAAATGAAATTAAAATATGGTCTGATTCTAATTATGTGAGCATGAAAATAATAAAACCTCACTAGTATCATATGTAAGCAATTGAGATTCTGAGTTCCTCCATATATCAAACTAAAGTTCATCAACCATCCACCATCCTATAAATTTGGCATGTCCAGCTGAATTATTTTTGACATATAGAATTTTATATCTTTCCACACATTTTGGCTCATGATATTGGCCTAATGTAGATGATGTCACAAGTATCACAATCAATACTGAACTTACAGAATGTAGCTCAAACATTCCTGGGGCAAGGCGTGACGATCGCATGCATGACTAATCGCCCAGTTACACTTAGCTCTTGTTGCCCAGGTAGGTCACACTAACCAGTCCCCAGAACCAGTTCAATATCCGTGTGTTGGAAAAGAGGTGCAGCAGAAATATTATGTGTATACAGATGAGAGTGGACTTCCTTGATAGGAAGGAGGGCACATTCAAGTATTCAACAGGGCAAAATGTGTTTTCATAATAAAACATATCAATCTGAGCCAGCAAAAGCTTAAGAAATGCCCTTTACCATTTCAATATATAAAGTTGCTAAAAGCATTCAGAATTTTCCATTTGTTTAGCAGAAAAAATTTTCAAATCTTTCAGTAACAAAATTGCTGCAAGTGCCCTTATTAGAAGCGTAGTTCTGTTGCTTGACCTAGTGACCTGCATTTTTTTCATGACATACCTTTAGGTCAAGATATGTGTGTGTCAATATTCATGAGACTAAGTGAAATAGCAAAGGAATTATAGCCTGGACACGATTTTAACAGAATATGTCACTGTGACCCAGATACTTGACCTAGTGACCTACTTTTGATACATGATACACCCTTATGTCCAGATGCACCTGTGTACTAATTTTCATTACGCTACGTTACATAGTAAAGGAGTAATAGCCCTGACGCAAATAGCAGAGACCAGACACTTGACCTAGTGACCTCCTTTTTCATGACACACCTGTAACTCTTTTACCACAAATTCCCATTATTCCGGGACATATATTGTTCACCACAGTTTCCCGTTATTGCGGGCCAAAGCCCTTTCAACTCAGATTCCTGATATAGCGGTCTAACGGCACATTTACAATGGAGTGAAATATACAGAAAGAGTGATGATGTGGTACACCCATCGTCATCAAATTTTGTTTTATGAATACAAATGATCCTATGACTGGCAAAATGGCAGCAAAACATGCTGAAATGAAGATTTACCAATGTATTTGGCGTGAATTTTGGGTTTTAACCTCAAAGTGTCTGTGCCGACAACAAAATGGCAGAAAGCTTTGATTGAGCAGAGAGCGGGGAGAGGTTTTTGAATGAAGATACCACTTTGGATGATGAAAATACTAGAAATTACCGCTTTGAAAGCGAATCAGAGACAAAAATGATGTCAGTGGGATTTTTTTAGACTGAGACAAGATTTGCCGGAAAGTATACGTGATTTGTTCACAGAGCATGAAGGTGATGACGATCAGGATTTTTTTGGATACACTAGTGACGCTGACAATGCGAGGCTACAGGACTTACATTGGGGTCGTCAGAACTTGCACAAAAATGTGGAAAATTTTACAAAAAACTCTAGCCCAGTCTTACGTGATATTCCAGCCCCAGGTAATGCACTTGCATATTTAAGCTTATTTTGGGATGACGTTTTCCTCGAAAAAGTTCACAACTGGACGAAAGAAAACGCGAAACTCAAGCATGAAAAAAATCCAGAATTTCACAAACGGCTATGGACACCAATTGAAAATATCGATGAGATGAAGGCATTTTTTGGCATCATGATTTTCATAGAACTGTATCTCAATGGGCGTTATAAGAAACTTTGGAACTGTCAACATGAATTTTTTCTGTTGGATTTTCCAGGTATTGCAATGCATGGATCATACTTGCATTGACTTAAGCTTCAGGTGTTCAGTGAGTGCTATGTATACATAGATTTTGCCAGAAAAGTAACTCTGTATAATGTAAATTGCTTTAATTTTGCTGTACTCTTATTTTTAATCATTTCGCTGAGGGTACAAATCCGTGAGAAAAAAAAACCCACAGTGAAATAGTATGTTAATATCATTTGAATAGGAATTATGTCCAAAACAGTGAAATTAAAACTACTGCGAAATGTCAAAAATACAAAAAACTGAAAATTTATACATACAAAGATAAAGCAATTTACAGTATTGGAAAAACATTCAACAAGAGTGAACAAACAAGAAACACTGCAATTTTTGTCACATAATTATTTTATTTCTTGCATAAAATGCACACATCATATTCATAACATGTTTCAATGGATGAATGTCACTTAGCATGACTTAAATTTCCTTGGGAAAGCTCTAGAGTTTCAGTCTTCTTGCATACCATAAGCAATAATTTTTTGAAACTGTCTTTATTCTTGTGATAAATGTTTATCAAAAACCACACTGAATGTTTCCTGAAACTAATATGCTGCTCATGCTAACAAGTAATTCCTCGAGAAAATGTCTGTAGCACCAATTTTGCAGTTTTGGTCTAATTTCAGGTGTTTATTTTTGTAATTTGGCATACATTTCACCTTAAAAATCATATGAGTTTAAAAAAATTGTGAACTTGGTACATCATATATGTACCATTAGACTAATGTTGTGGAAATAGGATCATAAAACACACAGGCTCAGCTGTCCTTTCATTTGGATTAGCCTTTGGAGGCCAGTGTCTCTGGTGCATGCACCCAAGTGGGAAATCCAGTAGGCTGGAAGACCATTCATTGGGTGGGCAGTGGTGAAAGAGTAAAGTCTAACTGATTGTGTGTGTCAAGTTCATGAAACAGTACAGGAATAACAGCCCAGACATGTTTTTACAAGGATATGTCACTGTGACCAAGATACCTGACCCAGTGACCTACGTTTAGTACATGACACACCCTTATGTATATATGCATCTGTGTGTAAAGTTTCATTGATCTTAAGTTATATAGTAAAGCAATTATAGCCCGGACACGATTTTACAAGAATATGTCACAGTGACACAGATACTTCACCTAATGACCTACTACCCCCCAAAAAAATTCATAAAATATCCTCAATTCACTGAAGCCTGACCATTTGAAAAATCTGGTAGAAACCCACCGAAAGTACATTGCCACCAACATTGAAGTCAATCTGGTTGACGGTTTCAGAGAAAGAGTCGAAAATGTGAATTAGCATTAGAATGCATTGCCTTGCATGTATAGTGAACAACAGGAAAGGGGCATTTACTGATAGGTATTCAAATTGAAAAAATAACGTTCAGAGAACGGATTACCCTCAGCGCCCACAATCTTCTTTTTCCTCAATTATGCATTTTTTTTAGACTTTGCAGTAGAATACTTTACATACAATTTCCATATTGTTGTCTATGAAATGAAGGAGCACTTTTGGATGTGTTCTTGGGGCAAGTTCTGGTGACAGAGACCACTGTACTGTGTGTCACTCAGTCCGCCATCAAATAAACTTCAAAAGTTTCCTAACAAGTTAAAAAATAAAAAGAAGATGCTGGTTTTCAATAGAAATGTGGTCCACTATGATATGCATCTCTGAAAAAAAAATGGGAAAGCTGCGTTGGATCCTTCTTGCGATAATATGGTAATGTCGTCCCCTTGTGCACCACTCAGATGGCATAAAAGATAAATACTTTAAAGTTTCATAAAAAGTTTATAAATACAAAAAGGGAGCTAATTTTGCATAGGAACCTGGTCCATCATAAGATGCATCTCTGACAAAAATCTGGGAACGCTGTGGTCAATATTTTTTGAGATATCGCGGTAATGTTGTCAGGGTTGATGCCACTCAGATGGCCTTCAAATTAATACATTAAAAGTTTCATAAAAATTTCAAAGATAATCAGAGGAAGCTGGTTTTAAATAGGAACCTGCTCCATCATAAGGTCCTTCTGTGACAAAAATTTTGTACAGCTACAGTGAATATTTTTTGAGATATTGCGGTAAAGTCGACAAGATGGATGGATGTCTCTTGTGTTACACTTATGTACTAACAAGGATCGTGAAGCAAGTGTATGAGGTAATTCACAATAGTCACGTCTACACCCAAGTGATGAAATAGGAAGAGCTGACAATGAAAGATGGTTTCTGACTGTAGACAGACTAGAGAAAAGCTCTGGGTGGGTTTAAGTTAACTTTATGGTTTATACCAACTATCACCCTACCACCACTTCTATGTTAGCCCTACCTAAATCTATTGATTAATATAATCTCTTAGTGTCTTGGAATGCAGGTTTTATTTTGTCAGTATTGTTACATATTTATGGAAACACTTTTTCAGTTTTATATAGCTTTTTGGTGTCATAGGCCAACTGTGCAATCTGCTAGCAGGAGGGGTCTGGAGGGAGTGCAGAAAACTCCCGGACCTGAGGTCCAAAAGAGAGCTGCCTCAAGGCTGAAGCAGCAAGCTGCTCCGCCGACTGAGTCCGCTCAGACTCGGTGACAGTAGCTGTGGCCAATGCCAGGTAAGACTGAGTCTCCTCACACAACCACTGATCCTCACGGAGCTCATGGTCCACCTGCCGCTTGAGAGAGTAAGACAGGGTACCGAGCTCAATTGCGGGAACCAGACACTAGTAAAATGTCTCAGCGGGTTTTGGCACATTTTGGCGGGAGCGGGCGGTTTTCGGCGGGTCCCGGCGGGTCTCGGCGGATTGCCAACTACTCAAGCTGGGGCAAAGCCGCTGCAGGTGCAGCAGGGACTGCCAGTGCGCCTGTCTAGGGAATGGGAGGTTCCACCCGGGCCAAAGGCCCAGTGGCAGTGGAAGGTTCCCCCTCTCTGGGTGTCTTCCTCCTTGGTCCCCTATGCCTGTGTTTACCACCCGAGCTCTTGGATCCGGAGGCACCGGTTTATTAGCTGGCACTCCGGGCTTACGATCCAAGTGCTCGAACTGGCCGGGGTGCTGGCTTTCTGTACTGCCAGGACTTATAATCCAAGCACTTGGACCTGAGTGCCCAGACTGGCAGGGGTTCCGGAATACCGGGGCAGGCACCTGTAGGTTTCCACTCCGGTCATACCGGTTTGCGAGGTTGCTGTCTGTCCAAGCGCTTAGACCCGGAGGACCGAGATCTCTATAGCTACAGCTGTCGCTTGGCAGACTTCTTCGGAGCGGACTCTGAAGAAGAAACAGTGTGCTGAGAGGGGGCAAACAAAGAATGCAACATCTCAGCCTGCTGTATCATACACTTGGACATCGCCTCCAAGGTCGAGACCACCTTTGGATCGGTGCCAAGAGCAGATTTGGATGCCATTTGGGGAAAAGTCTTTTGCTCGTGAACTCAAAGAGGAGAATTCTTGCTACTTGACTTCCGACTCTGACATCTCTTCATCTTCTCCCAAGGGGTTATCAAGAGAAGAAACATCTGTCTTAGGGGACTGTGGACGAGATGGAGCAGGTCTACGCTCTTTCCCCTTTAACATGATACACATGGGTTGAAGACGGACAAGCCGAAGCAAGTCTATATTTCTTCCATGGGGAGTCGCAGGTGAGGACTCAACGGAGTCCGACATCTTGGCCTGGCGTTTGGAAGCTCTTGCAACCTGCCGCCTACACTTAGCACGATCTCACTTCCTCCTTGCCTGCTCACAGAGCAGCCACTTGTCCTCTCCCCAGTCCTGGCAGTATTTGCAAGTTTGCTCACGAGAGCAAACTTGGCCCAACTGCAGGTGTCAACCATTGCAGTGTGGATGGTCATCCCAGGCTGCCATATAGTGGTTCCAAGAATCCAACTTTTGTCTGCGATCCAGTAAGGATGAGCATGCAGACGTATTGATATCTGGCCCAACACCAATGGACTGCCTCTGAAAGGAAGCAATAGCCTGGTGTGCACTGCTTTCCCTCTCTCTGCATTCTGTTTGCCGGGATGCCATCTTGAAAAATCTACGTACAAGTCAAACAACCAACTTTGCACTTACTATTTCAGTGATATCTAATCACAGAAATCAGATATCTAGGTATTCATAGATGCCTGGACCACTGAGAAAAGATTTTCCACAGAATAGAGCGCGCGGGAGCACAAAAAACAGTGAGTATGAACGATCGCTCACAGAGGTTCACTCGAACGAGCAAGCCAGTAATGATGCCCAAAAGATGAAGGATGATACAGGGGGCATGTGCACATGATATCACTATCAGTTCCACATGGACCAAGAGATGGCGCCATGGGACTGTCAGGTTTTCAGGATCAAGTGTGAGGAGTAAGCTTCTCCACTTGATTTATTGGGCGTTATGCCCAGACACAGAGGTCTTGGCAATGGTGGTCGAGAGGTAACGTTATGTAATTAATCCTCATCATTTTCCCAAACTTTCACCATTTTTAGTCAGATTATATTCTTATAAGTTTGCATGCAATTCTGTTTAGCCATTCTGAAATAGTTGAAAACAACTGCAACATGCAAATATTCACAAAAATATAGAAAAAAATTGCAATGTGGCCTGGTGGCCAAAATGAACACTACAGAACCCTAGGTGACCCTGTATGCAATTGGTCCAGTAGTTCTTTAAAGGATTTTTTTTGAAGAAGAAGAAGAAGAAGAATATGTAAATTTATTAAAAATTTAATGAAACTGAGAAACTTATTATAATTTCCATATTTGTTTAGTAACACTAACCAATTTACTACATTTGTTATCTTCCTGTGATTGTATCAACTCCAAACTTCATGCAATCAGAAAGACCTTTCTCCATATATGTTCCTCTGGACTAGCAGCCATGTAGAGCCCTCTATTGGTTGACCCCAATGCCATAACCTGGTCTCTGATATTGACCAATCTGATCAACTTCTCACAACTGCCTAACCTCAGAATGATCTTAAGCAGGGACAGCTGGGTGGGCTTATGTGTAGTGGATAGGTAAGTATTATTAACAAATATGAAAGAAATTTCGCAGATTTGTGTCATAATAAATTACCTATCCACTACATTTAGTAGATGTGTCAAGGGTAGCAGAGAGAGATTTGGACTCCAGAACTGAGGAATAACACTTCAATAACTGCTTCACCCAATGAACAGATCTCTTGAAGGGAGTTGTAACTATAAACATGACATGATAAATCAGCCTCCAGAGGATCAATGGTAAAAGATTATGGCTTACCTATTGAGAGTGTAAGAACACCTTTAAGTGCCAGATGTTGTTCCTCCACGTAGGCCAACATGCAAAGAAAAGTCTGAGAAGATATTGTGTAATCTCCACCTACAAGCCACCATAATATCAGCAAATGAAACCTGTTTTAATGCATCCCAAGAAGAAGCTATAACCCCAACCTCATGAGCTCTCACTTGGTGCACTTGTTTGAGCTCTGCAATTTTATTTGATGCCTATTCAATTGCTTTCCTGACACACCTAGAGATCGTGTTAGCATAGATTCCATATGAATCTGCCGACATTGACATCTCTTTTCAAATGTAGAAAAGAGGACATCTAACTTTCCTGATGGGATCTGTTCTTTTTAAATATGACGTGTTATATCCTTACGATCAATTTGAGCAGAGACAGCCTTGATGGAGAAGCTCACAAAAACGGTTATCGGCCAATCACGAGCATGTGTCTCATCCACAAAGGGTTCAGTCTCAAAAATACTTGTTTGGTTCTGGAACCAACCCAACCCAGCTTGGAAAAGTCGAGAGCATGAATTTCACTTCTCATCTCTCTGTCTTAGCAGACAGGTAGTCTAACCCAAGCATGTTCATGTTTTTAGGATTGAAAGCTAATGATCAGACTCCAGCAAGAACCACCAATAAGTCCTATGGAGGGAAGATTTACGTCTAACCAGCCTGTCCACAGAAAAGCTCTTAATAAGCTGATAGAGAACCTTGCTGACGTTAGTGCCTTTCATGTCCAGAGAGCATGAAATCAGACCTACAACCCACCATACCATGGATCTCCAAGGACTGTTCAAAAAGGCAGAGCAGAGGTGGCGTTTGAGGCTGCAACGACTTCCCTGCTCTCACAGTCGGCCGCCCCATTGCCCACGGATGATTCATTGTTCAACTAGGCTTTGGGTCTCACAACTCCCCTCATGAGCCCGGAGTCTGCACACCTTGACACCGAGGCAAAAGATGAGCTTCTGTTTTCGGATGCACCTGTTAGCAGATCCTGGCCGAGGTTGCAGGTTCAACAATAACGCCATTTCCGCTCTGAACGGCCAAGCTCCTTGTTGACCATGGGGTCCATGGAAAAGCCTTCTGCACTAGCACCACACTAGCTTTGCTATAGGGCTTTGATCAACTGAAAGCTATTATTCAGAGCCTGGTTGGCGACCAAGCTGTGGTCTCACCAGAGGAGGGGAGGCACGGAGCTGTGGTGCTGTCCCGTTGGAAATTGTCTCTGGATAACATATGGCAATGTACCCCCATGCCCTTTTCGTCCTTCATGGTTGGGTACTGTGACCAGCTCATGGCCAAGACTTACAGCACACGGGTTCCTACAGATCGTCAACATCAGCGTATCTGAGGAAGGGGTAACCCCTCCCAAAGCTGGATGTCCATGGGAAATGGTATTCTGCACCAGATCAATTCTTTCCATCCTATCTCCTGCCATGGATTATTTGGACTGGGAAGGGTTTGATGCTCTGCACCTTATCCCTTAAGATCATCTACAGAGGCTTTCAAGCGATTGGAGGATGATGCCAGGGGATCTGTCCTTATGGTGCCCAACTCCAACATCTCATTGGCCCTTCTGAGGTCTTTCCTTGATGATCTCAGGGGCTCTGTACACATTACGGAGGTAGCGTGGGATTGGTTAGACCAGGCGTCACTCCCTGCTACTTCCTTGATGCAAGCTGTTCACTACCAGGTGTGGACCCCCTGCACGTTGGAGGCGAACCTGCATTTGCTGCAAAGGGATGATCCCTTTGCAGCAAATACAGGTTCGCCTCCAACGTGCAGAGGGTCCACATCTGGTTGTAAACAGCTTGCATTAAAAGGAAGTCGCAAGGAGTGATGCCTGGTGAGCATTTTCACTCTAAATCCTACAATTATTCCCAAATCCTACAAAAGTAGGAAAATCCTACTTGTTACAGACACTGGGGATGATTACCTCCAGGGTCAGAAGTTGCCTGACCCTATATATCGCAGAGCCCAAACGGGGCCGCTCTTCTCAGGAACTTTTGTTCAGAGGAGATATGGCGGAAGTTGTTCCTTGCACAGAACCTTCGGGCCCACTCAGCTGATCAAACCTGTACCAAGGCGTGGACCAGCTCTGTTCAATCACTTTCATCCTTGGCCGCCACAGCCTCGAAGCATGACAAGTCTTGTCAGACCGCGCCTACTCACCCCCTTGGCTCCTGCTTCCTCTGGGACATGAGGCCCTGGAAAAAGTGGGCAGCACTCCGAGAAGGGGAAGCACTCTAGCAATGGTAAGAAGCCAGGCAAGCCTTAGTGCTCCTGACTCTTGTATACTACAGCGCACCATCTCAGCATCCTCAACCGCCACAAAGTTAGACTCCGCGCCACGCCTGGTTGGCGGCTGCCCCTCCGAATTCCATGCACAATGGGAGTCTATCACGGACAATTTTTTTCATTATCAACATCCTGGGTCATGGCTACACGCTGCATTTCAATGAAGACAGGCCTCCATTAAGCCCCAAGCCCTTGTGGTTGGAACCGCCTGCCGCAGAACCCAAAGTATTGGCATTCCAAGAGATGGTTCAGACGCTTCGGAGCAAGTGCACCATGGAATTGGTAAAGAATCAAGGCTCTCCCGGCTTGTACAACTACTCTCCCTGGTCCCCAAGTGGGACGGAGGATGGCACCCAGTCATAGACCTGTCAATGCTGAACCCAGTTAGTGGCAGCGGCCTTGCGGCCCATGGAGTGGACGAAGTCCCTGGATCTCCAGGAAGCGTTCTTCCACATACTTGGGCCTAGTATACCAGCTGAATTCCCACCCAGTTCATCGGTTCCTCCAACGCAGTGTAGGAAACTGGTTTGCACATGCTCATTAGCATGCATTACTAACGCCAGGGGTGCTGTGCCACCCCAATGGGCCTAGAAGGCAGTCTATGCAGCAGCATGGATTGGCACTGGACCAACAGAAATTTTATGGGAGCTCTGGCAAAACACCTAAAGTGTGTGGAGACCAGCGTAAGTGACCTTTGATGTTGTAATGTGTCCTTAATAGAACTCTTTTACACCAAATTGAGTGCCTCAGTCAGGGTCTTTGAGATTATGGTGTGCACACGTAATTTGAGTGGCAAGGGTTAGTTCCAGTTTTTTAACTGGGCAATGTTAAAACTACACATACCTTTAACGCAATTGTTGACCGAAAGGTCCGCTATTTGCTCAAATTAGGTCATGGTGATACCAAAATTTCATAAGTTTATCTTTGTATGCTAGATAACCATACTGCCAAATATGAGCAAAATACATTGGAGCATTCAGGAGATACCATGGTAACAAGCCCTAAAGAGCATTTAATTAGGCCACCATTTGCTCAAATTAGGTCATGGTGACACTAAAATGTAATCAGTGCACCTTGCCAGGTAAGGTAAGCATATTGACAAATTGGAGCAAAATACATGGAGGCAATCTGTAGACATCACGATAACTAGAATGTGTACATCCGGACGGACAACCTGAAAATGGAAAGGGTCCCCCCTGTGGGGCGGACTCTTAAAAATACATTATCTATTGCTACATGTGTCATTGTGTCTGCCCCAGAGACATGTAACTGCAAAAGTGTGACCACATTGTCAGGTTTTCTCATCAGCAACATAACCAATGGAGTAGTAAATACTAGTGTATTTGTGTCTTTTTGTCCAGAACCACTTCCTAGTAGTCAAAAATGTAAAGTCTAACAAGACAGACAGATGACAGGCACAAATGGATTTTATAAGCTCTGCTCACTGACAAATCAGCAGAGTAAAATATGTATATATATATATATATATATATATATATATATATATATATATATATATATATATATATATATATATGTGTGTGTGTGTATATATATATATATATGTATGTATGTGTGTGTATATATATATATATATATATATACATACATATATACACATGTATATATATATGTAAATAACCAGATAGTTTATGGTGCACACAGGATAAAAAGTACTGTGATTGACAATACTCACAAGTCTTCCACTTGACAACTGCTTGCATGTGTTACAATCACTCTTGGTCACAAGAAAATAGCTCAAGAAATACTGATGCAAAGTTCATTAATTAACAAGTTTAAACATTTGTGTACATGTATTGTGAATAAGTGCCCAAGTTAAATATCTTAAATATGAGGCAAATTTTCATCTACTCTAAAGGAAAATATTACATGCTTGCTGCATATCTAACTTACCACTGAGGTTCAGTTTCAATATGGGTAAGTCCTGCTGAGGAGGTTTTTTTTTTTTTTTTTTTTCCCTTTCATATCTGCTCTTATCCAAGGCATGATGGGAAGGTCATTACAATGCCATCATAAATTTTGTCTCATCTTTCTTTTGTGAGTCATATCAAAGTGAAAAAACATGCTACAAGGTTGCCTCACTCTTCAAAACAATGTTCTTTTATACCTTCATCTGTCCATGTAGATCAAGTTCTTGACAGAAATGAGTTTGTCTGGTATAATAATGTAATGTTAGTATTTAAGTTGTTGACCTTTTAAAGCACCAAGACAAAGTATTTTATGAAATCAGTAAAAAAATCTCTGGTGACAAAAAGTCTGCTTTTTCTTGTAGTATAAACAATGAACTTGTCTGTAGTCTTGTGTGGGCTTTAACCTCCCTGCCTGAGTTTGTGATCCCAGACTGGGGAGGCTGAGTTTGTGATCCACCACTGGTACATCTACAAAGATTTTAGTCATCAGGTGTGTTCTGTGTTGTATATAATGAGTTCCTTCAGTAAAACAGAATCTATCTGTTCTTGGTTATAGCAATGGGGCTGTATGCTGACCCTGTGGTACAGAAATCAGAGTCCCAATTAACCCTTACCTACAAGGAGGGAGCCCCAGGTAACACGCTCCCACCAAAAGTATTCCATGCTGCATCATATTACACTGAAGTTAAAGCAAAATGAAACAACTTTGACAGCTTGGTTGTTCATCGCCTCCTCCCCTGCCATCAAATTTACAAATGTCACCCATCAGTGAAAGCATGGGTGAAGTTTGATGGGTGGAAATCAAAATGGGGTGGACATATGAGCCAGAGATGGGTTAAACCCCACATGCACTTCATGATACAGTTCAATGTGGCAGACTCCTTATTTTATAATGAAGCAACTTTACAAGGTATGAATACTAATACACTGTGGCTTATTTGCCAAAAATTCATTTGCAGATGCATACCATTACTTATGCAAGCTTGAAAAGTTGGCTTCAAGAAATGCCACAATGTTTTTGATCTTTGTGGTTCACATGTAATGGTCACAATCATCATGTAACCTGTGTTGTGGTGATTATGATAGATGGGCTAACCCACACATAGCCACCTGACCCCAATCGGACCCTTGACCCTCCCCCCTACCCCCATCCCCAGGGGAAGTTCTTCAATGTGCTACCTGGCACCACAGACCCATGATTTCTGTCATTTTCTCCACCTACAGTTGCTTTGTGGGTGCACCGAACCATCAATGCTCTCCTGTCACCTAAAAATCTTCAGGCAGTGTTCTTGATATATGCATAGAGACAAGTCCAGATGTGAACAAATTTCAGTTCATTTCTGGTTATACCATTCACTTAACGTGTTTATATTTTTTGAGATGGGAGGTCTGAAGGGCAAGTGTTGCACTGTAACATTTAGCGGATGCACTTGAACTAACTGTTAAGTATGTTACAGAAGATAATTCAGTCATATGGCATGGGACCTTCCTCTTTGATCCCAACCATTCACTTTACGTATTTATATTTTTTGAGAAGGGGGGTCTGAAGGGCAAGTGTTGCACTGTAACATTTTACTGATGCACTTGAACTAGCTGCAAAGTATGTTACAGAAGAAAATTCAGTCATATGGCATAGGTTCTGTCTCTTTCATCTCACTGTAAACACAACATAAATGGCAAAATCAACAACTGCCCCACACTGGAGAATTAGGATAATATCTGTTAAATGGGCCAGTACAAAGTCTCAGATTTGGACTTGTGCCTTTTTCATTTTTGGACACAACCACACAAAAGCCATCTTACACACTGAAAAACATCTCTATAAATGTAGCTTTTACCATACCCAAATACACTGTGTGGCCCATACACTATAAACACTACTTCAGACCACTTTACAGATTTCTAGGTCCAATACTCATGTTAACTGACCTGTCATAACATACACCTCTCTTTTAAAACCACTTTCTTTTTAACCAGGTGTGGTCTCTCATGATAGGGACCACAAAGCAATGTATTTAAAATGATGTGCCACAAATTTTCATCAGCAAATCACTAATTATCACCCAGGTATTTTGACCAACGTAGTTAACTTGCCCTTTCGGTGGAGGGATTATGTTTACACCATCCCAGTCCACCTCCCACCCCCACTTATGCATTTGTGCAGAAAACAACCCTGGGAATAACAACGACACTTGAATCACATTATTAAATCATTAATATTAGCATTTAGGCCAATTTACTTTTATTTATGGGAGATATCAAGTGAAAATAAATAGTGAGTTAAGTTTTTGACAAATTTTAAATCATTTTTAACTTTTGAAAAATTCAACTGTTCACCCTCAAGGCCATAACCTCTTGTCACACCATGAGTTGCTAGCTTATTAACATTTGGACCCAGAGGGTTAACATCCAGGTCAATGACACAGCACTTCTGTTGTACAGAATGCAAAATGTAAGTGATTCTTGTATGTGCCCAAAGCAACACCTTTATGCACAGTAAGTATGTCCATGTAGTTAAAAATTAACACCTTTACTGTCAGATGAATCATCTCACATAAAATAATATGGTAAAAGATTAAGTCCACAATGAAAGTTCTTATAAATGCCAACATGTGATGCACGTTTCAATATCCATGCTACACAACCAAGCACAAATAATCAAAAGATATGCTTTTAAATCAACTTTTTTGACCCATTATGTAACGAAGATCCAAGAAATTTCCAACTCTTGGTCTGTCTGGCCTTACATGAGTAATTATGACAAACAAGTTCAGCGCTAATTTACATGTGGCCATGAGTACAGTGAGTATGGGCCTGTATCCCGGCCTGTTTACATGCCAGCCTCTGCATGTGCCCAAAGCAACACCATTATGTACTATCTTAATCATAATTACATTAATCAAATTATAATTTTGCAAATACAATTATTACCTGCACATGTTTATTATTAGCATTTGAACGACAGATGGATTAATTACAGGAAATATAAATCAAAACGGAGCCCAGGTTGGGCATTGCTCAAGAGACAGGAGAGACATGGCATTTCCCCCTTGCATATACATTGTGACAGGTGTGCTGGCTTCCTGTATAGGTACATAGCCTGCCTACTAGCACACACTTTTCTTCTTTTTTTTTTTTTTTTGAGAAGTAAACCTGCCACCAAGCTAGGCGTCATGAGAGAGATTTAATGTTACTAACTTTGGGGTTTTCAAGTGGTGTCATTTTTATGGCAAGAACATCATTCAAAGAGAAGGTAGACATGGGGTACTTCATTCATTCAAATCTAAAAAGTTTATCACTGAATATAAAAATCTGACTTTTTCACAATAAAAAGGATGGCTCCCTTTTTTTCAACATCCCTTACATTGGGATTGTTGTATTCACAACACTTTTTAATACTGTGAAAATCTTAACTGTCTCCAGTTGACACATGACAATAAACTTTAAAGCATTTTGACACTTGACATAGTTATCATATTCTGGTTCTAGTAAATGAGTTTACAAATTAGTTATAAATTCTAGGACTTTAACACACATTTTCCAATAAAATCATTCTGTATATATCTGAAAGGTTGTAACAGCCTGTGAAATGTAATGCCCCCCACCCCTCCTGATCCAGGAAACGATTGCTGCATATGATTGCTATAGGGTGATATATGTCTGGCTGATGTTGGTGCCGTAATAGTTTCCAACACTTGATAGATGAGGGCCACTAATGCACATAATTAATAGCAGCTCTCCCTGATGGACACATTTCACAGCACAAGTATATATCACTGCACACACTAATGCTGCCCATGATGTATCAAGGCAAGGTGAAAAGCTACCCACACCTGACAATCAATAGTATTTTAGGGCTACACCTGTTGAGGTCACTCGCAGTAATTAGCTCAATACAGCCCGTTAATTAGGCAGGCTCTGGTACCCCTACTGGGATGGGAATGTATGGGCTGAGCCCATTGGATCACCTGCACTGAGATTCTGCCTGAAAGGATACAGGGATGAGTCACATTCTCTTCCCAGCCGAATACTATCACAGCGGGCCACCAGTGGGATCATATCCTTCTTAATTTTTCACAAAATTTAGTCTGAAAGCCCAGATAAAGCTGTCAATTTGAGAGAAGTGGACGTCTAAGTTGAGCCCTCAAATTTGTGTTAAATGTGGAACAAATCAATTGAAGTACACCCATTGAGATAAGATGGGAGTCCTGGAGACAGACAGGGCCGCCCTCCTAGAAGTGGATTTTGCAAAGGGCCAGGTGGATAATTACAGGTATACTGATTGAGCAAAGTATGTCACTCCACAGGAGATCAACTCTGTTCTTCCTAATAATTCCAACTCATCTCAACTTTATCAGTGTCCTGTGACACTCTATGAATGCCACTTAATATACTGTAACTCTTACCCAGCTGAACGGCAATTTTCATGTCTCAAGCCCTTTTAATCCTAAGCAATCCATTCATCTAGAAGTAAGACTTCATTCTTGATCTTCATGCATATAAAATTTTTGCACAGGATTAACTTTATGTGTCCTGACTATGGGTCAACAATCTCTCTCTCTCTCTCTCTCTCTCTCTCTCTCTCTCTCTCTCTCTTCATTTTTTTTTTTTTTGGTTATGGTACGGGCGTTGAGAGAAAACCTATTAGCTCTAGTCTCTCCTGCAGTTTGTGAGTTAAAAGTGGAGACCTCAGAAGCCTCAGTTTATAACGTACAGGTACATACATGAATAACTCTGTAGTCACCTGTACCTACCTTCTCCCCCACCCACCACCACTATGGTGCTCAATTTGCAACACTGAGCATCCAGGTTGGTTATTAGCCACTTTATAAGGCCAGGTAAGCAGGCAGGCACAAATATACTCATATTGGTAAATAATATTGTCGTTTCTACAATGTAAGGGGAAAGTTATGCTGTTTTTGTTACTATAAAAGTTTTCTACTGACACAATGTTAAACTGAACACACATAGACACACACACAACAAAACTAATCTCCTTTTCATATGAGCATTTCCGTTTCTTGTTAGCTAATTTACAAGTGGATATTATCATACCATCCAATATTCTCTATCCTCCATATTTTAATGTGAATTTGATGTCCAAAATTATATTTAAATTTTTTTTTCAACCTCCCCCCCAAAAAAAAAAAATCTCACAATATTGTGAGTCATCTTGTCAAATCAATAAAACAGAAAAAATGAGGCCCATGAAATTTAGGAATATTGACAGTGTAATTAAAAGGGTTAAATTCACATTACTTTTGAAGTGTAATAACATGACTTTCACTCATGTCAAGCATTATGCCCACCCATGCAAGATGTCGTTGACTTCTGCCAGGGCCAAACTATAACTGTCAATCACCTGACCCAGGTCTCCAAGGTATATTATATTATGGCATCTTCTATTTCCTGCTGGTCAATTACCACTTTTGGCCACTTGAACAAAACTGCATGTGTAACTCTTCACCTGACCTGGTTTCTGTGCCTTTCCCTGAGGTGTCAGCTTCTTATTGTTAAAAGCTGAAGTCCACAATCACACCCACTAATGCCATTCCTCCAGTGCTGGGACCTACAGGCAAAACTGCTTTGAAAACTTAAATTCTAGGTTAAGTGATGGACAGACGAACTATGACCCTTAGACACAATAATTCTGTCTAGTCTGTTGCATCTATCATCTTCCTATTTATGTGTAATTATTAATGTTAAACATGCATAAACACAAAGATCAAAGACCATTTATACCAAGACACTGTGGATCCTGCTTTAGGATATCTTCTTTCCTCGTTTTCAAATAATTCATTTTCTTACGCTCAGTCTGCAACAGAATGTGCACTATAGCAATTTTGAAAAACTTCCAATTTTCCTGAACTTGGGTGTCAAATACTGTAACTGTGTTTATGGGAATTCTGTTACCTGAGGGGTGTGTAACTGTCGAGGAAAGTGTGTAAGATACAAAAGTCCAATAATATACCAACTTCTCCCACTTCCTGGAGGATATTCTGCAAGTTGTAAAGCAGTTCAGCCTGTCACTCGAATCATCAATAGGAGTGCTTAACATTTACTAATTATTTAAACCTGAAATAGTTTCTCATTTTTACCCTTAAGCTACTTTAGGTACTATGATTTCTGATGCTTGCAAAATGTAAGAAATCCCCCCCCCCCCCCAAAAAAAGTGCATTGAATCTTATTACAGTAAGCTGAGATATACTGCATAAATATTGTAGATATATCCCACCAGAATATATATTTGATTCATGGGTTCCCTTGTTGCCTGCCCAGGAGACTAAGTTTCAGGAGGGGGGTAAAGTGGTTTTCTGTACTGGGTATTTTTATTATTTATTTATTTATTGAACATGTACTTGTGTACTGAAAGTCACCAGACCTTATTCTCGCAAAGTTCTAAACTGTCTTATTTTCTGTACCTTGGACTCAGGTAGAATTATTACCTTTGGTAGCATACTGGTATCTGTACCTACATACTGCCCCCCCCCCCTCCCCGCACTCCCTTTCTTTCATGGCAGGGTGGACAATATAAGAAATTTTGTTCAGCAGGCAAATTATTTGGTTGCACTCTGGCTGTTGAGAGGGCAAGTGAATGGGTTAAGTCATATTTTATCTATCCAGGTTGCAAAAGAGTTAAAATGGAGAATCAGTGTCAACCTCAATCTTAACTACCTGGAGGAGATATGCTATGCAGGTAAGCACTCTGGCTGCTCTGCCAGCAAAAGCCACTGGTGCATATGAGGGATCATCCAGCACAATGGCACCTCACACACAATCCAGCAGGGACTCTCTCTTGGTCACATCACACCACTCCCACCTTTCAATTCCAGCCACACAATAATTACTTTCACAACCCAGCCGGGAGATTGGCACAATAGCTGCCTGACCATTAGATGCGCGAGTGTTGAACTGTGAGTTGGGACACTTTGGTTTGCTGCCAAAGTAGGATCGTAAATCTGTCTGTTCAGCATGTGTCTCTCGGCTTAATGGAAACCACCCAGCACAGAGACATGATTTAAAAAACAAAGTGGTCCTAGAAAAATGTGAAAGCGTTCTTTCTTTTTTTTCCCTTGTGGTGGAAGTGGCAGTTAGAAAAGAGGTGTAGCTGCTTCATTTGTGATAAATACTAACAGATGTGGTGTCCTCCTGATGTCCTGAATTGTTCAGACAAGATGTTTTTGTACAACTATAAGAAGGTATTCCAAATAGCTGTCATTTGGGGGATCTGACGGGGATAAAATATTATAACTTAAGTTATTTACAAACACATAGCCAAATTTTATATCATTTTTTGATCCACAAAGAGCCAGGATAAAAAATGCAGATTTACACAAGTTTTGCTCTGGTACACAAACAGCTTTTCTTTCCGATACAATGTTTCATCATTATTGACTATGACTATGTCACCAAACTATGATGTCCCCTGTATTAGTATTTGATAGGGAAGATAATGGTATGAGAGTGTGCCATGCAAGCAATGGTACAACTATATTAAATCACGGGTACTAACAAGTTGCCATGACTGAGAATATATTTACAAGATAATATTCCCCCCAAAATTACATCTGTGACATGATATGCTTCAAAAGGACAGAAAATCCAAAAGGGCCAGTCTAAAAGATGACTATCTCACATCATGAACATCCCAAACACATCATCTGTGGTTATCCATATATCAAACCATCAAAGCCATCCAACTGGAATAATACTGTCATTTCTCATGGTCCCTGTGTTTAATTTTGCTTCAAGTATGACACTTTACAATTGTATACTTTGCAAAAATATCACTCAAGCACCCACACTTCCCTTCCATCTTCAGTCAAAAAGAAAATAAACGATGAGATGGAGCAAAGGAGATCATGTAACAGACACTGTTGACAGCAACCACCGCTGAGAGATAGGAGTGGTTTCAACAGCGACAGTGGTTCCTGTTCACTCATGGATACTTCCAGGCAAGAGGTGTCTCAAGTGGCTGATTAGCCTGTCTGCCCCAGGCATGCTTTACAGGTTAGCAACATATATGATCCATCCTTATCAATGAGGTTCACAACTGCCCATTGTCTTTACACTGTTTTGGTTCTTCCAACCACTTCAGCTGGAATAACCAGCATCTGTTTCTTCATCAACCCTGTTGACATACCACCAATCCTCTACCATCTTCTACCACTTGGGAATCTGGAGTGCTATCTGAATGCTTTCCATGAACTTGTATAGCATGGTTTCCCCTTTGCTGAACCCTGATGACTTGGTCAGAGTCTGCTGCCAACTATTCTGGATTTACACCCAGATTGTCTGATTCATTCCTTTTGTCCATGTCAGTGGAGATGCCAAATGTCCACTGTATCTTTGATTCCGTTACTAATGGAGCCATACAACTCCTTTATTCTCTGCCTAATGGGTCTAGCAAGGTTAACTGCCACAAAGTGAGCCACATATTAAGTATGGTAGCCATACATGTAGGAGTTTATATTGCAATGTTCTGTGTCAAGGTGAGTCCATATCAATTTGACGATCTAAATATTCTGTACACACAACTTGCTTTGGCTTCTGCGAGTTCTCTGCGGCATGCTTTCATGACTTTCTATGTCCTCCGTTAAATCAGATTATTTGCCTTAAACAACAAACAAGAGGGCTGTGTGAACAGCCTGTCCTCTGCTGACCTTGACATTCAACCAAAAATAAATCCTATCCTGTTCTAGGGGTACCCAGAAGTGGTAAGTGGTTCTGTATAATTTCAAAGCAATTGAACAACCTGTTTTAGAAGAGAGTGAAAAAAAATCTAGATTTCGCCAAAAACTGCCCCCCCCCCCCCCCCCCCCCCAAAAATAGAATCCGATCAGTGATTGAAAACCCCTGGCCAGGACAGACGGACATCTCTAGTATGTTATACTTATGTAGAAAAACATGACCCATATTCATAAATTTCAAACCCAACAATGACAGGGCCGAGATTCTAGAGTTACCAAAGCATCACCATTCATCTTCCAATACCAATGTGAAGAAACAAATTTTGCTTCTAACTTGAGACAGGCAGTCATCCATAAAAGGCAACTGGCAGTTCCAAACCAGTCCTCTCAACCTTTGAAATATTCTTCATGGATGCATATATGTGATGGCAACACCTTTGGTTACGTCAAGGTCACTTCTCTTTGACCTAATGACAAAGCTTTTTGAGCAAGATTTTGGCAAAAACAACCCCCCCAAAAATCGTTAAAAAATCCGAAAATCACTGAAGTGTGACCATTTCAATTAACTTTGGACAGTCACCAAAGGTACATATCCTTCAAGTTTAAAGTGAATCTGACTTGATGTTTTTGGAGAAAAGGTCAAAATATCAACTACCATTGCAGTCTCCACTGACAAGCATTGTAATTAATAGGAACGTATACATGACAATACCCAAACAGTTTGTTTTTTTTTAAATCATGGACCCTCAGTATCACCACCCAGGGAAAAACTTTGACTGTTCCACAATGTAAATTTCCACCAAAACATTAGAAACAAGACAGCGCTGATGAGCTCATGCTCTGCTGACCTATGATGAACAGAGCAAAGTGAAGTATGGCTAACTTGATCGAAAATGAGATTGGAACAATCCGCATTGACTGACACAGTTATAAACAGGAATGCATGCACTAACCTCAAGGTATCAGAATTGAAAAGTTCACTAAAATCAGCAATCCAGAGTATCACCACATAGGAAACTTTTTTTTCTTTAACCCTTGCATAAGCTATATTTCCACCAAGCATTAGAACAATTTGAGTCACAGTTTTGAAGAAGTCGAAAAGTTAAAACACAAAAAATGGCAAAACAAAAAGAAACAGAAAGAAAAAAAAACGCAGCACCATCTGTTGAGCAAATTAAGGTCGCAGGGTCCCCATAAGTGTCCCTATGCAATTTCAAGTGGCCTTGGAAAAGAAGATTTTATTTCTTTTTTTTTAAATGAACAATAATAATAATAATAATAATAATAATAATAATAATAATAATAATAATAATAATAATAATAATAATAATAATAATAACAATTTAATGCAAAAAAATATTCCCTACCGTTTGAATAAGCTTGGTAGACAACCACCTAAGGTACATCCCTACCATGTTTGAAGTGAATCTAGGTTGACCACTTAGAGAAGTAAAATATGTGAATATGCACTACAATCCCCACTGAATCACACAGTAATCAATCGGAATGCATGCATTAATTGAATCATACCTGGATTGAAAAATTGGTAAAAATTCAGGAATCCAAAGTATCCCTACCTAGCGAACAGCTTTGTTTACCGCTTCCACAAGCTACATTCCACCAATCTGATTGAGAGTTTAGGAGAAGTCAAAAATAGTGTTAACACACAAAAATTTACATAAAAAAATAGAAAAAAGAAAAAGAAAAAAAGGCCAGCTCCCTTAAACAATTTAAGGTCTGGGGGTCCCCAGAAATGTCCATATGCAATTTTAAAGCAATTGGCTAAGCTGTTTCTTCAAAGATTTTTTCAAAATTTGGTCAGAAAATGATAAAAAAAAAAAAATCACAACTAGATGATCCCAAGGATCGACACCCCCACCACATCACATGTTGTCAAGATACAACAGTATAAAATACTCAAGTCATAATAGGAGGCAAATGGCTGTTCATACGAAACTAGTATGGTCAAAAAGGTTAGGCTCATCCTACTGCAACCACACCATTCTGGTCAGGATCATCCTACTACAATCAGTTATACCTGCTTTGAAGCGTGCCATGATATTACTAATTGCCCCAAATAAATACGTATTGGGCCACCTTGACCTTGAAATTTTGTCAAGGTCATCCAAAACAAGGCATACATAAAACCTTTATGGAATGATTCTTTGGTACAAAAATTAAAGGCATAGCTTTACTAGTACTGGAAATATGGGAAATAAAGTATGCTGCAAAATACACCTTTAGGTGCCCTATGGCCTTGAAAAGAGGTCAAGGTCAACAAGGCACAGGCCACATGCCCTACACATAATACATCTGTAGTATAAATTTCATAATTCTACCTGAAATGGTTTATGGGCTACAGGCTGTGATGTATCAGACGGGCGGATGGACACGACGGAAGCGATGGACATGACAGAGGGACAGACTGACAGACTCTATCCCTACTATTTCTATGTCTCCCTATACCACCTTCAGTGACAGGAGACAAAAAGACTAAAACTCACTGGAGCATGACCGTTTGAACAAACTTGGTAGACACCCACCCAAGGTACAATCTCACCAAGTTTGAAGTGAATCTGGCTACTGGCCTTGGAGCAGAAGTAAAAAAGTGTGAATTTTGGGGGAAGGATATGATGGATGGAGGGATGGACAACGCATACCTAGTCACTACATAATTAAACTGAGCTGATTGGCAAGTCAGCTGAGTTAAAAATTGGAAAAAAAAAAAATGCAGCACTACCCATCTAACAAATTATGGTCTATGGGGTCCCCAGAAGTTTCCCTATGCACTTTTAAAGCAGTTGGCCATGGGGTTTTCCTGATTTACAACCTTTTTTAAAAAAATATTTTGATAAGAAACCAACAAAACCCCCCAAACAAATCCAAAATCATTGCCACATAACCATTTGAACATCGTTTGTAGATAACCACCCAAGGTACATTTTCACAAAGTTTGAAGAGGATCTTACTCAGTAATGGAGAAGTTGAAAATACTAACTGTGGATAATGGGCGCACAAAGATCCACCACACAACCTCAGCTTAATGACAGTTCAGCTGAGGTTAAGAATATGGACCTTTAGTTTTAAAAATCACTTACTTTAGACATGTTGGTGCTCAAATCAAAGCTTTTTACAAGGAACTTATATACAATTACTATTTAACTCCAGAGATATGGGTCACTAGTTTTGTACGAGTTGAGATGAAGCCCCACTACATGTGCAACATATTTCTGTGTATATCTTGTATGGCTGTGTGGATGTTAACTGTCATATGCACAAGCTGCTATCAATCACTTCAAAAAAGATGATGTATCACAGACTAATATGACAAGTTCAGAGCAGGGTCCAACTTTCGTAGCACCTGCACTTCTCAGGGAAAACTAGAAAGATACAACTAATACAGTAGTCATCCAACCAGAAAACATGCATGTCAACACCAGGAATCCACACCTTGACTATGCCAAAGCCATTAGTTATCGTCCTGTACATGTAAACAAGTTGCTGGACTTCAGTACATTGTTAATAAGTCACACCTTCAGCTAACATACTTACATTTAATTGTTTAGCTTTTTTGTAGTTTACTGGATGCCTGCAGAGATCTCAAAAGCAATTCAGTGTTTCAGCTTGTTACAGGTAAAATAATTGATATAAATGGACCATAAATGACTACAGGCTTATGAAATATTGGCTGACTAAGATAACAGCACAACCATTTTAGGCAACATGAAGATCAACTAGTGTTATAGCTCATACATATGCTGGAGTATCTAGCAGGTCAGTGATATTGATGTTACAAGCTTTCAACAACACTCACCAGGTTAAAACATTTATGCAACAATTTTGTTTGCAATTTATATAATTTGAAGGTAATCTAAGATAGCTCAAACTACCGTATTCATTCCAATTAGCACACATACCCCAATAAGAGCACACCCCCACTTTTACAGAATGATCCCCAAGTTACTTACCGTGCACTTTTGATCGATTTTTCTGGGCAGGATTTTGATGTAAATTATTTTTTTAAGCACACAGTGCGCTAATTGGAATGAATACGGTATGTCCCATTCCCACCTGGGTCTTACTTTAAATGGTTCTCACATTGTCCACTGAACTAGCATATAACACTAATCCAAGTTGCTAGTACAGCCTCTACCACAAGATGTCACTTGTAGCACTACCTAAGGCAAGTGCACTCAAATGTAGCTAGGTGGGACATGGTTTTCGAGGCAGCTATCTTGTCATTATTATTAAATGCGATATTCTACACCTCAAAGTCACTGTCTGTTGTATCTGATTAAAGCAAGTCAATTCTCATCACAAATGTTGCATGTACTAATAATATATAAGGCTGTATATGATTGGATAAGCTACAAAATTACTTATAGAGAGATACCATGAAAAAAACGGCCATAACAGCACACCTTCATTTCTTTTTTTGCATATAAGCAGGAACTTTATTGTCAGCACATTGTTTTGTTCTCACAATGCCAGTACTGTCAATACCTGACCTTTGTAAAATTTGATACACATCAGTTGTTCACGATACCAATGTAATGCTACATCTACACTGATAATCCTGTAAGCTGAAAAAAAAAGCTGGGTGATAAAGATACTTTTGCAGAAACTGTCATGCAAGTAGTTAATTTGGGGGGGGGGGTCTTAATTTCATCAGAAATGAAACAGGAACCACCAAACAGGGTTAGAAATAGCCAGCATTGCAAAGAGGCAAAACACGCTTGATGGTGTGCTGCTGACGAACCGTTTTTAAATTCGTGTGTCTGTTAAAGCCCCCAAATTTTCGAAATTTGCACATCAAACATGATAATACCAGTTGCGAGAATCTTCTTAGTTGAAGAAACTGGAGAATGTAGGTATGAAAATTGTCACGCAAGTAGCCAATCTGGAGGTCTTCATTTCAGAAAAAAGGAAGAGGTACATGTACCACTAAACGTGGTTCAAAATAACCACTATTGTAATGCAGCAAAACATGATGCTTGATGGTGTCTTGCTGATGAGTTGTTTATAAACTCATTTGAGACTGTTAAAGACTTTAATTTTCCAAATTTGCCCAGCAAATACAATAATAGCAATTAATTAAAGTATATGTTTATAGGTTTAGACAGTAACTGGATTGAATATGGAGCATAGAGAGGTTGCGTTTTTGTTTTTTTGTTTTTTTGTTTGTTTGTTCACAACCACATGGAAGTGGCACATAATTTTGTAAATATAATTACAATTTGCTGGTCAAAATGTGGCACTTTGCTTCCGAAATTTTAATTGTATAGCACTTTTTGACAATGACCTTAATGCCCATTGTGTCCTTTTTGTGTTTTTTTCTTTTTTTGGGGTGGGGGGGTGGGGGGTGGGGGGAGTGCCAGACAAAATCAAATGTTAAATTGAGCTCTGCTAAATCATAAGGAATGTGAATTTGTGTTATATCTGCCTTGGATGTGAATTCCACAGCCCATACACAAAGTGATCATTAGTAACTGTCCAACACACTACCCATCAAATTCAATATGACTTGAAAAGGTTGTTCCATCAGGGAAAGCACGTGGCTTGCTAACATAATCTGAGATGTGCCACATCAAAACAAGCTTAAACAAAAAAAAAAAAACACACAAAAAAAAACCCCAAAAAACCCAAAAAAAACCCAGGTGAGTGTTATCTTTTCACTTGATCAATCAAAAGTTGAACCGACTGGAGACAGTATTAAAACCTGTAATACAAAATCCAGATAAAAAATGGAAATGGTGAAGTGATCAGTGTCTACATAATCAGAGGTAATGAGAGGACAAGAAGAGGGGACATACTCAGGTGAGGTTTAATTTCCCACGTCATGTATCATCAGCAACAGTTGTTCAATGGCATGCCGTATGTTACTTGTGTGTTATACAAATTTAACCCTCATGAATTACCATCCAACAAATTGTTGAACTCCTGCTAAATATCTGACATTCCGAAAAAGCCACATTGAACACATCTGCAGGCAGATCCATTCTGCTCACATGACAGTTCCTGTTTCTGAAGACACTTGTAAAGAAACCTCAACACCCTGTGAAAGCAATCAGGACTTTGTCAATTCATCATGTTAGAATAGTTGTTGTGCATCATCCCACAGTGTATGACTACCTGCCAGGAAGGGAGGGATGTGGAGGTTAGAGCATGGTGGAAACATGAACCTGCACTGTTTATCCCTCATACTTCCCTAGAATTGTAGCGCTGATAGACTGTTAGTGTCTGTCGACACCCTGAGTCATGAAAACCAAATTAGATTACTCAGTTTAACACCCCTTGTGTGGAAAAAGATCATATTTTCAAGGCTGCTGTTATTCTTGACAAGGTATACAGCAAAATGTATGAGCGGGTAAGAAATGAGAGCCAGAAAAAGGTCCAGAGAGTTGAAAATTACAATACCACCTGGTGTTTCCATATTGTCTAAGATTGGAGGGTCATATGGAGGGGGACAGGTCATGGAGCTGATATTGTACACAGATGACATTCTGACAGGAAAGATATTACTTTTCTTGATCTTAAAAGATATCACTAATTTGTAGCATATTCTGCAGATCTGGAAAGACCGGGGAAAGCATCACAGAAACATATATTTCCAGACAGGAAATAACTAGTGCAGTATTTTTATCAACAAACTATATCTTTTGTTCCTAGATACCCTTTCATCTTTTTTCCATTAATTTATGTTTTTTATATCTATTGAAACACTTTGTGTCCATGATATATACAGAAATGAGCATATGCTGCTATAATTACACAGCTGATTATTTTCTGTACCCCATCAATACTAGACAAATACCAGAATATGAGACTATAAAGTAAACATATGTTAAATCTGTTAACATGTATGTGCACATTGCATAGCTGTATACTCAAAACATGCCACCTGCAGACCTTTTGGAACATTTAGCTTGTGCCTATATGTACAGCATACTCGTGAGTCACGAGCATTTCATTTATTTTCAATATTTACATCTACATGGTCAAGTCCTCTTTTTTCCCCCTATAAATGAGGCTCTATTACACTAGAAACTGAATATATAAAAGAGTGAATTTAAAAAATCAGTGTTTCTGACAAAACTGAGCTGCAAGCTTGTTTAAATTTCACAACTATGACACTGTGTAATGTTTGTTGGTTCATGCACAGTGCTCATCTTTCCATCATAGTATGTGGCTTCACAGGGAAGCCACTTCAGAGGCCACAGTTGCATCCGTGTTGCACATACATATATGCCATGTGACGCCACAAATATCTGTGTACATATTTGTGGGGGACAAGCATAACTCAATCCAACAGTGACCTGTCTTTGGGTTTCATTATGCAGATACAAATTTATAGTCATTTGTTTTCCTCCAAAATAAACACCAACATTCTGATAGTTAAGCCAGGGCAGCGTCCACCACCAGATGAGGCAACTGTTGATAACCCAAGCAAGCTGGACCTTGTATCTGTCTAATGATCTACTATAACTACCATGACAATGTCAATAAGCAGGAAATGCATGGAAATACCAGGCATATCTACCAAACCAATCCTTCCTCTTCAAATTTCTCCATGCAGATAGCTGTCACTTTCAAATAGGCATCCATTTTGGAAACAGTGAGTCTGCACATGTTCCCTGCAATTAACACATGTGGAGCTCATTAGGCATTATTCCTGGCCATGAAATGGATCTGCATGGGTAACATTGACAAGAAATGGCCATAATGGAAAGTCTGACCACAGGTCAACAACAAACAATTTAGCAGCTGGACAACATCAAATCTAAAAAAAAAAAAAAAAGTAGGGGATTTTTTTTTTTGCCTCCAAATTCTTTCTTGGTAGTATAATTTGCAGAATAATTGACCACCATAACTTGCTGCTATTTTCCCATGGCTGAAGGATGGGGAGGGGCAGGGGCAGCAACCTGCCTCCGTACAGACCAACCTTTCTCTCACAAGGTGCTAAGACTATAGGGAAAAAAGAAAAAAAAGTTTATCACAACCACTGATACTGGCTGTGAGTAGATAATTAGTTAATTTCTGCTGAGACACTGTAAATTTGCAATCTTCCAGGCCCACATGTAACTGAAACATCTATGTTTTTTTGTTGTTTTTTTTAAAGATATTTTTGTCAACACAAATGTATCTATTATGTTTCCCACTTCATTTCTGCATTGCATCATCATATAATTTGACAATCACCCTTTTTCAAGATGCTGTGAAGGTTGTTCAACATGAAATGATGAGTTTTACACAAAGAGTTCCCTCCTCCACCAAGATACAGTTTAGATAAATCTTATCACCTTTGGTACCATGAATTGGGGGGGGGCATAGCTGCCGCATATGCCAATAAAAAAAATTAAACTCAATGTCTTGCATAGAATATGAAACACAAAAGCAGTGATCTAAATTAATACCAGGCAAAATAAAATCATTAAAAGATGTAGTAATTGCGGTGGGAAACATTACCCCACTGCACCTGCCTATGGGAAATGCCACTGGTGTCACTGTCTATGATCAAAGTGCACAAGTTTACCAAATTGGCTGCCCTGTATAAACAAAGTTGACAGGAACAGGGAAGATTCTGAGATGGGCCTGTAAACAGACACTGTACTTTATCCCTCATTAGCATTGCATTGGACCAATTCCAGTGATCTCTTATCTATATGTGGGGGGATCCTAACCTGTTACATGTACCATGGTGGGTCCAGGTGATTAGCACCCTGGGGCAGGGTTGATACTCCTGAGAAAATATCCACCCAAAAGGTGGCACTACTGTACTAGTATTGACTTAACTTGTCTGCACAACAAAACACTTAATGCATCTTTAAGCTGGTCCTGGTTGGGTTGGTAAATTGTACCACCCCTACCCCTTCTTGATATTCCACAGTACATGCAGCTTTTTTATGTATTGTTTGTTTAATATAACCACAATATTTTGGTACAATACCAACATATTCACTAAAAATCACCTTGAGTGGCTCTAAAAAAGGGATAACATTTACCTGCACAGCCAGGGATATTTTGCAGAAGACACTTTGCATCCATTTTTCTGCAAAATATTTTCTTTGGTTTAAACTCTTTGAAATACAGTGTACTTTTATTCTTTTTAAAAACGGGGGGGGGGGGGGGGGGGGGAGGGAGGATTGCCTGGAATAAAAGAGAGGGTCATCAAGGCATCAGATACACACCTATGTTTGTATGACAATTTTCATATCCAATTATAGCCAAATGTGGTGGTCACATTGCATCTTGGTGTTCATGGTTACATTTTGCCTTGACAGACTTGCACACGATTTTCAAGTCTTGGTTATTTAAGTATCAACATTTTATCCATACAAACTACTGTGCTACATTCATTGATTGATTAAAACTAGGGGCGGAACATTTCATTGGCTTACAGCAGGTATCTTGCTTTTCATTCCATGCTACACAGGTCAAGTTATTTTAGTATTACATCATTTAATATTTTGAAATGTTTGCTGTATATAGAGGGAACTTGTCTGTGTGACCCATCAAGCATGGCTTGGACATGCTTGTCACCCTAGAAACTTCTTAACGTTAGTGTTTGCTCATGAGTAAAGCCAATTTCTGCCATACAAGTTGATGTAGCTGTAGACAAATGAAACAGGAAGTTTATATTTAGGTCAGTGTAAGCCACATGCATCACATCCCAGAGTTGATAAATATTTGTAAGAAATGCTGACACAAATTAGAACCTATTTAAATGTTACATACACTGGATAAGATTCACATAAAATCCACCACATCCAGCAGGATTCTTCCCTGGGGAAAAAAAAATATTTGAATGTAGGAGAATGCATGTGTAATATGAATGACACATTCAGATTTCATAAGAAAAAAATCCAAAAAACATTTGTACAGTGGTCTCCCTCGTATAAGGTCCCTCTGAATAGGCACCATGCCCTCTAGAGAAGGCACTTCTCTTGGCAGCAGAGATGGCATTTCATTTCCCCCCTACAAGACAGGCTATCCCTCTTATAAGGCCACGATTCTGGCTGCATTTGGGCTGGCCTGGTAAGAGGGGAACCACTGTAGTATGAACAGACACATGTACTGCTGAAAATACCAAGCTAAGCACAGTGGCCAGAAGCAAGGTGATCAAAGGAAAATGCCACCAAGGAAAAAACTACATGTGTTTGACACTATAATCAGGCTTGATGGTCACATAACTATCTTGCAACCAAGTAGAACTGTACAGAAGGCATGATACCAGTACCTCTTCAGTTCAATACATTAAATCCTGAGCCAGGGCATTCCCTTCACTCAATACCACAAGTATATCTTGCATATCTAGAAAAGAAATTTACCCCCCAATAGGCAAAATCTATTTCATATTTGGCAGAAAACCACTGATCAAAACATAAAAAAGTGCATGTGGCTACAAGGTATGATTAGAATTTACTATTTACATGGTACTCTTGTTGATTTAAACATACATTAATCTTAACTTCACCGTTTCCTCTCCACTTCTGACGCATTTTCACCTTACCTACCGCAAAGCACAAGGAAATATAGGTATAGTCACAGTTAACAGGATCAACTGTGATATCTCTCAAGATAAGCAACAGAAAATTATGGGAAAGAGGTATTCTTTTCCACCAAATTTTGGCCCCCAATATAATTCGGAAATGAGTTACAGGTGGAACTACTGTTATGTTGGTTCATCTTGCTGGGAACCAAGACTACCCAAGCTTGTAACCTGTCACTGAATGACATTAATTACATGGAAGACTTACAGCTTCATATGAAACACATCATAGCTTTGTAATACCAGCTCCATATTCAGGTAAGAAGGCGCACTCAGTTAATAACCGCAAATTCCCAATCAATCATGCATTGTCTATATCCATTTATGTAAGCAAGTTGATGTTGTCTTGAGTGATACAAAATACAAGAAGATTTTGAAGGTGGAAGCTGGGGGTAAAATGCAGAATGTCCATGCTACTGCAATATTGATAGGGGGTGACAAGTATTTTTCTGACTCATGATTAGCACACTTTATTGTCTGTCGGTCATACTTGTTGGGTGACTCCTAATGTAATTTTCACATTATCTGTGAATTTAATTGAATGATCATGATATTGTTACTAAGAAAATGCATTTATTTTCTTTTTGAACTGTGATCACAAGTCCCCCCCCCCCCCCCCCCAAACCACCCCATGGTCAGTTTTGCGAGTAGTATTAATCAGTGATGAGACACATGGCATGACAGGCATGGCAAAATCCTATGCTGGGCTGCATGATTAATGACACATTTTAGACAGAGCACCACAGCCCTCCGCTTCTCCAAGGCAGCTCTCACACATTGAATTTGACAGCCACCTGAATTCAGGGCATTACCTGTGCCCTCCTAACTCAAAATATTCACATTGCTTCTTGTGAAGTGTAAGCAGAATTCAAGGACACGAACTTTTCACATCTCAAAGCTGAAAACACCTGCATAGTAACTGAACTATAGTAAAACACATCAATACCAAACACTTTCAGATGTGAGAAGGCATGGAGTCGGGCTGGGTGTCCAGTCTTAATGTACCTATGTATGTATATCCCACAGTAGACATAACCGGATCCGTTTAGTCTTCTATTTTTCTTTTACATGCACATGTTGATTCAAACCATCCAACATCTACATACATGTAATTAAGATGTCTAAGCACTTTAAATTTGGGAGTTGTGTTCATAAGTGACCACTATTTAGACGTGACTGGCTTGAATACCCTATCTGACCACTGTCTTTTAAAATAACACATAAAATATCTGAAAAAAAGTTTGGACGTGGCACATTCATTTTTCAGCAGTATAGATTTTAGACCAGGGTATTTACATGACTCGTGCTTGGCAGATATTACAGTCCATTAACTGAAAACTGGTGATCTGTTTACTTCGCATAATCTGATTGTAATTTTACAAGTTAATCACAAATCCTGATTATAAGTTTGCAACTGACACTGCATTTATTTTTCCTCATGAATAGTAATCACAACCCAACAATCCCGCCTACAGCCAAGGACCGCCAATGTATGTTGTACACAAATGTACCGTATTCCATGTAAATATACATCATACATGTCCCCTCTTGTGCCACACCAGAGGAACACTGACATGAGGAACACATCACTTGATCCTTTAGACTAGAAGCCAAAAGCCACGTTGACAAGACGAAGTCATTTAGATGGAGTACACACAACAGGATGCTCACCTTAGTCGATACATTGTCTTGCTAGTTTATCAATATGCTTTCAAGCTCTACAGGTCAAACATACACATCCTTACCTGGTTACTGATACACCACCTGGTTCTTATAACACGTTTATTTGTCTTTGCCAAAAGTTTTTGTTTCTTTTTCTTTTCTTCTTTTTTTTTTGTATCAGTTGTACTTTCAGGACTCAATTTTATTGTTGGTCATCAAACTTTCTGCCCCCCCCCCCCATTTTATTTGATAGTTTGCTCCATTAGAGCCATGAAAAGCAGAAACATTCTGCATTGAAGCTAAAATATATAATCACAGTTGAGCACCTGCTTTTTAACACCATTATTTCAAATTTGATTGAAAAAGTGACATTTTGTTTTCTAATAATGGTTTTTTGTCGACTTTGATGCCACGTGAAGGAAACAAATCTGAACATTTGGTAATAGAATAATTAGGTAACATGAAAAGATGGGGACAAAAGGGTTCCTTAGTTTGTTTGTTTGTTTTGTGTGTGTGTGTGTGTTCAGTAAATTGTGATACCTTTATCACATGATAATTAGTAAATCTTGTGCTGGTGGCTCCAGTCTGTCTACCAGGCTAGACATAGGATATAGCCGTGATGTTATTTTCATTATAATTCTTCTCATCAATTTTCATGTGTTAGTACAAGTGCCATATACAAAGAAAAGCCATCAAGGGTGCATGGCCATACAGTTTCATGTGACTGGGGTTTTTACTTTCTGTTACCAGGGAGGAAAGCAACCCAGTGGAGCCCACAAAGCAGGGAAGGGGGTAGGTAGGGGAGGGGATATCTCCCCTCCCATAGATTTTTTTTGAAAATTGGACCCTAAATAATGCAATCTAGGGTGACCTGAGATCAAAAATTAACTCAGCAAATGTCAACACTACAGATTTTACACACAGACTCACAGTTTTTGGAGACTTTTTTATTGACATAACATAGATTTTGGACTTTTCAGAAAATAACAGCATCAAAGTATATCGATCAAAAATAACCTAAATTTGGTACAAAAGTTTCAACACAGGGTTTTCTTTTATCTCTTTCCCCAGATACTTGAACTGCCGCTCTTCCCCTCAGTGTTTTCATCCTTTGTCAAAAGAAATAAATTTGAAGTGTCAACTAAACAACTGTAACAACTTGAGATAGCCCTCGCAGGGATTGCACAATTTGCCAATGACAAGTAAATTTTACATTGGGAAAAGACAAAATTCATATGCCAGTAGGGACTTTAGCATTGGAATTGCCAACACTCTTAAAATGCTTAATGGGCAGGTAATGAAAAATCTTTGTCAAGCCCTGTCTCATATGCGCTCAGACCTTCTCTTATGTAAGAGGTATGTCTCATGCTTTAATCGTTAATTTCTCACACAGGCTCATATGACAGCAAATTAACAGCTGTGTCAATTCTGTTATTCTACCAAGCTTTTACTCTATTTGAAGGGGGACGGGGGGGGGGTGTAATCTTAAAAAAATTCCTGATATCCATAATCCCACCCGTAAGACTTTTCTCAATACCTGTATTTTAATCATGCACTCTGCGATCCCTACTTTTTATCTCTAACTCTACAGAATACTTTTTTCTTTTTATCCTTACTTTTTATCTCGAACTCTGCAGAATACTTTTATCTTTTTATCCTTATTTTTTATCTCTAAATCTACAGAATACTCTTTTTTTTTCAGCACAACAGATTTAACTTTCAACTCAAGCAATGTAGATAATATCTTACTGAACTAAGCAAAAGCACTTTTTGTCACTACAATGAAATTGCATTTTCAAAAGCACACATTTGAACTTAGAAAACTGGGTCTAACATTCACAATTGCACACAATGCACTCAGTTCTGGGACGCTGCCCATGGAGCAAGCAAGTTCAAGAAAAATATGACAGTGTATCATTTGGAGGCTCCAAGCACACATCATAATAATGACAAGCAGAGTATACAACGTCACAAACTACGTAGGGACAAAATGGATGATGCTGCATCAATAGGTGATGATGACGTCAGTGAACAGACAGCCAAAGAGTAAAGAGCACAAGTACAGTGACCAAAGAAAAATACAGACACTTAACAAATGGAGAAGAAGAAAAAAAGGAAAGCATCAATTCTCTCTACTTCTGTCACAGAAAAATTAAAATTTGAATTAATCTGGAGCCCTATGCCAATTTGGGGGGTTCAAATTGAAATCTGAATTAATCTGAAGCCCTATGCCAACTTTGGGGGTTCAAATTATCACAGACTTGGGGATTTATTGTTTTGTCATACAAATTTTGGCTTCTATCACATGTACAAAAAGGTTAGTGTTGTAATGTTGTAAATTAGCTCATTTGTACAACAAAATTAACCTTCAGGCTCAAACAAACTGACATGAGACACAACATTTTTCCTCTGAATGGCTTTCTGGGTCTTAAATCCAAGAGGTGACTGCTCATGAAAACACAACGCCTTTACATATTTGCACACACACAAAAATGTCTCCAGCATATGAAAGTACCAGAATGTGGATGGCACTTTCATTATTAATCATCCACCAGTGACTCAGGAACTTTATTATTTTGCAAGGACAGTGAACAAACAGGGCTCCTGCCTGGGATTTCTATCATGTCTTCCCTGGTATGCCATTGATAGCAGTATGTTTGTCAGCCTTACAATGCGGGCCATTTCTAAGTTAACCTCCACATGCTTTACACATGTTTGGCAATTTTTTTCTCTATTCACTGGTAAAGGCTTGTTGAAACATAAAACCACCTGAGTAAACCACAGTTCTAGTTCCTGTGAAGTGGAGTATATTTAGTAATCTAGGTATATGGTTGGAAAATAATCTTGCCATTCAGTCTTTTGAGTATTTTCTTTTTTCCTGTATGCAGACCATATATTTTCTTCAATTACATCGTTGTATCTGCTGAAAAAAATACCAACCTTATTCTTGTGCCAATAATTATCACTCACACCCATGGCAGGTTTGAATAATGCACCAGGCCTAAGCCTATTTGATCAATCGTCCATGAGAAGTTACTTCACTCCAGGACATACAATACAGAACACTTAAACTAAGGACAGACAGACAGACAGACAGACAGACAGACAGACAGACAGACAGACAGACAGACAGACAGACCATTTTCATTCTAATAACAGCACATGCCCTAATAGAAGCACAACCCCCAAAATTTTGGTCCAGGTGATCTTTGTTAAAATTCAAATATTTCCATTAAACTTGTAAACAGAATACAAGTTAATGCAAAAGTAAAGGTCATTTTTACAAACATTGCAGTTTTTGACATCTACAAATATTGAATGCTTTTAGTTTCGGAAGTGGGTACTTCCAGAATCCTGCAAAAACTCAACATGATCCAGAGAATCTCTGCATCAGGACTACTGTCTTTCCAGGCACCAGTATACCAGTATCTTTAAATGTATACACAAGGAAAACGCCTTTGTACTACAAAGCATATTAAGTCTCATCACACAAGGTGCCAGTTGTAATCAGCAATAAGCCTGCAGTTGATGCTGTCTACAAAAGACAAATGTGCCTGGCTTTCTAAACAGGATAACCTTGTCATTGGCTTGCCAGAACTGCTAAAAGAATTGTATGGACATGCGCGAATGAGGTTTGTTTGAATAAACCAATGGGTATTGCACACTTGAATTTAAACTTCCTGGTGGTAGACAAACTTTCATGTCAGCACCAAACAGGCCTTGATTGGACAATTTGAAATGATCTAGCAGATTTTGCTGTTTATATTTGTAGAAAAGATAAAGATCTGCACAATGTTTGACAATGTCATTATCTGACAGACGAGCACTCAGTTCAAATCAAGCACACGCACCTATTATATTATGGCAGTGACGTCATGCAGATGACATTGACCAGCAACGTTACCTCCCCTCATGACGAGGCCTCGTGCCAACTTTTCGCTAAGAACTTGCAAACCACTACAGCAAACATGCCCTGTGTTTCTATATTATACTTCTGGTAAAATGTCTTTTTTTTCCCCTGCAATATGTTCATCCAAGTTATATTTGTTTTCATTACATGTACCTCGTCATTTGTAACATATTCCATACAATGCCCATTTGTTTTCATTTGTCCCAAGAGGACAGGTCATCAGTTATGTTCTAAAATTGCCCTCAAAATCAGAATTATTAGGTAGCTGACAACTAACCTAATAATTTAATTGTTTGCTTAAGACATCGCTCAGTGTTTACGTTGTTTGTAGTATTATTTGGTCTCCAAATGTGTTCAGTTTCATAGAAGCAATAACATTGAATGAAGTTTAAGCAACACAGGAACCTATATAATCCTCCAATCAGTATCAAATTCAGGTCCCTATACCTTGTTGTTGAGATGCCAAATTTTCTTCATTCTTTACAAATATAAGCAACTGTGTGCAGGACCCGGCTCAGCTGCTTTGCAATTAAAATCATGCCCTTGTGTTTTAGTTTTGCAATGTAAACATATTCTTCTTGTAAAAGGGAGAAATATAGTATGTAGTTTATTGCCCATTTGAAATTAACATGCAATCAGAGATTGCTGGATCCATGCCCTCCTTGCCTCATTTATAACCTTGATAATACACAGGTCTCATTTTGGAATGACTGCAGTCAATAAAAATAGGAGATACTTGACCTAGTGACCTATTTTTATCTATGACACACCCTTTTGTCCAGATACACGGGTGTGTAAAATTTTATGACTCTAAGTCAAAGGACAACAGAGTTACAGCCGGGATATGAAGTGTAATGTAGTTTTACATGATTGTATCACCGTGACCCAGATACTTGGCCTAGTGACCTAGTTTTGTTTCATGACACACTTTAAGGTCAAGATAGGTGTATGTGAACCTTCATGAAACTAATTTAAATAGTAAAGGAATTTCATCCTGAACACGGTTTTACAAGGATATGTCTCTGTGACCCAGATACTTCACCTAGTGACCTACTTTTGGTACATTACACACCCTTATGTTCAGATGCACCTGTGCGTAAAGTTTCATTAGTCTAACTTGAAGGACAACAGAATTACAGCCCGGACATGAAGAGTTATGTATATGATAGTATCACCGTGACCCAGATACTTGACCTAGTGACCTTGTTTTGTTTCATGACACACGTTTAGGTCAAGATATATCTGTGTGTGAAGTTTCATGAAACTAAGTTAAACAGTAAAGGAATTATAGCCCCAACACAATTTTACAAGATGTCACTGCGACCCAGATACTACACCTAGTGACCTACTTTTGGTATATGACACACCCTTATGTCCAGATACACTTGTGTGTCGGTTCACTAATCAAAGTTGAAGGACAAGCAAATTATAGCCCGGACACAATCGAATAGCAAACGGACAGATGGTAAAAGCGACTACTATATGCACATCCTCTAGTAGGAGGGGGTCATAAATATAGTACATGATTACATAAACATACAGCAAACCATAACAGTGTGAAAACATAACAGTCGCCACCTTTAAACCCCCCTGGATGGTGTGAAGTGAATAATAGTGATAGATTCTTAGGACATTTGTTCATTATAGGCACTATCTGCTTGTGCTTGCCATATGATTATAGTGAAGTCTATGTAGTTTGGTGAATAAGCTTAGAAGTTTTGAAGGTACCGGTCACAGTGCAGTACTTCGGGAGAAACTGTCTCTGTTGGTTATTTTGTTTCTGACACAAAGTTTATCAGTGTCATTACAGCTGGGGTAGAACAGATTGTTTTATAATTGATGAAAGTTCCATGATAAATGACAAACTTCTGTTGCACAGTTCTGTGGTTATAAACATTGAATGCTGCAACAATTGCTTTATGGTGAGAGTAATATCAAGATGTTATCCTTCAAACTTGACAAATACTCCTAAAATGGTGATCAAATGTTCAAGCTTTGTGACCTTGTTTATCCTGTTCTTGAGATACTGGGTGCAAGAAATTCAGACAGAATTGATGTTGGTGACCTTAAAATTTGGTCAAAGCCATTGTCCTTTGATAAAAGTTTTACAAGGGTGATCAACTGTAAAAGTTTCCTGATCCTAGCTAATCTGGGTCTCAAGAGATCACGCACAAGAAGTTCAGAGACAAATGACCCTGGTGACCTTGAAATTTAATCAAGGTCTTTGGCAAACTCTCAAACTCAAGTAAACTCTTACAATGATGAACAACTGCAAAAGTTTTGTGATCCTAACCCACCCAGTTCTAGAGATATTGCGCAAAGGAAATTTACAGAGATGGACACACAAATGCAGGCTATCACAATACCCTGCAAGCCTTTAAAGGCTGTGCAGTAAAAACAAGGTTTATGTAAAGATAACCAAAATATTGATAGTTTGGTTATGAATAAAAGCAAATTGGTAAAGAGGTAAATAAGACATAGTTTAAGGGGTTTGTATAACGGCAATCCTGTTCCCCAATAAAATATATTTAAAACAAGAGGGCTGTGTGAACAGCCCATGCTTAGCTGACCTTTAGAAGCTTGTGCACAAAATCAAAGTTGCAACTGAATAAACCTGTGTTGAGATTTAGCTGAGTGCATATGACATTAAGATGTAGTTCTAAGATTTACCTGGGGGAAAAAATACTTTACTGGAGCATGAGAAATTGAAGAATATTTAAAGAGAACTTTAAAAAGAACATTGCTACTTGGTGAAGAAAATACATGATATAGAGCATTAGAATGCCCACTGACTTCCATAGTAATCAAGAGGTGCATTTAAGTAACCGAACTGAAAAAAATTGTTAAAAATAATGAATCCACAGCAGTGTCACCTAGTGAACAACTTTTTTTGACCCTTTCACAAGGAACATATCCACCAAGTTTCAGCTTAATCTGAGTGACAGTTTTGAGGAAGTCAAAAATAGTGAAAACACACAAACACAATGAGCTAATAAAGTGCAAAAACAATTGTGTAAACCATACACCAGCATGAAAAGTCATGGATCTAACTCATTATTCACTGTACTCAGAGCATCTTAATTGCAACTGTGATTTCCCATTGTTAACACAAACTTTCAGAGCCAGTTTTATTTCCAGACTGTGCATCATTCATTGGTATACAGTCCAGGCACTTTTTCACCAGCTCCCAGTATGCTGATGTTCTGAACAAGTTCTTTGAATATTTTAACTTACATTATCAATTTCCATGATCCTGACATGTTCAGCACCAAAACTGATCCAATTAAAGCATGTCTGATCACTCATCATGTTACCAATGTTGTAAAATATCCATGAAATTACTATGAAGCAGATAGGTTCATGCTACCACCCACCTGTAACTTTACTGCCATGATTTTTGCATCATTTCATTGATAAACAACCCTGCGGCACATGCAGACTATACTGCCAAAACCAAAAGGGACTGTCCATTTCTTTCATGTCCCTTTCAACAGTAAGTTTGTTTTGCCCTGTTTTGTGGCCATACAATTGATGCAAGCACATTTAAACAATTCTGGGTGTCTTACAGAGCAAATGCATGCATGGTTATGGCTGGATGTGGAGTCAGTTGAAAGTGCATGTTGTATGTTAAAATGGAAATGAGCAATCATGAATGGTGATCTTTATGCAGCCTTGAACATCTATTTTCTCCTGCCCAACCGTACATAAGTTTAAATATGATAAACATAACGGGCCTTTATTGATCAAATAAACACAATAAACAAACAGCTCATGGGTTTATACTACACTAATTAACACAAACACTGTACAATCAGCTGTAACTGGCAAGTAATGAGCCAACTAAGTATATAACAGGTACAATACACATGCCATGAGATGATAATTGCTCATTCCAATGCACATACTGTCAAGTTATTTTATTACACAATCTGCTGCTTTCATTCCTGGCAAGCATGGACTATCAAGAAAAAGGACAAAAGAGGGCTGTGAGATACATACAGATTTCTGGCTTTAAGGCCTGTTATCTATTAGGTTTTTTTATATACAAGGTGACAGAACTCATTTTCATTTCACAAATTAAATGTACAAAGATCACTGGTGGTGCAATGAATTTAAGATTCAACCAGATGAGATGACTTGCTTCACAGACAAATCAGTCCATGTACTTATAAAGGCAAAGTGCTTCCAAGATCTACAATAGCTTTGCAGAATAAATGAGATAAATGACTGCAAATTTTAATTTGAATGTTATTTCTTGACTATCATACAGACTGACAGGAAAAAAAAAAAAAAGGAAAGAAGCAAGAGAGAAAAAGAGCATACTGAACTAGATCAGGTGGATTTTCCAAACAGAAAATCAAATGTCTCCTGGTATGCCCTTACCAGTTGTCACCCTTACAAATCTTCTTATGCTAATAATGACAGTGACCCAAAAATAAGGATGTGGCTCTGTGACCTTAGGAATGGGGTCAAGGTCACCATCTTCAAACTTGATCAAACCCTGATAGCAGACTATAATGCTGTGCAATATGAAAGCCCTAGCTCCAAAACTTCTGGAGTTATCTCGTTCCTGTCGATGTGTGAAGAATGCCCTAATGTGACTGTGACCTTGAGAATGGGGTCAAGGTCACCCATCTTCCAACTTGACCAAGCCCTTATTGAGAATTATCATCATTTGCAATATAAACTCTGGCTCAAAAATTTCTCTCAAGTTATCATACAGACACCAAATTTACTAATGTGGCTATGACCTTGGGAATATGGTTAACATCACCCATCTTCAAATTTGACTGACCCCTTAAACATAACCATAATGCTTCTGGAGTTGTCTTGTTCGCATCTATGTGTTGAAGAATTCACTTATGCAACTATGTGACCTTGGTAATAGGGTCAAGGTCACCCATCTTTGAATTTGACCTAGCTCTTATAGAGAACTATCATTCTATACAATATAAAAGCCCAGCTTCCCAAGTTATTACGCAGAAACCAAATTCACTAACGTGGCTCTGTGATCTTGGCAATGGGGTCAAGCTCACCTATCTTCTAACTTGGCTGAGCCCTTATAGAGGACTATAATCCTGTGCAACATGAAAACCCTAGCTGAGGAGGAGGAGGAGGAGGAGGAGGAGGAGGAGGAGGAGGAGGAGGAGGAGGAGGAGGAGGAGGAGGAGGAGGAGGAGGAGGAACAGTATGTCCCCTGGTGAGTACACAGGAAGACATAAAAATACCTGTGTTCGCATACACTGAATATAAATATACTAACAGTCAATGAAAACGCACATTTTTTTTTCTGAAGGCATAGCCATAGCTCTGTTTAAATCTTACATTAAAGGTCCTTAGTGACCATGGCTGTGAACTAATCAAGCAACTTTGTCTTCACATGTGCCACTGCATCCCGACAGGTATTGCATTCAAGGATGCTGACCTGTCATTAGGTTTCATCTGTGGGCTGACTTTTAGGAGTGGCTTCCATTCCTGGTATAAAGGCTGTCAGAAAAATGCAGAAATCACATGTCCATATGACAGGATGCCATGACTAGCGCTGATTGCTACCGCTCCTCTGGGATGATACAGGGTGGGTGTTCCTATTCAGAGGTGACACATCAAAAGGGGTGGTGCTGATTCCACCATCAAAAGGCTGGTTGCTTGCCATGGGTAATTGGGTCCACAGACGATAGGCCACATCCGCGGTATGAAAGAGCTACCACAGGGGCACAAGATAGGCAAATATGACTCCTCCATCTGCAAGACAGATTTCGGACAGCAAGCCATACAGCCAGAGAAACAGCAGGAAGATGCAAACCCCTGCATAACCAGTTCAACAGTCAGATGGCATCTGTGGCAGAATCCTTTGAGTGCCAAAAGATCATTCAGCAGAAATCAGTTACCCTCAGCTTAGTCACAGCCACTTGGTATGTTTCTGCTAACATGCCAGCTGGAACTAGGCACAGTGGAGGGGAGTCCTGTTCCCCAATGAATCCCGCTTTCCCCCAAAAAGGGCTTACGGTGGGCATTGTGTGTAGTACAGAAGTGGCGAGAGGTAGGCCGACTGCTGCATGCGTCAAGTCAACCAGTGGGACGCGGTGCTAATATCATGGTTTGGTCCATGCATCACAGAACTCTCCTGATGGTGTTGATGGCAATTTGACCCCTCAGTGGTATATCAACAAAATTTTTCAGTCACATCTCCTGCCCTTTCTTTAGAACTACCTGGACAATGACTTGTTCCAGGAAGATAATACATACAAGTCCACACATGGTCTGTGTGACCATGGCCAATCTGGAGGGAAACAATGTTGGTGTTTTGCGCTGGCCAGCATTTTCCATGGACACAAGTCCAATTAAGGACCTCTGGGAGCAACATGGCCAGCGAATTTCCAGAAAGAGGCCGAACGCGACCAGTCAACAACAGATCTAGAGCACAAGAGAAGTGTGGGACCGCATCGCTCAACACAGAATACAGCATCTGATCTAAAGCATGCACTGCAGCTGCAATGTCTGTGTAGCTACTGGTGGTAGCCATACACACTACTAAGAGGTGACTTTTGAAATTAGCAGACAGTGAGATAACTTAGCACAACAGCCACTCCATGTCATGCCTCAATGCACTTGAACATTACAACTCCCACTAAAATGTAAAAAGAGTTTCTATATGATAGAATGGGTAATGTATGGCCACATTATAAAAATTTTTAACATAAAGCCTGCTGTTGCTGTGTGTTTTCATTGACAATGACTGTAATGTGTACATGTTATATTTACTTCACTGATTGGGCTTTTACTCAACTATACCCACACAAAATTTGGATACGCTAGCTTTAACGATGGCTGAGAGAAGATCTGGAAATCTGAAAGACAGAGAAAGGGACATAGAGAAAGCAAGGAAAGGAGGGAAGAGACTTTGGAAACCTCTAGTGATGGAAAGAAAAAATAGACTATGAAAGACTTACTTCGCCGTAAATCTATTTGTGTGTTTTACAAAGTACTTAAAAGATCTGCAATAGAAAGGAAACAATGGCTAACACCTTAAAACCCCTCGGCCGCTCACTCCTGATATCATGCGCTAGAACTTCAAAGTAAATTGACCCAGCTGACCTTAGAATTGAGTCAAGGTCATCCAGTTCTTAAGATCTCATGTACAAAACATTTATTAAACAGAAAGATTGCCTCTGGTGACCTTCAAATTAGGTCAAGGTCACTGTCCTTCAAATCTGACGAAGACCCTTGCAAGGGTGATTACCTGTAAATGTTTCATGATCCTAGCAATTCTGATTCTCCTGATATTGCATGCAAGAAATTCACAGAGAATTGACCAAGGTGACCTACAAAATTGGGTGAAGGTCATTGTCCTTTAAACTTGATGTAAACTTCCCATGGGTGATCAACTAAAAAAGTTTCATGATCCCAACTGATCTGGTTCTTCTGAGATCATGCTTAAGAAGGGACACGAACGCATGGACGTACAGATTCACACACAGACACAAGCAATAGCAATACCCCCCGGGTCTATATTGGCAGAGGGGTAAAAAAAACAGAATGTTTGTATTTGCACGGACAATCAGACAAAATAAGCAGTCACTATATGGCAGCACTTTCTGATGTTGAAATAGAGACATACATGTACTTCCATTATGAAATGTACAACCACTTAGCCATTTAAGGTTTAAAAGTTTTAAAGGCCCTAAATTTGCACAAGTTTTAATTTCATAACTTTATCAATATCAGGATAAACTTGACTATTAGGGCTTTATCTATATCATATATGGAGATTCCAGCCCTATTGGCTGCAGAGAAAAACTCTGGAAAACTCAGTCGACACAAAAAGGAATGATTAACAGAAAGAAAAAATATTGAAGAAAAGAATGTCTGTGTTTGCAGATAGACATAATTATATTCCCTCAACTGACTGACTGCTTAGCTGACTGATTGGGGTGTTGAATGGGTGTCTGCAACCACAGATCTCTTTACCCTTCAAACAAATTGTATGTTATTGAATGTCTGGCTGAAAAGGCAACACACAACTGCAAAGTATTATTAAGTCCTTTTACAAGTAGGCCTAGGTCTATTTTTCTTGGAGAAGAGAACCAGTGCATGCACACAGTACTCTAAGATCATGCAACCTACAGCATGAAAAAGTGTTGAGTGACTTCAATGCCATGAATGTTACACACATGAATACACATACAGACAACATAAAAAAGTAACGCTGAAAGCACAATTACCAGGTAAAATTAGAAACATATCTCAGTTCTTCTGCATTTCATCAAATCCTGAATCTTTTTTATCCTTGATTGACAAGTTTATAAACGCAAGATTACTGAATGCTTTATTACAGCAAAGGGTGCCCCCCCCCCCCCCCGATATGCGCTGTTCGTAGTTTTCTGGTGCACTGTTCCCTCTTAATAAATTCTCTCATTACAAGGTGGATTCTGATATTACATGGGGGAGGGGGGGAGGGAGGGGCTTTGGCTCCCACTGACACACTTTTCCTAATACTTCTGTTCAATGTCTGTTTACCATAAGGTGGTTTTGCTATAATACTATCTACACCATGGGCCCAATCATCAGTATTATAGTGCGGGAACACAGAAGCAGAATTTGTGCATTAGCTGTGTTTACCATGCAAACAAGCCAGGCACGCTGACCACATAAAAAGCTCAGTTGTATCCCTTTCCATTATGAGATTCCTGCTGTGAAGAAAAATAGCCCATCAAACCCAAAATATAATCCAACAATCATTCTCCGCAAATAAGAAAATAAACCCACATACTCAGAGACTCCAACTGTAGAGGGATAGTGTCAGGAGATTCTCCCTGCCAGTAGGTATGATAAGAGGGAGGGTGCAAGGAAGAGATGCAACCGAGTCGCGCAAGGACAAAATTGGGCAAGAACCCCTTCCTGGGTAAGAGACATTTGGGAAAATGAGGTTGAAATAGTGCTTTCTAGCACATATTTGGACTTTAATGTGTAGTTTCAAGGCCAATATGGATAGTGATTGATAGTAATTTTGAGAAAACATGTTGACTGTTGTCAGATCAATTTTTGGACACATCATCTTTGGATTCAGCGAGAGAAAAGGAATGCTAAGCAAGAGAGCAGGAAGATTTTTAAACAATACATAAACAATGGGAGATCTCAAGCCCAAAATGGGAGAGTTGGAGTCTGAATATTGAGCAGCATGAATAAAAAATATTTTCAAGTTAACATGCATGACACAATAAAACTAATAAACACAAAAAGTTAATTTTCCATCTCTTTCACTCAACAGAGATACTTGAGTGAAAACCTTCATTATACCTCAATGATACAAAAAAGTTAAAGATAAAAAACTGTTACACTATTTATTCATGGCCATTTCACAATATATACAGTGGGAAATACTACTTTTCTGGACAAACACCAAACTGCAAAATATTTACCTGTCTTCAGTACTGCCCCTGATGATAGGGTGCAGTTGGCACCCTGATTCAAGAGAATTCACCCCTTTTCTTTATATTCCAATTCTAGGAATATATTTAACTGTGTCAGGCCAGGCATGCCTGAGCCTCAAATTGTCTTCTCCTGCCAAGATACTTTGGATGAATGCTTGCAGTTATCATCCTGATCCATATTACCTGATAAAAGATAACTGCTGTGTTCATGTGGCCACTGCATTGTTAATTTGGTACATGGGCCAAGAAAATAGGAGGGGGGGGGGAGGGGGGGAGGGGGGGCTGGCAAGGCCATTTTATTGAACTGTGATAAGGGCTTTTTCATTCTTTACAAAATGTGAATTAAAAACAGTTTTCATGAACTGTGAAAGGCCTATTACTCGGACATATGATTCAGCATTTCAGCATCTCATACACATGTACTGTGAATTTACATTTCAATAAATCATTAACTGAAAAATCAATGTTTTGTCCCATTCATTGTGAAAGTCTCTGAAATACATTTCATTTTAATGTTTAGGAATGTTAGAGTAGGCATAAGGTAGAAATCTGCGAAACTATATATTCTATGTGTTCACATACCTATACACATTAATTGTGACTTGTTTGGTGCTGTTAGCAATATTGTAGAAACATGGAAGACGATCCAGTATCTTTCATAGTTACCCATTCCTGTGTGTTTTGTTGGTGCTAAATTATAGAATGGGTGTAACTTATGCTGCCAGAAAATAAAGGTAAACAGGGTACCATGTTAAGCCAATTGGATCTCTTTGCTTTTATTTTTCCAGCAGTATATAATGTTAGAAGAACTAGTATGTTCCTTATCCACCAACTTATATGTGTTATGCCTGGTGCTAAGTTATACAGAAGGTGTAACTTTAAATGAAAGATGAACCAGTATCTTTCTTATTTACCCACATGTGTGTGTTATGTCTGGTGCCAAGTTATAGAATGTTGTAGAGTTGTGCTGTAGATTTTTAAAAAAAATTTTTAAATATCTGGTGCTGTTACTTTGTATTCAAATATTTACATGGACTTGTTTCTGTATGTGTTCATGGACTGTCAACTTAATATACTCAGGTGCCGAAGGATTACCAACTTGCACTTTTGGAAACCCATCGTATAACAGTGAATTAATCAGATTGATGTATTGAATTGCTGTTACTCTATATTTGTATGTTTTTTATTGCTTTGTTTGTGCAAGTATTCATAGACTGCCAACATAATTCACTCAGTTTCTTATCTGGTATTAGTTTATGTTTGTATGTTTTCAGACTTTTTCTGTAGTACATAATTCATAGATACTTATTGTAAACCCAATGTAATAATGTATGACAAATGAGTCCACACAGACCCATTTCAGTCAATAAAATTATACTTTCCTACTATATCTGCCTATTTAACTTTATTTGTTAAAGCACAATTTTTTTTGTGGGATTCTTAAATGGATTCCCCAACCCCCCTCAAAAATGTTACCACACACCAGCTGAGCCTTAGTGACTGCATGTCAGATGTCACTATGAAGTTATTTTATTCTGGCCTAATAAGACGCTCAGCTGTACATGGCCACAAAATTTTCAAATTACTACCCACCTTAGCTGAAAGTATATTCCTACTAGAGTAAGCATAAAACGGACACTGAGTGACAGTCTGAAATTTTCCCCCTAGTGTCAAGTCTGAGAACCCTGCCTTCAATTCACAACACATGAATATACTTCCAGACACCAGATGTCAGCACCAGCTGGTCATCCAAGCAACTCACCCAGTCTTCATTCTTTTACAATATCATCACAGGTAGTTTCTTGACACTAACAAAAACAATTTCATCAAAAAGATAGTAAACTTAACAGTCCAAGAAGAAAATTACAATTTTTTTTTCTCCATTTCATGTTCTCAGGACTGGAATTTTCAAGTTATACAGACACAAAAAGATGTACTGTAACTTACAGGTATGGAGAACTGCTCTGCCAGATATTTTAATATTGCTGCTTCTTTGGTCAATAGGTTGGTCCTCAACTGTAGATTTTTTCCACTGTGACTGTCAAACTCTTTCCGAATCAGCGATGCAATGGAATCAATAACTATGAGTCGTATTCCCTTGGAGATCAGATCTTCCTCTATGTTTTGCAACCTGTAATGCAAATTTCATTTTACTTTTTAATTGCTATGTTCTCATATCTAAATCCTTTGAGTCAAGGGACACTGTTTCCTTTATGGTCAATTATATTTCAATTTAAAATCTGGAGTGTCTTAGACCACATACACCTCAAAGATTCACTTCTATCTCTGTAGATTAGGACCTGGAAAATTCAACTTAATTTTCATATTCATATTACACTTACTTCCAGAACACTAATCAGTACTTCACATCTTAGGTCTTGTCTCTTCAACGATTAATACCAGCAAAATCATTTCTGACTGTGCTACTCACAGTCCAGGGAAACTGCAGTGCTATCTACACCATGCAGCTGACCTCCAGTCTTGACCTAATTAACCTAATACATCAGTCATTCTTTTGGCGGACTAACCCCACGAATGATCTGATGCAGTAAGGTTAGGTGGGCTTCAAAGTGTTCTAGAGGTAAGTATTATTAATAAATATGAAAACTAAGTTATATTTTCCAGATTTATGGCATAATATGTTGCCTCTAGAACATCAATGGGTAGAGATACCACCAGAATGGAGGTGAGAGATCATTCTGGCATACAGAGCAAAAGTAGCTCCATAAGAAGAAGGCAGAAAAGTAACCATTCTATACCAAAAAAACACCTTACTACATCAGCAATGGTGGGTTAACAAACCTGGAAGAAAATTTAATCCTCAAAAGGATTATAATATCTCCCACAAGATCAAGTAAGAATTAATATGCAAATTTCAGGCTGTGAACATTTTGAGTAGCTGTGTCACACTGTAAGTATGATCTAATGGATTTGAGTGAGCACATTGATGAGAATGGGGATATAAGTCAATGCAAGCAAATCCCTTCAATACAAGACAAATGCTTCAAGTAAAAATCAGAAAATGGCCAATGGGAACGCAATTGACAGGCCGCCATAATGTCCTTGAAGGCACCTGCTTCAGAAGGTCCCAAGACAACTCTATGGCTCCAATACGGAGAATCCAGGATGCGCGCGCACTGCAAAAATACAGCTATGTTCAGAGATGGCACTGTCTGTCATGCAGGCAAATTTTATTTGTTTTTTTTTTTTACCTAAAGAGGGCGCCCTGATAGACTCAAATTGACTTGGAGATGACAGCTGTCAAAATGGCGGACGATAATCCTGTTACGGCCAATATGAGCAGATTTCTTCATGGAGCAGGATGCTTGGGAGGGTGCAAGACCCAGTTTAAAGTGTCAGTTCGTAGCAGAAGGTACCTAGGTACATACTGGGATGTTTTTTGTGGCATGACACCTTGTACTTTACGCAACAAGCATGGTAAATCATCACTGCTGTGTCGTAGAATGCACTGCAGATTCTCGAAAGTTGAATAACTTGAAGAAGTACCCATGGATGGCAGGAGTAAAGTTTCTGCCCTTTCCAGTCGATCTCCCAAGAAGAAAAAAATGGTTGGACTTACTTCGACGACAAAACTTTGGCTTGGATCAAATCAACAGACACATGCGCATTTGTTCACGCCACTTTGTTCCGGGGCAAGCTGAACATGAGCAAATACCAACCCTGTTCCCCTACAATAATTACAAACTTGGTGTCCAGAGAAGCAGCACATACCAACAACAAACAAAACAAAAAGCGTCTGTGCTTGGTGAAATTGTCAACGAGGAAAATGAAAGATCACCTGTGCCTATGGACACTGACCAAGATTTAGGCCTATGTGAAGAGGAAGTGTTCACTGTTGAAGAGAATGTTTACATCTGGGAATTGGACTGTCTAGACCACACTGAGATAATACCTCATCTATCTTCTAAACATCATAAAGCTACAGGTAAGACAATGCTCAAGTATTCTGGGGGAATCAGTATGATGATAATATTGTGTAATGTTTCATGGAATACTACAGCACAAGTGCAACCTTTTATTTCATGTATACAGTGTTGACAGTTTACCAAAGGAAAAAACAAACAAACAAACAAACAAAGAAACAAAATCAAAAACAAAAACAAACAAAAAACAAATTAACTTAGGGCTATATACAGTTAAACCAGGTGTTTTGTGGAAATTAGGTAATGGAATATTTCAAAAAGTGTTATGATGTTTCATGGAATATCACAACACAAGTGCAATAGTTTATTTCATGTATATAAATGTTGACAGTTTACAAAAAAAAAGAAGTGAACTTAAGCCTATATACAGGAAAACCAGATGTTTTGTGTTATATTGAAATATTTCGCAACATTGATATAACATCTATTGTTTTTTACCTATTCTGGGAGTTTATTAGTTCATGAATACCTATTTGGTGCAGTTTTTATTTGTATAGATATATTGTAAAGAATGTGAGAAAAATGAAATATATAGAATCTTACTGGCATTTAGCCTAGTGAAATAACATCATTATTAGATTGGATTTAGTATTAAATATTCTATAACAGACAAATGTCATTGATATATTTTCCAGGTTCCCTCTTTCACAAGCCACCAGATGTTGACCACCATTATGCCAGGAGGGAAGTGGTAACCAAAACCATAGTTTGTCCTGGTGATGAAGAGGACCAAGTGGAGAGGAAGACATCTTGTGAGATAGGGACACAGACCGATATGACTACCAGTGATATTGATGAACTCATGAAAGAGAAAAGTGAACTATCTGATTGCTGTATTACCAAACACAGTGGCCTCTTAGATTTAATTGAACCTGGGGATCATGTTATGGCTGACCGAGGCTTCACTGTCAGGGATATTTTGCTTGAGAAAGGTGCATACCTCAACATACCACCTTTCATGAGAACATCCAGTCAGGGAACGGGACGTCGACTCACACCTGGGGACATTTTGAAAACACAAAGAATTGCGGCTGTAAGGATACATGTGGACCGTGCAATCGAAAGACTTGAACACTTTCGCATATTTCGTGGAATCATGGACTTGAGATTAACAACTGTATGTGACCAGATGACAATTGTGGCTGCAGTGATTTGCAACTTGGATAATCCTTTGTTCTGAATACTAATACTGAGTAATACTTGTTGCAGTGACAGCATATGATAAACATCATGAATAATTGCGTTCCGTTTTGTTGCACTAGAATGATTTTCAGTGAGAATCTGATCACAATTATTATTATTTTCTCCCATTTAGACCTACTCAAGAAATTTGTTATATCAAGAGGAAAATGGAGCATTAGTGCCATCAACTTAAATGTTGTAATTATGCACATGATAAATTTAAAAATCTGGGAGAGAAGTGGTTAAAAGCCAAGATCATTTATTTTATTGAGACAACTTTGTGATGTTTTGAGCAGATCATGTACATAAATGTATATAAAAATGAAATCACGGACTGACAATTAATGAATTTGTTGCCTTTTTCTAGCACATATGAATGAATGAAATTTACAAAGGACAAGTTTTTTTCTCCCATTAAGACCTCATCAAGATACTGACTTTTCATCAAGAAGAAATTAGATCATTACTGCCAGTCAACTTAAAAGTAGTGATCATGCAGGTAATTAAATATCTGGGAGAGAAGTGGTAAAAGCCAAGATCATTTATTGTATTGTGACATTTCTTCATGATGTTGTGAGCAGATCATGTACATAAGTGTATATAAAAATGTAATCACCAACAATTACTGAATTTGTTGCGTTTTTTTAGCATTTACAAGGATGAAATTGACAGGGAATAGTTTTTTTTCTCATACAGTGAAAATTCATTATAGTGAAACTGTACCATGGAAGATATGTAATATTTAGTGACACTGTACCGAGGAAAATATGTAAAATAATTGAATGTCAGGTAAATGGATCATATAGAAGTGAACACTTAAATTTGTGTCAGTTTGTGAATACTATGTCAGATACCAGGGTGGCATTATAATGAGTACATGTATTCACAATAATTAGTATTTATTGAGCTGATGGCAATCATGACAATGTATGTTCATGATCAGACATGGATGCAGTCTGTCATAAGTCTAATGCTCTTCACATTTGTGGACTTTTGGGTTCAAAATCTGGAAAAAAAACCTCGCAAAGAAAATAACACGATATCAATGTCATAACAGAGCAGGTTTGGTTAACACGAGAAAAACTATAACTTTTTTCCATAATATATGTATAATACATGTACAATTTACAAACAAAAATATATGGAATCCCCCTTCTAAGTTGTAGGTCATACTTTTTTTTTTTAATTTTTATTTTGTTTTTTTAACTTATTATTTTGAATATTCTTTCAACTCAACCAATAAAGTTCAATTCAATTCAGTTCTATCCATAGCAGTGTCACTCTCAGAGGTATCTTAAATCCCCTGCCTTGGGGTCTGCCCTTATCATTGCTCAGTTTCTCCCCTCAGTCTGTCACTTTATGTGTACATAATGAAAACATTGAAAATTCACGCAACACATGCACACTCCCCAGAAAGAACATCACCAGTAGGATCGACCAAAACCCAAAATCTGTAAGGATTGCCACTCTGTCATGTCTCAGGTACACATTTTGCTATAATATAGATAGGGGCATCGTAATCATCAATAGCAGCGTGCATCATCACTTCATGTGTATGCTTTGCTTTGTGCAGAAGCCATCCGGTGTCCTCCTTCATTCTTTTTATGTATACACTGTCTTGGCCATTTACAAACTTCAGCCAAATAGAACAATACTGTGAATATTGCCACAGTAGGCATATTTTTTAAATCTGCCTTCCATCCATTGTAAAATGTGTATGGATCAGGAAGTGTCTTGCCGTTCACAGTGTGGCGTTCAATGGCGTCCTGCTCTGAATCATCTGGGCATACGCCGCTCTTTAAAGCTAGCTGGTTGGCCTTAACAGCCAAGACAACTAATTCAAGCTTATTTCTACCATCCAGGGACACACCTTTATCTTTCAAATACTGTTTCAGCCATGAGACATTCTGCTTTTTATAAATTTCTCATCCATTTCGGACCGTCATATACGTTCGCATAGGTAAACAATGGCGACTTGCACAATACACAATTCAAGCTGCCCACATCTTCTTCCCAGAGTGCATTGCGTGCATTAATTTCCTCCTAGAATTTAAACATTGTGCACGCATCCTGGATTCTCCGTATTTCATGTGCCCTGACCCTATGCACCTGTCCCAGTTCAGAGACTTTCTCTGCAGCTATATTTGCTGCTTTCATAGCCTTCGTAGTCCAGCTCTAAATTGTGTTGGCATGGATCTTGTCCTTCTTAGCTTTCAGAGCAAGGAAGGACGTTAAATTTCCTACCTTTCCTGACGGATTTTACCTGGTCCAAGTAAAATTTCAAAGAGGGAACAGGACATAATAGCCCATCTGGATCGCTGTGATGCCTATTAGTGGAGAGGGCCTTGATGGAGAAGCCCTGGAAAGCTTTAAGTGACTTATCTGGAGCCTGATTCTTCCCCATGAAGAACAGATAAGGTTTTAAGCAAACATGAAAGCCATCCTTAAACCATTCGTTCTTCAGTTGGTCCAGTTGATGTTTTTCTCCTCTTCTTGCTCCTGAGGCTAAAGTAATAAAAACTAGAAGCCAATCAGTGACTGCAAACCCCTCAGCCAGGACAGACGGATGCGTAGGTGACAACAATACCCCTCCGGTAGGTCAAGGTTACTTCTGTTTGACCTAATGACACAGCTTTGGTGCAAATGCAATGAGCAGAGGTATCATGACAAAACGATATTTCTTCAATGCAGCACTGTGACCCAAATGTGTGACCCAGTGATCTAGTTTTCACTAGGTGTCTGAGGCATCCTTAGGACCAACTGTCATAAATAATTGGTGCAGCGACAATGAGTAATTTAATATTTGAAGATATCATGGTACTGCCATTTTTCTTCAATGCAGCACTGTGACCTAAATATGTGACCCAGTGACCTAGTTTTCTATAGGCACCTGGGGCATTCTTAGGACCAACTGTCATGAATAATGGATGAAGCTACATTCAATATTTTTTCAGATATTGTGTTCACGCAGTTTTCTTCTGCAATATAGTTCTGTGACCTAAAAATGAGACCTAGTGACCTACTTTTCAATAGGCACCTGAAGCACCTCAATGACCCCCTGTGATAAAAATTTGGTCTCCGTAAAGTGAGTATTTTTGGAGATATGGCATTAACAAGGCATAGACGGACAGACGGACACGTAGGTGACCACAACACCCCTCCAGCCTTATGGGCCGAGGGGTAAAAATGGTTTTGTACATCAACATGTTGTGGGGAACTTGGTCCATATGTCTCATCTCAAAGGGGTAGGATCAAGGCCCTGACCGCACATTAAAGGGTAAGTCCCACTGTGGAAAGATATGACGAACTGGCCTTTCTACATAAAAGCTCTTAATGAGTCTAGAAAGGACTGAACTCAAACCAACTTTGTGTCCTTTTAAGTCACGATTAGGGGATATAGTGGAACCATAACCAGCTGTCCTGCACACCTCTGGGCCAAGATAAGAAAGTTGGTGTAACTCTGCTATGTCATTTACTGTGGCCTTCCAGGGATCAATCAATCTTAGGATCCTGGGCCTGATATCACAGCAAAACAGGACCACTTTCAGAGATGTAGCCTGAAGTTTCCTTCTCACAACTCATGCCACCACTTTGTGCAAAAGGCCCGAAGCAACAAAGCTTTTCATAACAACCGCCATGCGTGAAGATGAAGATCTTTTGGATTTGAGTGGAATACTGACCTTGCCAGTTGGCAAAGGAGAGTGTTCCAGTCTGGAAGAGTCCTCAGAGGCTCCAGACGGAGCTGTAGAAGTTCCACCACCCAAGGCCTCCCAGGCCACCCAGGACCTACTAGTATTACATCTACTTTCTCCTCGCGTATCTTCTGAAGAACTTTTGGAAGAAGTGGATTTGGCAGGCAGGCTTATGCCCACATCCCACTCAAATTGATTGAGAACGCATCCACCGCCTAAGCCTTCTCGTCCAAAAATGGAGACACAAAGGTTGGTAGCTTGTGGTTCTCACTTGTTGCAAAGAGATCTATGTGTGGGGTGCCCCACAGATCCCACATAGCTTGTATCACACAAAGATGAAGCGACCATTCGGTGCGTAACACCTGGTGCTTGCTTGACAATTTGTCAACCCACACATTGAGGGCCCTGGCAATGTGAGAACAACAGATCTGTACTTGGTCTTGAAGACACCACGAGAAAATCCTCAGAGTCAAGAGAAGAAGTTCCCTTGATCTTGTCCCTCTGTTTGTTGATGTATGCAATCGTCATGTAATTATCTGACCTTATCGACAGCTGCCTGCCCTACACTAGATTTTGAAAGTGAATAAGGGCTAAGCAAATTGCCTGCAGCTCCAGTCAATTGATCAAATACTCTCTGAGACGCCGCAGCAAAGAGCCGGACACTGTCGAGGAGACAGCATGACTCTCCCATCCTTGGATGGACGCATCTGTAAAACATGATTATGTCTTCCTTGAATGGATGTAGTGATTGCCCTTTGAGGACATTCTCACAATTCTGCCACCAACAAAATGACTGTTTCGCTTTCCAACTGATCAGAATCAATTGGAACCGAGACTCCCTGTCTCACAGTTGAAGAAAGGCCTGTTAGACCACCTTGTGGTGTACCTTTTCAAGTAGAACTTGAAAGTCCATCAACTTGAGAGTTCCTAGATGAGACTTCTCCACTGCTTGGCCTGTAAGGTATTGTGGTTCAAGAAAAGGATCAATACCTGCTGAAGTCTGTGGTATCTGTCCTCTGAGGGACAGCATCTGAACAGGACCTTGACCTTGGTGCAGTGCTGTCACATACACTATTTGGAACCGTACTTGACAGTGTCTGTGGGGCTGGTAATGCTGCCACAACAGTCTGGATCATACTTGGTAACAAAAGTTTAGGTTGATCCAGTAAAAAGGCTTCCATTGTAGTCCTGTCGAACAGTGTTGCGCTGAATTGTACAGGAACTGTGGGTCCCGTCTCAGGTGGCATTGTTACGGGGCCAGGTGCCAACACTGTTGCTTGCTATGGTATGGACACGTCCTGAACAACACTAACCTGTGTGGATGGGGATGACGATGACTGTTTCTGTGGTGTAAAAGTCATTTGGCACTGTTTCTGTCACTGGGCCCGTTTTTGCGCAGTCTTGACATCAGCACAACGCACCTTCTCCAACATTCGTGGTGGCCATCCCCTGGACACATCATGGGTATTCCTTTTGCAACATTAATACCCCCGTAATTTCTCCATACATGCTCAACAATCAGACTGCATGTCTCAGCTAGACATCATATGGCAAAGGGAGTCCCACTTTGGTTTAACAGGGCCTGTATCTGCCATTCTTAGGGGCTGCACATGTCAATAAGCAGGAGTAAAAGGAGAATGCAGTTCTACACGTCGCCTGTGCAACATAAGTTTGTTGTTCTGCTGGAAAGTAACTCTCACCAAATTTGAAGCTTTCATTCATGAAACAAACCCCTAAGTAATGAAAGCTAACACTGCATCAAACCGCAGAAATGAGACACTCTCTTCTGAACCGAAGTAAGGCCACTGACAATATGGCTTCCAAAAGAGATAAACTATGTATCAGGTCAAGACCTGAGGTCAGCTGCCTGGTATAGATGGCACTGCAGGGACACTGCACAGTGAGTCACACAGTCAGAAAAGATTCTGGTGGTATTCATCTTTGGATAGACAAGACCTAAGACATCGAGTACCCAGTAGTGTTCTAGAGGTACTTAATCTCAAAAATTCAATCGTATGTTTTTTTTAAATGAACCATTTAGCATTATTAAACCATTACCAATCATTTACAGATCACTGCCACATATATCTAACACTCCCACACTTTGCTGGATAAGATACACATTCACAGTTTACACAACTTACAGGATCATTTATTGTGCAAAGTTTTTAAAAATCTTTCTGTATATGCTATACCCATGTGTGGCTCAAAGTTATATATGTTCACTTTTATATAAGTGACAAAAAGTATTCTGGTCAAAATGGTACTTCCAATTTGTTACTAACATGGAATAATTGTATAGAAAATCCAGGACTTGCATGATCAGGTATCAAACTCCCTCCCTAGTTTATATTGACTTCCAAACATAAGTAAAAATTTGAGAATTAAATAAACACATTCTTACCTTTGAAGCAAGCTATTACAAGTCGACTCCAAATAGACATGGATTTTTCCAGTTAGCGAGACAACTGCTCCTTCTGAAGAATATTGCTCTGGAAATCTACTCTGAGCCATTTCAACTAACCTGTAACATGAATGAAATATGATTTCAACTGATAAATAAACATGCTTTCAAAATTATTAATCTTTTCAGCAATTTTATGCAAATTGACTACATAACTATAGGGCTGTGTGAACAACCTGTGCTCAGCGTAAGTTCTAGCCAGCAGTTTTTAGAGTAAAAAAAAAAAAAAGGTAAAATAGCATCATAATGCCAGCTGACTTATACAGTACTCAATAGGAATATATACACAAAATACCATAAGTACTCATAACAATAATATTGGTTAAAATCAGGTATGTAGAAACAACATCTTGTGAACAACTTACTTGGCTATTGGACTGGGAACACTTGTACAAAGTTTGAGCTACACCTGAGTGATAGTTTTGCAGAAACAAGATACAAAATTGCTCTGTGACCTTGGAAACTGGCCCAAAGCCATGCATCTTGAACTATTTTATACAGGCCCGCCTGAAGTACATCCCTACCACGTTTGAATACAATCTAGGATATATATTATAAGTAAAAGATGTAAATACAATTTTTACTTGAGTTTGGCCTTCACCTTCACCTTGGATTAAAAAAAAATTGTTGCTGTTCAAAATGTTCACCCCACTTCCAGCTTTCCATACATGGTGTATTTGTTCAAATCGGGTAATAACTTTTTGAGTTATTTAAAAAAAAAAAAAAACACTAAACTTTGACAAGCACCAGACTCCAAAATAATGGAGTCATGATGACCCAGAAAGTAGGTCAGTAAGTACACTTTTATGTACAACATACTCAAGTGCAATTTTAATCTGGAGGCTTAATTCTCTTTGCCATTGATATCCAAGCTACACCCTATCATTACAAAATCACCTCTTCCAACTTTACAGAACTGGTGACCTAACAAAAAAGGTCAAGGTTACTGATATTACATAACATTAACATTGGACAGGATATTTATTTCCTATAAATTTGCATCTCTAATTAAATTATTTTTCAAGATAAAGAATTTTATGTCTTTCATCACATTTTGGCTATTAATTTTGTCCACAATAATTTGTGTGGGATTTCTTTACAGCTTTAAAAACTTAAGTGACACATTTTGCAACACGTTTTGAAACATTTCTTTGCTGCAGTGATATTGTGACTTTTCACAATAGCCTAAATGATGGGTAATCTCCTGTCTTCAATAGGTGAATGCAATTCAAAGATGTTCTTTTTCACTTGGTTATCAAGGATTACGTCAGTAAATTCTACTTGTAGGTATGTTTCAGTTATCAATTCATTCAGTATAGTATTGATATAGTATATGTATGCTTGCATGTGAGTGCAATATTACTGGCTTTGCCCACTGGTGTAATTGCAAATTTGTTTTAAAACACTAGCAATTCTTAACTACAGTTTTTGCCCTGAAGCACTTGTTTGGTTTGTTGCCAATGTTGAAAGGGTCCACTCATCAGACATTTTATTCTTTCTTCAACTTTTTCCATTATCCTGACTTTCAACTCATTGAATACTTTAGTGCAAACTCCTGTCTTGTTCCTTTGTTTCTTGATGTGCCTGTTTAGTCCTTTATTGAGTTCTTTCCATACCTGTATGAAGTTGATGTTATAATGTTATGATTCTCACTCTAGTTAGGTCCTCTTTGAAACAAAGTTTCTTATTATTGATGATACTTAAATCTCATGTAATAACATACTTGTGGTCTGGATCTGTATATTTTTTGAGTGTTGTAGCACATTCATATGAATTATTACTCCCGTCTTACCTGTCCAGGTCAATTTCATCCATTACATGATTACAGTGGAACGACCTTATCGCAAATACTGCCATTACATTTACATATTACAGTCACATCCTACATGTCTCTGTCCACTCAATGTTGAATGTCCTTGTGCTTCAAACTGCTTTGTAGATTGATGCATTCTGTCCCCAGACTTCCATACAGAATAATCATTGCATTCAAATTGTCTCTCTTCATTCTGCTTCAGATTGTCTTGCTTTTCAGTGTCAGTTTGTGTTGTCTAATACTCCTGTCGGTTATAGTAATATTGTCTGCTAATTCACATTCCTGAAGAAATTGAACTACTTGTTGGGGATTGTTTTTCATTTGTGGTAATGTTTTACTGACATAGTATGTACTATCTTTGCAAATGGACAAGAGACAACTGACCATCCTAAAGCTTAGAAGACTGACAAGCTAGCTGAGCTAAAAATGATTGATTTGCCTCCTCCCATGCACAATATTTTCTGATACAATTTGCCATAGTTTAATATTTGAAACCTAATATGGTAGCATATGCACTACAAATGCTCTAACATGAAACAAGGATGCTTACAAATTATCAAGTAAGGTTGTATGACGATTGGAACAGTACTTTTTTTTTTTTTTTTTTTTTTTTGCATTTTACTGTCTCCTGTGTCAAAGAAGCTTACTTTTGCTACATATAGGGGGCAGCACTAAATGGTCAGGACCTAGAGCCAGTTGGCCTAAGTCTTGTGAAATGCACCAACCTTTCTGCACTGAATGCAGATTCTGTGTCAATGTATGCAACTGCACCATTCAACCCACCAAGTCGCGTGGTTTGAGTAGCTAGAAGACTGAGCATGATGCAAAACTGCGTTTTGCCACAACCAGATGGACCTGCAATCTGAAGAAAACAGCACACACATGTACTCTTCAAACTAATGAAACACAAGCAGCAATCCTCCTTTGAGACACCTCAGGACAGCTCCAAGAGTTGTCACTTAAATTAAAGTAAGTAGTCTCTCAATGGAGTTCAATTACATTGTGAAATTGCTAAAGAAATTTACCCAAAAGATATTCCTTTGGAGGGTAACAATTCAGATGGTTTCAGAGATGCGTTTTTGGACTTGGATATTCAGGTCACTAATGACAGGTTCTGTATTCAAGTCTATCACAAAATAGGTGAGTTTAACTTTGAAGTAGTTAATTATCCTTTCCCGGATAGTAATATTTCGGATACTATTGGATATAATACATTTTTGTCACAGATTTTGAGATTTGGTCGTATTTGTTCTAAATTTCAGGACTTTACATCTAGAACCAAATTTATCTACAATAAACTTGAGTCAAGAGGATTCAAAAGTGTACTTTTGATCAAATATTTCTACAAATTTTGCTGTAAATATCCCGAGATGGTTAGACAGTTTGGCTTCAATAATTTTAGAGATTTTAGACTTGCCTGTTTTGCTACTTAATTTTATCTTTTGACACCATTATGTTTAAATTCAGACATTTTAGGCTAGCTTGTTTTCTTTTAGGTAAACCCCCAGGGGCTACAGGTAGCAAGAAGCAGCCTACGACAGTTACAAGCTTGCCTAATTGTACTTGATATCTGGTTAATATTTTCATTGAATTCTCTTGACATACATACAAAAGACTTTCATTCTTTTCTGATATGCCCTATAATTCTACTGTTAATATCCAAAGATTATTAGAGGGTTTGGCCACAATAATTTACAGTTTTTAGACTTGTCTGTTTTGCTACTTAACTTTATCTTTTGGCATCTTTCTGTTTTAATATTCACTATCAGACATTTTAGGCTTAGATATTTTCTGTTAGGTAAACCCCCAGGGGCTACAGGTCGCAAGAAGCGGCCTACAACAGTTATATGTTTGCCTAATTGTACTTAAAATCCTGTTAAGAAAAATTGTTTTGATAACATGTTTTTGGCATAAATGCTAATGACTTTCATTCTTTTCTGATATGCCAAAATGCACATTTACTCAATAATAAAAAAGAAAAAAAAATTACTCAAAATTGACAGTATTTTCTCAAATGTCACAAACCTGACATATTAAGTTGACACATTGACTCAGGGTTGGCAGTTTAATAGAGCTAAATTGTTTGAGGAGTAGGTGTCATCATGGAGTTTGTTTTACATCTCTGGTGCAGGATGTACATTGTTGCAGTCCTTGTTAGGATTTCCCTTGGTTTATACAGGTGGTCTAGCTGCAACTGTTTATTTTACAATCACTGGGACTGAATATAATGCCCCAGCTGGTTTCCACTTCAGTTAAACATTGGCGGATGGTTTAAGGTAGCGTCGGTAAACCTCCGCGTGTATACCGCTGCGGTCTTTAACCCGCTCTTCTGTCAAGGATAATATTTTTACACCCATGAAACTATATATATTTATTTTCGCCACGATCTCTAGATTTCATATGTGCTATAAAAATTCGGAAAAAGCGCACCCGTGAGACAAGAGCCGGGCTATAGCATGAGGGTCTGTTTTCAAGATTTTTTGAGGCGCAAATGAATAAAAATTTCTGTACAACCTTGAAATTTTGTGAAATGAAACTTTATATAGGTGCCCAGGTTCGGCATTTTTGTTTTTTCTCTAAAAGGAATAGTTATCATTTTATCAGCTGTAGAAAGGGTATCTTCTCAAATTAACCACTTCTCTGAGTTGAGAATTCCGAAAACCGCACAAAAAATCAAAATATATCCAAACGCAGGATGCCGCACCTAAGTTATATTGTTATCTTTTCGTGCCTTTTTATTTCGTGAAGATCGGTCCACCCGTTTTCGAGAAAATTAAAATCAAAATTAGGAAAGTCGTCGCCAAAACGAAACCGTAAAAAATGGCCCCAAAAGGAAATCTGGCCGTGTTTGGTGGCATTTTCGGCTGTTACTTGAGCTGTATTCACTCCATCGTTACGACTCTTCTTGTGTGAAAAGAAACCATGTGCTACTATACGTTCTATGCATTGTCATAAAAAAATGAACATTAAAAGCCGTCAATTAATCACAATCTTTGAAGTCATTCCACTAAAACTTGAACTATTCTGTGGTTTCCTTGTGATGGTTTCTCATGTGTCCCGCTACAAAGACAATGAGAGAGGTGGGGCGAAGGGGGATAGCCATAATCGCATTATCACCCCGGGCAACCAACTTTGGTCCCCGTGTTCAAAATGGCGGCGATGACAAACAACAACACGCGGTTTTACAGTTTGTTTGACAAGTTTACAAATATGACATCGCTCACTGCTCATATGTTGGATCAAACATTGGGGACCAGCAAATTTGGCATCGCTTCCGACTCATACAACAGATCAAACAAGCGAATGGCTTTATTAACACGATGGCAGTGCTTCACTTTGCACAGTGTTTCGGAAAGTTTTGTACAACTTTGTACGACCTGACCAAATTTCAACGCGAAAACCATGTGACGGTCAAGGAAGGAGAAAAAAAATGGGAAACTTCTTCGCTGGACAGAATTGCTAGATAGCGGGTTGAGAACCAGAGGGAGATTGATAGTGAAGCTAGTTATACCGCAAGGAGTACATCAATTGCAAAGGGACGCAAATTTGCGGACGTTTCGACCGGGACAGTTGTCAGTGACCAGGCAGACACGGTAGACGTTGCCGGAGAAGGCGAGTGGCATACCGAGGGGCGACCAGATCCGTCGTATTGCGAGTTTATTGACAACGCTGGGGATCAGTACCGGATTTCAAAGGATACATGGGCTATGCTGGGCCACTGTGACGACCCACCCTCACAAGACCAGTGTCCAACAGGCCCTACAAGCTGGTGCAAATTCCAAGTCGACCAAACTTTAGGGACAAACAGCTACCGGTAAGTAGGTTTTTTTTTTTTTTTTTTTACAAGATTCTAATTACCAGTTACTCAATTTGGGCCAAAGGTTTCAGATAGTTGTATATAACATGGGCCATCATATATAATTGTCCTGAAGATAGTGCTGGATTCTTTTACTGTTATACAAACACTGAAATTCTGAAAGAGAGAACCTTCATCAGCGGTTACTGTATGGGGCATAATGGGGGATTAATGGTATGGGAGTATCAAACTCAAAGGATGCAAACACAATGCAGGTGCGTTCTGCCTTTGTTTTGCTGGTATGGTTCATATACAAACACTGTCAGATGTTAACCTTGGCATTTCATAACTTCCATTGTGTTCATGGCTTTTGTTATGCCTTCATAATGCTGTCACAAATAGGTACCAAAGTGTCCTTGTTTTTTTTTTTGTTTTTTTTTCAACAAGAGAATAAGCATATATATGATAAATATTACAGCCACTTGTACCAGTGATTATTGTGGAGGGAGCAAAATAGAGGTAATATGGTAATCTTCATTTCAAAATAGCTAAATTTTATTTTCAGGCCACCAGCACAGCCACGAGCTCCAGCGGTAGTGGAATCAATGCGACCGCTGTTCACCACACTGACACAAGTGACAGACAAAGAGCTTGTGGGGTCTTGTTCACTGGGAGCTGCACAAAACGCCAATAAAGCATTACATCATGTGGTGTGGGCGATAGGGACACCCGACAGAATGTCCAACTCAGGAGGAGTAGATGTGTACAACCCATGTGAAACAAATGGACTATATTTCATGTAAAGTTACACATGCAGGGGTCCAAGTGAAAAAAGAAAACAGTCTCATATCAAGCGCAAAAAGTAATGAGTCGACTGTTGAGCAATAAATTTGAATGCCATCAAAGTGGCGACATTGGAAATTACGTAAAAGTCAGTCCTAGTTTTTTGGACTTTGTTAGAATAAGATTTCCACTACCTGTATATATTTGTATAAAAAAAAATGGGATTTCAACAAATAGTCGTTTTTGTTGTCATGTTTTTAATGTAAAAACAGCTTGGTGGCCTGGTGTTTTCCTCATCGACATCTATAGGATAAAATGCCCCCCCCCCCCCCCCCGAAAAGGCCAGTTAGGAACAATATGGTATATTGTACAAGTAGTTCCGTACCAATCATTGGTTACGACCATTTCATAATTACATTTTTTCAGTGAACTGTATATCAGGGTCAATGATAAAATTTCAATGTAGGCATAAGTTTTGGCACCACAACAAAACTGCCCAGATATGCTATTTTCCCCTTTTCACCAAACTGTTAGTAGGTTTTCTTCATGTAAAATTTGTGGTAAAGTGTTATGACAATTTTGATATAGAATCTGATAAATGCAAGGATATAACAACAACATTTTTAATTTTGTACAAAAAACAAGTTTATTGACAATATATACAACACTCATTTATCCGCTTTCACCTGTACATCTCCTTCAGCCGAAAAAAAGTGTTCGAAATTTTCTACCAATCCACAAGCAATAAACATCAACCAGAAGCCTCATCAAGCTTTGTCTACACCAGTAGTCCATATTTCACATGTCCATTTTCTAATCAGTCATAATGGCACGACAAAACTCTTCTATGGAAACCTCGTATGTTCCTGGCCAGATTTCCCCTTTGACTTGGTTGGGTAGCATGGTTCTTATCAGCGCAAGGACACATGGCGGAAAGGTGAATTGGCACTCTGCAGGTCCTATTTCCTGATCCTGAAAATGCATAATGAATTATATTATTAATTTATTTCGTATGCATTGTGTAAAAATTAAAAAGCATAAAATTGTGCCAGGACTGATTATTGCATACTTTTTTTCAATCCCATGATAAGAAAATTTGACATGAATACCTGGATATATATAAAGATAATGAAATATTATGAGGACATTGTCATTAAATAAATAATGAATACAGAATTATATAACTGATTTTTTTAAAAATCTTGAAAGTGCCTGCGTTGATTTGTTGCATAATTTCTTCAATCCCACGATCAGGGAGGTTGACATGAATACTAGGCCTTTTCAATTGGATATATGTGAAGATATTAAAATCTAATAATATATGTAAAGATACTGAAATATCATAAGGACGTTGTCAAAATAAAACAATGATAATTTGTAATGAACCTGTTATTTCAAATTTGAAACCCATTAGGCAAATTACAATATAATAATAATAATAATAATAATAATAATAATAATAATAATAATAATAACAATAATAATAATAATAATAATAATAATAATAATAATAATAATAAATTTTTGGTTGTGTATTGAAGCTGAAACACATGTCTCTGTCTTTGTCTTTTCCTCTCACTGGCACTGGACGATATTGATACTTGTTTGTTATTACTGAGTAGTTGTCTGAAAAAGGAAACTCGTACCTTCAGCTTATGTAGGCCCATGAACAGTTGTGCAACCACCGTATTTGTTTGTGGGTCTTGTTCTTCATTTTCATGGCGATGATCGACATGACCAGCTGGTTGAAAAACACCTCTGCATTGTACCTGCAAAAAGCACACAAATTGTTTACTGAGGACTCTTGATAATGGATCACCACAAAAGTTTGCAAAAAACACATACATGTATCGAAATACACCTGAAACCACATTCCCATTACCGGTCAGCATTGCCATTACTACCTCAGATCTCCGTCTTGATTCGTACACGTAGGTATAGGTTCCAACGGCCGCAGTTTACGTGACACTTACTCACGCAGTTCAACAAGCCTGCATGAAATGTATGACTTTGTAGCATTAAAACACCAAATACTTTACATTCAGTTGCCCGGTCCGTCGGCAAAGGGTTTCCGAGTGCACGGAGGTGCCGAGTGATAATAGGGGTTTCCATGGTTATTTGTATTGCGCCATCGAAAAAGTTCAGATCTGAACGAAAGTCTGGTGCCTGCAAGGTTTTTTTTTTTTTTTTTTTTTGGTCAAATTATTTATGATAAAATTTCACACAGAAAAGTTACAATGTATAGCCATTTTGCCGATAAATTTATTAGTCAATTCAAACCTTGCCTCAACTTAATCGCAAGACTAACTTGCCGCTTACGAAGTTACGATCAGAAGCCAAAGTCACTCACCCAGCAACACTCATTTCTTCTGTGACCCTTGCTTTGCTAGTAACAACATCCTCTCCATCATAATTAACGGCCTTATGGGTGCTTCGCTTATCTTTTTCAGCTTTCCCCATGTTGTATTGCCCGTGAATTGTTGTGCGTTTGTAGTACTTGCTGTGATGTTGATACCGACATGTTGGTCTTCTCCTGTTCACTCGAATTCAGCGGGTTTGACCTGATTACGTCACGGTGCTAAGTCTGATTGACAAGGCTATTTGCATACCATAACAAACATCGATCCGCGTGGGTGAAGGGTTGAAACTTAGAACATTTTTGAGCTCAAATTTCGCATAAAAGTAGACGTTTTTTAAACTCGATTTTTGGTCACATTACAGATGACAGCCTAATCTTCCGAATTCTAAAAAAAAAAAAAATTTGGCAGGAGTGATGTTTGCAGTCCAAATTAGGTTTACCGACGCTACCTTAACTAGGATAAGCTGTCCAGCTGGAAAGGGTACATATTGGTTCAGGGGTAAGTCAAATTGTTCTTATCTGAACCTGTACTGTGTAAATTTGGTAATTATAGTTTGTTTGACAGGTATTCTTCTTTGATATGAAGCTCTGCATTTATAAGCAAAACTTCACATACTTAGCTAATTCATTAATTGCCACGTTCATATTTATTCATTATTATGTGGGTTGTCTTCGCTGAATATTTAGCTTAGACAAGGAGCCGCTACTCAGAAAGACGTGTACGGGTAAAAGGCTCCGAAACATGTTGAGTAGTTACCCGCTGAAGACCCTTTAATTTATTTGGGCTAATACAGCCTATGTCAAAATTTTACAGAGGAACGTGTGCAATATGGACAATAGTGGCCACAGACTACAGTTATAAATCCTTCTATTTTTCATATTAGCATTTTTCAGTCTAAAAAATCAGCATTTTGGTATTTTAAAATTCCGTGAACGGTATTTAACAGATAAAAATGTCAGAAAAATAAGGACGGATTTTTGTCATACAATTCCCAGCTCGTTAATTTGTGATAATTGAAATACGAAACAACACCTGGATGTCAGCTTTATACAGGTGTATGAACTGTGCTCTTGCCAGGGTCACATCATTGTCCTTTCCCACCATAAAGTTCCCACCTGGCCTGGAAGACAGTGCACCTATATGATCACCAATGAAGCAACTCTGCGATGCAGCAAACCTGACTTAGCTAACTTTTTTAAACAGAAGCTACAGCATGCTGAAAACACAGTATTTTCACAATTACGGACTATCTCCGTTGGGATGCGCAACCAGCCAATCACAACTGTAGTCTGTAACCTAATAGACTTATCAAAATTTTTAAAACTTGTTTAACTGAAGCCACAACCTGTTTTCTGCAAAATATTTGCATTAACTTTACCAAACTTCAATATTAAAGAAAATATCAACTTTTTTGCAAGCAACCTTTAAATCTGAAAAATCAGTTTTTATGACACATAAAATAATTAATTAAAATTTTGAGGAAAATTACATTATTGCATCCAATCAAATCTAATCTGTCCAATATGAATACGATACACTATGGGCTATGATGCAAACCCATAATCACTTGCCTGCATGTCCTGCCCTTACAATGAGAGATCAAATTACAATGCCCCACCCCTTAATTTTAACCCCAAATTTGAATATATTGCTAAAAATTTTTGAATTTTTAGCTGAAATTGGTGATTTTTATACTATTTATGGATAGATTCGTAACATTTGTCTACAAAAAATATGACATCTATCACTGCTGAGGCATTACTGGCGGATGGGGGGAGTATCAGTTACACCAAGTCAGCATCTAATACCAGTCATTATGGCAGTATTTTCCTGATATAATCTGAATTATGGCAGACAATCGAACAGTTTCAGTGTTTAAACATTATTAGCCCATCAAAGTGCACAGTTTAAGACCAGTAGGTCACAGATTAGAGTAGCAGTATTCAGCAAATTATGTTTTTTGGTACTAAAATTATGGAATTTTAACGCGCCCTTTGTTTGAACATTAGGAGGGCAGTTGGGTGATCCAGCTTCCACAAACCAATAATGCTATGCCTTTTTTTCTGCAGTAGACTGTATAAGTTGTGGTTTATTGACATGGTTTCTGGTGTATGTGCACATATTAGAAAGAAAATGACAAAAGTTTGTACAGTTACTCCAATTATCAGGCGCAAGTGTTTTCAGCAAGTGTTTTCAGGCAAGTGTTTAATGGAAGCTAACTTTTTTCCCCTTGTTTCACTTTCTGAAACTCTGATAATTACATGTGGTTGTATGTTGAAGTTCAAATGTTTTGCCACCTATATACACTAGCTCGGTAAAAGTTATAAAATCTGCAGTTCATAAGCGCTGTCATCCATATTCATGGATATAAATTAATTCATTTATGTGAAAATAATATGCTGATGAACTCAACAGCTCAACAAAGTCAGCATGCCTGATTTTAAATGATTTACCCCAGTCAAATGACACACAAATATGACAAGCTTTTGTCTACCAAAAAAAAATAAAAATAAAAATAAAAGGGCGTGGGGGGGGGGGGGGGAAACAAAAACAAAACCAAAAAACAAAGAAATTTACATTTTACCTAAGATTTGTACAGCTCTACTGACAGAGAGACAATGCGCATTTTTTTCTGGTATGCCCAAAATCACTTTGACATGATTTTGTATTAACAGCTCTGCATATGAATGGAGGCTGTAGGCCCACAATGACAATGCCACAAAATTAAAAGTTTGAAACAGAGGGTCACTAAGTTTCACATCAATGGGATTAGCATAATTTATTCATATCATATTAGCATTGATAATTTTTCATACACACATATGATTACCTGTGTGGTACAAGTGAGGTATCGCTAAATACAAAGGGCTATGGAAGCTATCTATCTACCAAGCAGTCAGCAAAGGAGGCATAGCCTGTGCACTTGTTAAACGTCTGGCATTGAATCCTGTTATTATTTATGCAGTGTGGTTCCACTGATAGGTGCAACATGTCTATGCACAATGATTTGTGACATAAATGTGATACTTCATGAATTTTTAGAAAATTGAGACTGTTAAACTTGATATTCACAGCCGATCTGTGGGTGTAAAACTTCTTTTCTCCTTTCATAAGCTGGCCTGAGGTACACAATACCATAACCCGAACCATTTGCCTTGTGATCTACAGTCTCAGGACCATATCTTGCATGCTCCATCCATGTAAAAGTTGTTAGGATCACTCAAAATTGTCCAGGCAGCTGTCAAAAAGTGCTGACTTCCCATTTTTAACTTGCTTGATGGACAATAATAGAATAACAACATGACCATGTGAGTCCCAATACATACAGAGTTAGCCCTAATAGGCCACAGACTACAATTATAAATCCTTCTATTTTTCATATTAGCATTTTTCAGTCTAAAAAATCAGCATTTTGGTATTTTAAAATTCCGTGAACGGTATTTAACAGATAAAAATGTCAGAAAAATAAGGACGGATTTTTGTCATACAATTCCCAGCTCGTTAATTTGTGATAATTGAAATACGAAACAACACCTGGATGTCAGCTTTATACAGGTGTATGAACTGTGCTCTTGCCAGGGTCACATCATTGTCCTTTCCCACCATAAAGTTCCCACCTGGCCTGGAAGACAGTGCACCTATATGATCACCAATGAAGCAACTCTGCGATGCAGCAAACCTGACTTAGCTAACTTTTTTAAACAGAAGCTACAGCATGCTGAAAACACAGTATTTTCACAATTACGGACTATCTCCGTTGGGATGCGCAACCAGCCAATCACAACTGTAGTCTGTAACCTAGTACTTCTATGTATATAAGTTAGACAGGGAGAGGTTAGCTTATGGAGAGTAAAGATTTTGGACTGTGGAATAGGGTAATGACTACCAGGAAGTGGTTTTGGACAAAAAGACACAAATACAATAGCTGTCAACTCTCCCATCTTCACTGGGAGTCTCCCATTTTGGAGACTCAAAAAGTTCTTTAAATGACAGGGATTTTGAGGCAAAATTGACTATTTTCTTTGATTGCTACACTTTTTACAAGAACCTCCCAAAGATGTTACGCATCTTTGGGGGTTGACACCTATGCAAATAACATGACAAATTTGCAAGACAGCCCTCCTTTTTCATGACAGTGGTCCCTCAACTGTCAACAGTGGGGTTACTCTACTACTGCATTTACATGGTACATCTGAAAATAGGCATGGTTATGCAGCATGATGAAAGCTTATTTTGTTGTGGTATTTTTTCTTTTTCTTTTTAACTCTGCTGACCAAAGGTTGCAGAGCTTATGCAACCGCTCATGTCTGTGCATCCGTCCCTCAGTCAGTCCATGAACTTTTGCTCCTTAGCGTAATACCATCCACAGTTTACAAGTTAGCCCAATATAACTTTAAAGGAAGGCTCTCATGAAATTCTAGCTTGTTAACATAGTCACCCTAAATACTGGATATGTGTTGAAGTATTAAGACATTTTTTGTGTCATATTTTTTTTCTTCTTTTACGAAGATAAAATTTACATTCTATAAGCAAGTTGTCCACCATTAAATGAAACCATGCAAAGATTCTAACCAATAGGAATGTTGCAGTATTGAGGTTAACAGAATATCCATGGTGGCAAACAGTGAACAGCATTGTTGGCCAACTCTGGAGAAAAATGCAACATAAACAAGCTGCAGCACACCACACAATGAAGTGTCACAACTACTCAAGTCGGTTAGATTATCACTCAGGCATGTGAACTAGGTATCAACTGACCCATTGTATTTCCTGAAATTATTATCTAAACACTTGCATAGACCAGTCTTTGATGAGACTTCTGGATTTTCCCATGATCCTTGAAAATTTACCCATGATCCCTGAGAATTTCCTTTGAAGTTCCACACATCCTGCACTTCCAGTGGCGAAGACAAATTACTGGATTTCTTTGTCACAAATTAGACAAACAGTTTCAAAACATCATTCTTGTATTCTCCCATCTGTTAAGTCAGTGTTATGGTAAAACTGATACACTAAACATCACAATTTATGACAACTTTAAGGACTTACAGGCTGTATGAAAATCTAGGTCCCTTTTGATATTGGTCGCGCCACCAACATTATTATGTAATATAGGGACCAAAATGTGAAAATCTTGTGAACACTCCAGCATTTTTAATTCTCTCTCTCTCTCTCTCTCCCCCCCCCCCCCCACTGAATTTATCCAGCCCTCCTCTCTCACACCTTCATACATAGAAACTGCAAACTTGGCATGATTGTACCTCCATACAGGAGTTTTGCCTTCTTATGCAGAGAAATGAAGATGTTTAAAATAATGCAAATTAGGGGCATTTGAAATTTTAAATCTTGAATATCTTCAAAAGTAAAATAGAGATGTCATTCCAAGCTTCTACTAGGGGTTGCCATTGTGCATGTAATGAATTCAAAAGAAAAGTTGTATCAATTTAAATCATACTAATTAGCAGCATTTGAAATTTTCAATCTTGAATATCTTCAAAATTGTTATAGATAGAGATGCTATTGCAACTTCTAGGTGGTTATTGACCATTGCGCATGTAATGAATCTAAAACAAAAGTTGTAGCAATTTAAATTATGCTACTTAGGAGCATTTGCAATTTTAAATTCTGAATATCTTCAAAACTATTATAAATAGAGATGTCATTTGTAACTTCTAGCACGGGGTTATTGACCATTGCACATGTAATAAATCCGAAACAAAAGTCATAGCAATTTGAATTATGCTATGTAGCACCACTGGAAATTTTAAATCTTTGAATAAGTTCAAAGCTATAATTGATAGAGATGCCATTCCAACTTCTATCCCTATGCTCTGGACTAGTACACATCTAATTAATTGGTAATGAAGGCTACACAATCTCAAATTATGCAAATCAAGGGCATTTGAAATTTCAAATCTTGAGTATCTTCAAAAGCCTGCACACAGACAAATTTGTTCAGCTCTCTGATAGGTGGTGACACCTGGTGAAATGAAGTAAAAATGCAACAGAGTCTGAAAGTTGACTTTGTCATCAAAACAAGAGGACTGTGTGAACAGCCCATACTCAGCTAACCTAGATATCCATCACACTTGTGGCTCTGTGAACTTGGAATAGGATTGAGGTCACCCATGTTCCACCTGAGCTCCACATGAAACTGATGTTTCAGTTGAATATTAACAACTGAAACAAATCAATCCTGTATCTACCACAAAAGTCTTATGATTCAGATGGCAAAATCTGCTTGTACAGTCTATTATATACTCTGATTTTGTCACTTGGCATTTGACATTGCAACTGCATATAAATCCTTTGTGACATTCTGCATAGTACCCCTGAGTCTTAACTTTCCTTAATTTGTGCTTTATAACCTTATTTTAATTTACGCTGGTGTATTTAACTTTCACTGAGTGGACTGATGTAATTTAACCCAAGGGAATGACAGCTTGGGCTATGGTGTATTAATCTGGGAGAAATTAGCTTGGAGACTATTGATTTTTATTGGTGGAGCAAGCTGTGACAAACATGCAAAGGAAGAAGTTCAACATGAAATTGATTTTTATTCACAAATATAATTTACAATACCAGTAACATATTGAACAAACAGGCACACTTGTGTTCATGAGCAATTTTTTTTTTCAGTTTCCCCATTTCTGAGAACTGTTAAATAAACCATATTTCAATATTACATACATCAAACTCTTAGCAAAGTTCACTTGTAAATCAGGCATGTTATACAGCTGGTTGCCATTTTGAAGCAGGCCAGCTGAAAATTAAACAACTGGAAAATTCAAGACAGCTACACTTAAACATGAACAGCCATGGTCTCTGATCATTGTTACAAACTTCAATTCAAATGTACCTCCTGAAGAAAAGTAGCTGTCAGTGCAAGGTGGATTATTTATTTTTATTTAACTAAATCACAGGTCATAATTAGCCACACCATAGAGCTTTTTGTTCTTAACATTTTACTGTCCTTTCGTACAAGTCCACAGATTAAAATTTTACATACACTAAAGTTTAGAGTAGCATTACTCGCCACAGAAGAACTACCATTGCGAAACCACATGTTCCATTTAGCTCAGTGAGTGTGGATGTTTATTACATATTCAAAAGCGCCTGCAGAGTACAAAACACTTCAAATGTTCTCACAATAAATCTCTTTAGTCCCAGTACAAGAATTGCTGGAACTGGCCACACATATCAAACAAAAATAATACAACAAGGAGCCTTGCAGACCCTTCTAACCTCCTTCGTATCAGTGCAAGTCCAAATTGATATCAAAATCATGATAGACCCATAAAAACTTAGCATGAAATATTAAGTGAAAGGAAGCAGAGATGACAGTCTCAATACACAGTACTCTCAAGGGGTACCATTTACCCTCTATTTCAGCAAAATCTGAAACAGCGTTTTGGAGAAGAAGTCAAAAATAGTGAAAACGCAAAAAAATTCATAAAAAAAATGGGAAAAAAATCGCAGCGCCACCTATTGAATATCTTAAGGACTAGAGGTCCCCAGAGAAGTGTCGGTATGCAATTTCAAAGCAATTGGCTAAACAATTTCAGAGAAGATTTTTTAAGATTTCCCCCAAAAATGAACAAAAAAAAAACAAAAAAAAGAAAAAAAAATCATAAAAAATCCAAAATCAGTGCACTGTGACCATTTGAACAAACTTAGTAAAGACCCACCCAAGGCATATTCCCACCAAGTTTAAAGTGGATCTGGCTGACGGTTTCAGAGAAGTCGTAAATGTGAATTGTTGACAGACGACGGACGGAGGACCATAAGATAAGCTCAGCTGACTGACAAGTCACATGTGCAAAGCAAAAAACAAGTGTTTTTTGCTTTGCACATGTGACCACTGTGTGACCTTGAGAATTACATCAAGGTCAACTATGCTTGCACACAAACTAGGCCATATAGGAGTGTAATATCATATGCAATTTGAAAGTCCTGTCTCAAAAATTTCTGAAGTTATGGTGGTAAAACCACGGGACGGACGGATGGCGCCAAGTACGACAATACCCGTCAGCCTCATAAGGCCGAAGGGTAAAAAGTCAGGTGGGGCCACCCCTCCATCTCCCTCCTAACTAGGTACTTCAAGTGTGACAGAGCATTATTTTAAGATGTTGCCAATTAGTATGTGTAAAAGTTTGCATAACTTCTGAACGCACACTGGCAGGCTGTGCCTGCAACACATACACCAGAGAGGCTTCCACACAAGCTTGGCTGGGCTGTGCGAGACATACGGCTGGGATTACACAGAGGTTTATGCAGTAAAATTGAACTTAAGTAGAGTTAGAGTACTTTGAGGCAATTTGAAAAAGTATTTTCCATCATCCAACAGATAGGTTGGGTGCATTGAAGTAAGACTTGAAGCTTGTTACACTGAGGCTGCTTGTGTCAAGTGTGGCTTTCCAACTTTGTTCCTGAAAACCAGCTGATTACGCTAACTGGTTGTATCTGTTATACACTCCTTTTTAGGTGGGGGTGTGCAACTCAAGTGTTTCAGAATGACCCTTCATTAGGGCTCCCATCCTACCAAATAATGGATCTTCATTAGGGCGTGTCAATCACTTTCACAGCATGCGCCCTGTTCACTGGGGCTGGAGCATAAATCGTCTGGTCTTGATTAGGGCCCTTTGATTTTATCAGTGACCTTGGTTAGGGGTCTCAGAAAAATTTATGGACCTTCGTTAGGGAAATCTTGGGAAAATTGATGCCTTTGTTAGGGAAAGTACCAGCGAAAAGGCACCCTTTAGAGCGGCACATCCCCATTACGTTCGGTATAGAGAGTAGCCCCCCCCCCGCCCCCCGTATACACTGTAGTCCTGAAGTACCCATTGTACACTGTCATAACATTGTAGTACCGATCATACACTGTAGTACTGAAGTACCCATGGTACACTGTCGTAACACTGTCGTACGGATCATACACTTAGTACTGAAGTACCCATTGTGCACTGTTGTAACACTGTCGTACAGATCATACACTGTTGTACTTGAGGTACCATTGTACATGTTATACCGATAGTACACTGTAGTACTGAAATACCAATTGTACATTGTCACACCAATAAGCTTTGAAGACACACACACTGATTTGCTCTGCAGCAAATCATCTTTTCTAGTTACCTCTGTAATGGTACCACAGGGAATGCCTCCATGTAGCACCTGGTCCAGCTGAGACAAACATGTACGCAGGAAGGTTGGGCCTTCAATGGTGTGTTGTTGCAGCTCCAATGCCTGAAAATCAAAAACAACCAAAGATCAAAACAATTAAGCATTTTTGGCCTTACCATTTCAGATAACCATCCATAGAAATGAGCCTATGTACGTTTCCGACAAGGCCACTTAAAAATTTAATATTGGATTATGACTAATGTCCAGTGAGAGTGTTATATCTCACAGTCAGATCACTGAGCCTATTTCTTGTTGTGCATGAAGTAAAGTAATGTGGAACAGGTACATTTCCACCAAATTTCAACAAAATATGAGTGAAAAATTTGGTAGTGCATACACACAAAAAATCATAGGATGATAAAAGAAAATCACATTGCCACCTATTGAACGAACTTGATGTAATAGTGGTGCTTGTACCACTAAAGAGACCACTTATACAAACACGGGATAGTTCCGGGCAGCAACTATTGCTGCATACTAGAAGTTTATCCCTCTCATAAGGTCACATTTCCAGTGTATTTGGGGTAGCCTTAATAGAAGGGGCATCACTTTGGTCGAAATACATATGTAGTGTCTTACTTGAGGAAATGTCAATGAAAACTTGGGCATGGTCAATACAGTATCAAACGCTAACATTTAATAATGAGATCAACACCTTCATTACAACGATGTCTCAGAAGGATCCTTTAACTGTCAAAGAAATGAAGTTTCTAACTACCACCCACCCAAAAACTTCAGTGCTCTATTTACTACCGAAGATCCACAAACCTAACACTGTGGGAAGACCTACTGACTGTGGTTTCTAGTCCCACATAGAAAATTTCATCATATGTGGACTCTGTTTTAAAACCATTAGTTTAAATATTCCGTCTTATATTCAAGACACAACAGACTTCTTCAACAAACTTTCACAGGTCCTGTTTAACCCCAATGACATCCTCACAACTATCGACATAACCTCGCTTTATACAAATATCCCACACCATGAAGGAATTACAGCCGCAAAAAAGGCGCTTAATACTAGATTAACCCAATCTCCACACACTTGGCTACTTCATAAATTTATTCACTTGGTACTCATACATAACTGCTTCAAATTTGATACCAAATTCTATCTACAAACTTCAGGGTGCAAAGGGGATGAAAATGGCACCAAACTACGCTAATTTATTCATGTGTGAACTAGAAAACAAGATTTTGGAATAAACGGAACTGAAACCGAGAGTACAGTGGCGTTTCATCGACAATATCTTTTTGATCCGGCCTCATGGAGAACAGTCACTGTTGTCTTTCTTTCTCTACATAAATAACTTTCATCGCACGGTACATCAGATTCACCCATGAATTCTCGACACAACAAATCCATTTCTTGGATGATTTAGTACAAGTATGCAACAATCTTTTGGAAACCAGTGTCTATTTTAAACTTATGGACAATCACATGTACCTAAGATTTGATTCATGTCATCCTGAGCATTGTATCAGAGCCATCCCTTATAGTCAAGCTTTGAGATACAGATGCATATGCTCTAATATTAACACTTTCTACATACGGGTTTCCAGGTTAAAAGATAACTTTTAGCTTGTGGACACCTCATCGCACTTATCAACGAAGCCATCACCAAAGCTGCTAATCGCGATCGTTCATCTTTACCTAAATATAATACCCGAAGCACTGACCCAATCAGTCATTTTGATCAATAGATACAATCCCTCCTCTCCCATCTCCGACCAGTTAATTAACAACAGTTGGAGCCTATTATCATATTCAGAGCAAACTAAAAATATTTTCCGTAACAAGCCTAGAATCGCATATACAAGATCGTCTAACATTAAGGACTACCTGTGCCCATCAGACATTTCACATGCCACGAAAGTTCAATACTATAAACCATGCAGTGAACCTTGCCCCTCGTGTTCATACATGGAAAAAACTACCACCTTTAGGTCACATATTTCCACAATTACCTATCATATTCAGCAAGACATTGATTGTCAATCTTTTAATATCATTTATTGATTATGGTGCAATACCTGCAATGTACAGTATGTCAGACAGACTTCTCAAACTTTAAACAAACGCATCACACAACACAGGCTTGACATCTTACACAAAAGAGACACCTCCATAGCTACCCACTTCAATCAAGAAAATCACACACTTGACAATTTTTGAGCCGTAGGTATTCATGTTGTTAACCACAACAATACCTCAGCCAGCTACAGAATCTGTGATCCTACCCCCCCCCCCCCCCATTTGTACAGATGATGACACCCCGTGTGAGGACGAATTGTGGTATCCCACAGCCAGTTCCAGTATCAATGAACAACTTCAACAGATAGATGACAGAATCACGGAAGTCATGGCAAAAATTCAACAGCTTCTTACTCCACCTTTGTCCATCCTGTACACGGACTTGGCACTTTCCTCTTCAACCACGGATTCTGATTAACTTTTTACTATCACATACAGTGAAGTCGCAGCTATTTACAGTTTTCATCTCAAGTCAATATAATCTCACAGCATATGACTCACTAGACTTTGATTTTACTTATAATTCTTTAATAAGTGCAAAACTCCTTACATCAACAAGGGAATGTATATCACATTTTTTCTTCACTTTTTTACTCTCGTCAACAGCTGTATTATCCACGCTTAAGGACAGGACTTTTTTCCACCAATTGACAAACTTGATCCTATCATTGTAACCATTCTCGACCATGATATTGCTTCACAGATGGGTCTTTTATCCTTAACCATCTCATTAAGTACACTTTAAACATAACGCATCAAGAGATTTTTATTAAGATATAAACAGTTATTTTCAGACCATATTTAGCACCTTTACCAGACCCAATCCTTCACGACGTCACTCAACGGCATCATAATTGAATACGTTTCAGCCACATGCATCGTATCAGTTGCACCTCTTTATGGTACTTAAGGTAGCAAATGTAATGAAAATTTTGACGAGCCTCTCCACACCCTGAGGAAGGCCCAGGTGGGCAGAAACATGTCGGTGAGGAGGCTCTCCCTTTTTTACTTGAACAGTTGGTGTTGTTAAATTGTTTTTTTATTCACTACAGTATGTTGCTGTACACAGTATATACATGTATATGTACATTTGTGAATTAATATGAAGTTCAACTAGTACAGGTTCCTAGAAATGATTAATAATGCATTTTTAACATTCAAGAACACCAAGATGGTAAATGACCTTAATCAATTATCAGGTGAAAATCGCAGGTGGTGCTATGAAGAGTAAGTGCACATGATTTGAATGGTGCCTTTTTCCGTGTGCATGCACAGTTCAGTATGTAAGGAAATATATTTGTAAAAAATCATAAATATACATTATATCTGACATACCTATAAAAGATGTTTCTTCTCATCTTTGTATTTAAACTTTATGTTGATTCAGGCATCCTTTGCAAGGCTTGTATATATATATATCTCACCTTGGACATAGGATAAACTGACCTAAGATACAGGTTCAAAGTCAGCAATATACCGTAATATTAAACATAAAATCCAACATCCAGAAGCAAATAAGTGGCTGTGTGACCTTGATAAGTGGGTCAAGGTCACTCATATTCGAACCTAGCCTTTGCCCTACAGAGGACTATAATCATGTACAATCTAAAACCCACAAATGAAAAAGTTTATAAATTATTTGCAGACACTAAACTTTACAAAGGTGGCTGTGTGACATTTGAAATTAGGTCAAGGTCACTCATGTTTGAACTTCATCTTGGCCTGATAGAAAACTATGATGATCTGCAATATGAAATGCTTATAGCTCAAAAACTTCTCAAGTTATCATAATGACACTAAATTCACTAATGTGGCTCTGTGACCTAGAAAAATGTGTCACGGTCACCCATCTTTGAACTTGGCCTAGCCCTTACAGGGGACTATAATCTTGTGCAAGATAAAAGCCCTAACTCAAGTTTCTCAAGTTAAGTTGCAGACACCAAATTAACGAATGTGGCTCTGTGAAATTGGGAATTGGATCAAGATCACCCATCTTTGAACCTGACCTAGCTCTTACAGAGGACAACTAGAAAAGAACATTTGCTTCACAGCAAATCTGTCTGGGTGCCTTCAAAATGAGAACAGTCTGAAATGTTACACTTTGCCATTGTTCAACATAATCTAAATTTCGTGTATTAGCCTAATTCTTATAAAGTAAAATGCTACAACTTTGGTTCTTGGTTCATTGGATGTGGCCATGTCACAAAATTATAAAAAGAAGTTTGAATGAAACTAGCAGTATAATAGTGTTGAAGCTATTCAACATTTTAATTTTGTGTATTTGCATAAATTGAAAGCCTACAACTTTGATTTATGGTTCACTTTATGGGGCTTTGCCACAAAACCATAAATTGAAGTAGAAAAGGCACCTTTATATATAATAGTTTTGAAGCTATTCAAGATTTACATTTTGCACGTTTACCTTATTTGCATAAATTGAAATCCTACAACTTTGGTTCATGGTTCATTGGATGCAACTTTGCCTCAAACGTATAAATTGAAGTTGAAATCACATGTCTATGTATAATACTTTTGGAGATATTCAACTTTGAAATTTTTCAAAGCCCCTTATTAGCATAATTTGAAATTCTACTTAACTTATACTGTCCATTATATTGGCAGGCGTCACAAACCTATATGCACATTGAAATTTTGAGTATCTTTAATATTTTGGAAGATATGGAGCTTTTACAATTTCAATTGCCCCTAAATTTGCATGCTTTTATTCTACTTAAATTATACTGTCCATTATATTGGCAGGCGTCACAAACCTATATATGCACATTGAAATTTTGAGTATCTTCAATATTTTGGAAGATATGGAGCTTTTGAAATTTTAATTGCTCCTAAATTTGCATACTTTTAAACATCATAACTATTCCAAATGAGATGCACATTTTACAGGTTAGGTCAGTCACCATAGCAAGTTTGGTGGTTATCGAAAAATAGTGCTTGAGAAAATCTTCAGACCAACTTTGTTGTGAAGAAAGAAAGAAAGAAAGACCATCAGCGCGTAGCTTAGGAGGCGATGAACCTTGAGCCATCCAACTTGTCAGAAGCTATAATGGCAGTTCCATCCAGGGAATATCATTTTCAAGCCCCTATAGGCCGAGATAAGGCCCCACGTAACAAGGCACATCAGGTGCACTTCTCAGAAGAAAACATGATCCAGATCACCTTGCCTGAAGGCACATTCGTAAAATGGCCAAGGGCCAAGCCTGGAGACAGAGGCTCGGCCCAAATGTCAATAAGTACTGTCCTGGCCTCTGCCCGCTCCACTCAGATCCTGCCCGAGTACCTAAAAGTGACGGCTCAGCGCGCCAGTGCTTAAGGGCTATCCCTGTACGTGCTGCTGGAAGTTGCTGGTCAAACTGTGGATGCAATTATTCATACAGGAGCCAAAAGCACCATTCTCTTGGAGGGCCCTTTTGCCAAGTTGACCCCTAAGATGCCTCTTTCTCGTGTACCCTGTGTGAAAATCAAAGGACTAGAAAAGGATGTCGCAGTTAGCCACCACGGAATTGGTTGCACACAAATGGTGAACCTGTCACTCCACCAGGTGGTACTATGGGCCGGAATCATATTTCAGCTACCTCATGGCGGCCAAACTGGAGAATTTCTCAGATCCTAAACCCAAGTCTCAGAGGGGGTCGACCCCTCAGAGAACTTGAGTGTGGGAATGATCCATCGGTGGGAAACCAGTGACCAACTGACTCCAACCAATGGGCAGATCAATCTGGAATCAGAGTCTCAGAGGGGGGGTCGATGCCTCTGAGGACTCTGATGTTCAGATTCTGACAGAAGGCAATGGGTTTCAATCTTCAAATACCCCTCCTGAGAACCTTCTAGGAGCCCTGACATCTGCGTTTGCAAGGACTAGTGCTATATACAACACTAATCAGCACAAAAATCCTGAGTTTTAGAGACCCTGCTCAAAGGTTAACCTTCCGCCTTTACCATTATGTATTGTATTGCATTGCAGGATGGCGGTCCATAGCAACCACTCCTTCCTAATTTTATGGCATGGCTGTGCTGTAAGCAGTCTCAGGTGTGTGCCTGGCCCTTGGCTCACCTGTCAGGGCCTCTCAGTTTTATTGAGTTTGGGCGGCTAATGAAATAACCCCATGGGAGGTACCCATTATGCCCCATACCTATTCCTCTGGTCCCCAGCTTTTCCCTGGTCTTATCTCCCCCGAGGGTCAACCAGGTTTCCAACCATGATGGGGGACCCTTTCCATCCTTTCCAGGCAAGAGAATTAACTGATAAGTTCTACCTGCCGGCCCCAGCCACCCGGGCGCCCAATGCATCGAGGTCTCGGTCATCACTAAGTGAGACCCCTGAGGCCTCCGACGCCTCCACGGGTTCGCTGGAGTGGCCCGCTTTGGGCGGCCCTTTCCACCGTCCTCGTCCCCGTATTACCCCAAGTATCTCGCACTGTGAGCTGGAGCGCCTTGCCACCTGCAGGCTGCAAGACGTCCATGCCAGGACTCCCATCTTTACCCACAGGAGTCGCCCATCTGCAACTGGTCTGTACCGGATATCTGGCGTCATTCTAATGCGACCCACCTGCCTTGGTACGTAGATTTCCAGTCAGCATGCGGTCGATGCCAGGTGCAGTTGAACCGGCAAGGTCAGAGGGCAGCCCACCGCCAGCGCATCCATCGTGACTGCCCTGGCCATCTCCACCCTGAACGCTGGCAGGGGCATATGCTGCAACTCCTCAAGAGCTTAGTGGGGTCCCCCGGTCAGTTAGTCTGTCCAAGTTGCATGCATATGTGCACCATCATGACTGGCTCCCCAGGGTATCAGCCCCTTGGACTCCTGGGGACATAGATTACTATCTCCCATGCCCCCTTTTAACCGCCGATGCCCACGAGGCCCGGCTACCCCAAGACTCAGAGACACTGCAACCGGTGACCCATTAGCCGGTGGTTCTTAAACTGCTTGCCCAGTCTACCCCTGCCCAAAGGGAGCAGCATCATAGCCATTCTCTGCTACCAGAGGAAGGGTGCATTTTTCTGGTTGACGCCAGTCACCACTGAGGCCATCCCTGCCAGGAAGGTCAGTCCAGGGGCCAGGATCCTCAAGAGTTTCGCCCCCAGGGTGCCTTCTTTTCAGGGCTTATCTGCCCCCCTTCCACCGGCCATCTGTTTATTTTCCATGGAAGGGTCAGTTACATGAAGGAGCGGACCATGGGGCCCTGGCCCGCCGGCATTGTCAGCTTAGGGAGAGGACCCTAGCCTTTTTCCCCCCGACGTTTTTTTAGGTCAGGAATATCAGAAGAATAGATAGATAGGTTCTATTTTAGTGTAGGTTAGAGTCTAGGTTGTTAACGTCCCTTTCTTTATGTAGTCTACCGTAGGTAAGGAGGGTCGAGGCAGAGTGTCATAACCACTATGTAGTCTCACTGCGCCCCTTCCCATCCCACTAACTTTGGGTCCCATAGCAACTGCAGGACCAGTTGGACCAGAGGGAAGTGGTGTTGTGAGGGTAAACGGGCGGGGCCAGCCTAGTGACTGACAGCACCAATGGTCAATCACCCCACACACACACGCACACATGGTCCCCCAAAAAGGGCCCACCACCACGCGACGACACAGACACTAGAGAAGACATAGAGCGTCACGCAGCCACTTGAGAGAGGGCAGAGGCAACAAATCTCCCCAGTCTCCGGCTCCAGGTGCCTGGCTTCACCACCGGAGACAACAAGCAAGGTAAATCATCTGCACACCCACCCGACATACTTTTTGTCAATTATGCGGGGAAAAAACCACCAACGTAACAATATTGATTTTGAGATCTATTTTAATTCTTTTTTACATGCTGATCAGATTAAGTTTCATGTGCAGTGAAACCAACACAAAACTTGGTCTATTTCCCAGGCAAGACTTAATATCAAAATGCAGGACATGTTTGCACAAAAGGGAAATGGGGACAGCAATATGGAGACTTTGCTCAAGACTGAAGAAAGCACATCACTCACTGAAAAAATAGACTGGAAGCTCAAAAAGATAGAACACAGGGTACTCACCGTAACTGGTTGAGGAGCACATGCTCGGCTCACAGTGTCAAAGATATCAGCGATGACAAAGCTGCTTAACCCAAGTAGTTTCATCAGTTCCAACTTGGACTTCCCCAGTACATCCTGAATACACAAAAAAGGGTTACCATCATAAAAATATCCATTTCCTGAAATGCATTCCCTCCATTACCATGAGAAAGTAGGTCAAGGTAATCCATATTATACAACAGAAAACTTCCACAATACACATTGGTGGTATATTTGGTACTGTTGGCCTTATTTTTTCTCAACATTTTTAATTAAGCAGTTAATGTTAAAAGGCCAGATCACACAACATATTGCAATATTTGAGCATAGGCCTGACGTACACATATATATCTATGTGTGTGTGTGTATTTTGTAGTTCCATCTCAATGTATTACCACAATAAAGGATGTAATGTGTTTTATACCTATGCGTCTGTTCCTATTAACACCACCAGTAGCAATATCATGACTCCACACAAAAAACTTTGCTGAAATGCATCCCTCTGTGACTTTGAAAAGGTAGGTTGAGGTCATTCATATTATCCAACATCAAACTTCCATATTTGATGCACATTTATTGTGAATTTGGTATTCTTATTTATTTCTCTACATATCAAATTTAGTGTCCTTTACTCAAGTGCTTAATGACCTTAAAACATCAGGTCACTGAAAAATTTTAAAATTTGACTATTGGCCTAACACATATTTGGTGTAAATTTATAGTTCCATATTGATTTGTAATGACAAAATGAATTCAATGTACCAGTGGATGGTGGTTTAATATGTTCATACGTGGGCGGTTACCCAAGGTGTGTTTATAAGTGTGACGGTTATGTTGTGGTAACTGTTCAGGTAGTTTGTTGGGTGTGTGGTGCCGTTGGTCAGTTTGGCGGTTACGGAGAACCAGTGGTGGTTGTGGTGTAGGTTCTGGGTTATGTTGTGTTGGTGGTTATGTAGTTGTGGGTTGGTGATTGGCTTTGTGTAATGATGTGGAGTGGTGTTGTAAGAGTGACCGGTCGCATGATAGAAGGGAGAGTACCGGTACCGGTTTGGTGCAGATGAATCATTCTGACGATGTGAAGAACATGGCGGGTAGAAGAAAAAATGATCGAGACCACGACGATGAAATCAGCCTATTTTTGCCCAGTTTTGCAAAGGTACATCATTTAAATTGTCACACACAACAGCCCGATCATTGATTTAAATCATCCAGGAAAGAATAATCATTTTTAATGCAAAATCGAAATAGCCATCAGCAAGAACTGACGTTTCGTCACAATAAAATATGCATGCTTGCATGTAAATAAACAACGGGAATTTGAGACGGCCTTCGATCAGTGCTTCAAAACCAGAAGTAGTGGATTTCCAGTCAACCAATAACACGCTTTCTTTCAACAAGACTATCCTATGAATCGAAGATAGGGATTTGAAAACTGAAAGTTACCAGTCAAGCTCATGAATATGGATAACGCTCATGCTGTCAGATAGCCCAACAAGGAATATAAACAACAAAGACAACATGCAGGATTATTCTTGCAAATATTTCTTATTCCCAACACGGAATATCAATAACAGATGTCTTAAATCATAAAGCCGACTAGAAAAAATCAGAAGTGACTTCTGATTTTTTTAACTGGACCACCTGGTCGACTTGATCAAACAATCTGATCGCCCACACAGTAATTCAATCGACTCAGTCAGCTGGGCGACTGTCAATTTTATGCACTACCTCACAGAAAAAGAAGCCAAATTGGAAAGAAGCATTCTTGACCTCAAACAATATATCCAGGATATAACAAAACCCCCGCTGGGCTTAAAATACGCATAAAGCCCAACATCAGGAAAAACGACCCAAGCTTCATAAGAAAGTGGATCAAAGCTGCTGAAGTCTGCCAAGAGTCATTCCTACATTGGCTCACAGAAAAACTTAGCCAAACCATACAAGACATTGAAATATGCACCTCGGAAACTATCTTGAAAACTATCTTGAAGAACTAGACAACTTAGTTCCAGAAGCAGTACTAAGAGAACCCATTTTAAAACTCATCGATAAATGCACCGCACGTTTCCTCGCCAGAACTGCCGAAAACCTAGATCAAAAGAAAGCTCCAGCTCCAAGAACACTGTACGGTGGCCCAAAATTCTGAGGCATCCAACAAACCTACCAGGGCCAAACAAGAAAAAATAGGACTGTGACAGTCCTGTACTCAGCTGACATGTACACATACCCTTGTGATTTTTCAAGACAAAAAAACAAAAAAACAAAGAAATTCATTATAAAAAATTTAAAAATCAGTGGAGCGTGCCCATTTGAACAAATCTGAGACACCCATCCAAGGTACATTGCCACCACCAAGTTTAAAGTCAATCTAAATGATGGTTTCTGAGAAGTTAAAGCTGTGAATTAGCATTAAACTGCCCATCAACTAACATAGTAATCATAGGAAAGGTGCATTTACCGGTAAGTACCTGAATTGCAAAAATCGTTAAAAATCAGGAATGCGCAGCATTGACAGTTAGTGAACCATTTTGTTTGACCCTTCCACTAAGAACATATCCATCAAGTTTCAGCTTAATATGAATGACGCTTCTGGAGAAGTTGTAAACAGCAATAACACACAAAAAGTCATAAAAAATTAGAAAAAGATTGTAGCACCACCTGGTGAACAAATTAAGAACTAGGAGTCCCTAGGAGTGTTCCAGTGTGATATCACAGCAATTGGGTGAGCAGTTGTAGAGAAGATTTTTTAAGATTTGCCCTAAAAAAGAATTTTTAACAACCATAAAAAAATAAAAAAATGAATGGAGCGTGACCATTTGAACAATCTGCTAGAGACCCACCCAAGGTACACTGTCACCAAGTTTGAAGTCAATCTGAATGACAGTTTCGGAAAAGAAGCCAAAATTGTGAATTAGCATTAGAATGTCCATTGACTCACATAGTAATCAATGGGAAAGGTGCATTTATCAACAAGTACCCGAATTGAAAAAAATCGTTAAAAATCGGCAATGAGCAGCAATGCCTCCTAGTGAACAACTTTGTTTACCCTTCCACAAGGCAACATATCCACCAAGTTTCAGCTAATCTGAGAGACAGTCCTGGAGCAGAAGTCAAAAATAGCAATAACACAAAAGATTATAAAAAGTTGCAGCACCACCTGGTGAACAAATTCTGAACTAGGAGTCCCTAAAAGGCGTTCCTGTGTGATATCACAGCAATCGGGTGAGTGGTTTCAGCGAAGATTTTCCCTACAAAAAATAAAAAATCAATGGCGCGTAACCAATTAAACAAACTTGGTAGAGACCCACCCAAGGTACATTGCCACCAACTTTGAAGTGAATCTAGCTTACAGTTTTGGAAAAGAAGTGGAAAATGTGAATTGTGAACAGAAGGCAGATAACTTCCCTTCCTAAATACTCAGCTGAGCTAAAGAAGATAGCATTCATAGAACCGGTTACCCTCATCGCCCACAATCTTTTTTTCTCAATTCTACAATTTTTTTGAGACTTCCCAGTAGAATACTTTACATACAATTTCCATATGAAATGAACAAGCAATTTTATCCTTCTTGAGATATTATGGTAACATTGTCCACGTGTGTGCCACTCAGACAGCCTTTAAATAATTATTTCAAAAGTTCCATAACAAAATAAGAGAAAGCTGGTTTATGATAGGAATGTGGTCCATTATAATGTGCATCTCAGAGAAAAATTTGGTGAAGCTGCGATGGATTCTGGTTGAGATATTATGGTACATTGTAAATGGATAGATAGATAGATAGATGGTCTTTATTGTCAACTGTGGGTTGAAAGTACAAAGTCGTCCCTTTGTGCACCACTCAGACGGCCTTGAAATGAACACTTTTAAGTTTCACAAAGAGTTTATATACAAAGAGGAACCTGGTCAGAAATTTGGTAAAGTTGCAGGCAAATTTTTTTAGATATTGTGGTAACGTTGTCAGGGTTGAGGCCACTCCGATGGCCTTCAAATAATTAAAAGTTTCATAAGAAAGTAAAAAAGATCATAGGAAGCTGGTTTTCGAAAGGGACCTGGTCCGTCATAAGGTTCTGTTGTGACAAATATTTGGTAAACCCATGGTGAATATTTTTCTCGATATTATGGTAACATCATCCCCTTGTGCGCCACTTGGACAGCCTTGATATAAATACTTTTAAAAATTCATAAAAACTTTCAAAATGATAAGAGGAAGCCGGTTTTCATTAGGAACCTGGTCCATTATAAGGTGCATCTCTGACAAACATTTGGTACAGCTACAGTGAAATATGTTGAGATATTGCGGTAACATCAACAAGAGTGACAGACGGACGGACAGACGGATGGACAGACGAAGACGACAATACCCTCCTGCACTATATGTCCTGAGGGTAACAACCGCTGAAAACACCAACAGACACCATCACGGCAAGGAGACAGCATCCAAAGAGAGTAGTGAAGACTTTATTGATTTTCTGAAAGTTTACTAAGCTTACAAAAGCACAAAAAAAAGAATAATATTTCCTACAATGGAACTTTTAAATGTGAATTTGTAAACCTTATCAAACCTGTTTATCTGAACAATCTGTTGTCACTCTCTCCTCCATCACACTCAGTCACCCAAACTCAGCAGTGATAGTTTTTACTTGTTTTTTGGTCATTAATGGTCATTTTAGGTGTTCATTTGACAAGTTTTCAACATTTTTTCTCAAACAGGTATTTAGTACTAGCCATCTAATATTTCCAGTATGTGTTCTGATGTGTGTGATGTCACCTGGGCTACCCTCCATATATAATACACAAACCTTGAGGGGGCAACAAGCTGAGATATGCAACATTAGCAGGCATATTATCATGACTTGTGTACTTTGTTAATCACCTTCTTTGATCTTATCCGTGTGGTATATTATAGTTAACGCCTGCTTCAGTAATTGAATGAATAACCACAGGAGCTGCTAGCTTGTGTGTATTGATTTCTGCATTTTTCTTTTTAATCCTCATTAAATGAGTAAATATCTCAGCTTAGTAAATTTGATTATATCCATACAAACTGCTTCATCCATAGTAAAAGTAAAATATATGTACTTGGTCAGGTTTCCATGTTTTTGTAAGAGTTTCATTCAGCTGTCATCACATTAGCTGTAGCAGCTAGTCCAGGTGACATCACAACCCCTCATTTACATATCTAAGAACACTTGATATAGATCTGCTTAGGGATGGTTCAACATTTTCATCATTTTTGAATTAGTACTTACAGTACGCAAGGGGGGAGGGGGTTAAATGGGTCGGTACACTTTCACAGGATGTGGAAAATGATGGTCAATTTTTGGCCTGTTTTGTGCAATTTTGCTATGATTTGGGGGGAAAATCATCATTTTTAAAGTACTAATTTGGGGGGAGGGAGGGGGTCATGAAATTTAGTACCCTAAGTACTAATTCAAAAATGATGATAATGTTGAACCATCCCTTATCCAGTTGGGAAAAAAAGTTGGTATTTTCTGATATGGGTGCACATTTATCATATAAAACAACTCAAAAATTGTAAATTATCACTGCAGTACCCCTTTAAGTTGACGTCCTCTCTTTGGGCCTCGCTTTCTGCCTCTCACCCGAGACACCCAACATTGTCGATATTCTCGGTGATATCAATGGACTCACTTGGAAAATGAAGATCAACTTCTTCTTCCGCAACCATAAGACTCAAGACCCTAACTCAACCACCCCACAATTTGAACCCAAAGGTACCTTTACCTCCCCAGCTGGGGAGGACACACCTTTATCTCAACGGTTAAAAAAGAAGCCTGAGAGTTACGCATTTGGCACACGCACAAGTCAAACCTCTCTAAAAACCAATTAGAATCGATAAAAATCCTCAAACAAAACCCACATATCATTATCAAAAAAGCTGATAAACGCTCAGCAGTTGTAGAATTGGACACCAGTACCTACATAAAAGAAGCCCTCTGCCAATTTGCTGATGACAACTTGCTACTCAGAAGTGGACAAAAACATTATTAAAACTGAATAAAATATAACTATAGTCCAACGTCTCCTCTCAGAAATCCATGAATGGAGAGGAGTAGACAACACCATGCTTCAATATTTCCTTCAAATAGAATACAAGACCCCTCATGCAGTTCTCTCTTTTACCGAAAATACACAAAAAATAAGGATTACCAAGCAGACCTATACTGAGCATTATCACCAGCGCCACTGACAAGTTATCATGTTTTGTAGACGCACATATACACCACCTCATCCGAAAGATACCAATTTACCTCCGGGACACATCCAACTTTTTATTCAAAATTGATGGAATCAACAGCCAAAGAAGACAGGCAGATAGTTTATCTGAACTTGCCCAACAGAACATCTATGAAAGAGCCGATTCCAAAATTCAGTTGTTATTCTACAGTCCCAAAATAAATGTTTCACAGTTTCAACCTGTATTTTACAGAAAGAACACTTGTTAGAGTCTGATATTTTACACTTGAATAAACGGTCATTTGTAAATATACATCTGTGCAAAAATTTATATTGAAATTCTCTTAGGGCTGTTGATATAGTTGATTTATAAATGATATCATAACATTCCAGCCATTCATTTCCATCTATAATTATGTTTAGTTTTTGTTGCCATTTATCAATTATTGAAGTTTGCTTTCCAGTTACTGACTCTATGATAGTGGAATATACCACCTTAGGAACTTTTTTTTTCTTTCATAATCTTCATAAATTTACTTTTGTGGTCTGAATAGAACAGAGTATTTGGAGGATTTTCTGAGAATGCTCTCACTATTTTCTGCTTCCACTCTGTTGGAATTGAGGCTAAAACTCCATAGAACGTCAAGAAATTCTCATTTAAATTGTACTTTCTATTTAAGTTTGCAGTGTAAGTAAACTACCATCTGGCCCAAGTAAATCTCTAACATATTTCACTCCATTTCGATACCATTTATCATAAAAAATTACTCTTTCATCAATCTTAATATGTGAGTTGAACCAAACAGTTTCTTTTAAAATTTCTGTAACACTATTTGGAGTGTGAAAATTATATTTGCACCAGCTCAAAACCACCTGTTTCCAACATAGGCTACTCATATCTTTGAAAACAGATGACACATCACTTTCATGTAAATTACAAATCCACATATATTCGTCTTTACATGGTAGATAAGGTATAACCGATACTTTCCACAGAGCAGAAGAGTCAGACACTAGCCTCTTTATCCACGCACATTTCATGGCGATAAACTGAGTTTCTGTATGTGGAAAGCCTAAGCCTCCATTTAGAGGTGGTGCTATTACATAGCTCCTTTTAATTTTCTCTGGATTACCATTCCAAAGATATTTAAAAAGTATAGTGTTTAACTCTTTTTCTCTTTTTACATCAGGATTTGGTATAACTGACACCAGATATATCAACTGCGACATAGCAAGTGATTTCAGTACCAAAGTCTTACCGAACAAAGATAAATTTCTTTTATCCTAGGAATTTAATACTCTTTTAATTTTCTTGATCTTTGGAACATAGTTTAGCTGGTCAAGCTCCTCAATATTTGTTGTGATTTTAACCCCTAATAGTACAACTGGATCATTTGTCCATTTCAAATTTAAATGATTTGCCACTTTGTAATTTGTGCCTTTAAGGGCTCCCAATCTCAAAATTTCTGTTTTGTCCAAATTAATTTTAAGCCCAGAGATACTACGAAAGTCTTCAAATATATTCATCAGTGTTAACAAATTTTCTTCTTCTGCTTTAGTCGTAAGCGAAGTATCGTCAGCATATTGAGCAATTTTAAATTCATGTGATTCTATTTTGACTCCTTCTATACTTGGGTTTTTCCTGATGGCTATTGCTAGTATTTCTACACACAAAATAAACAGGTGCAGGGAGAGGGAACACCCTTGATGGACACCATGAGACAGGTTGAAGGCTTGTGATGTCCATCCGTTGTTAATTACACAGCTCTGAATATTATTATAAAAAAAGGTCAATCCATTTTGTTAATGATGGACGGAAGTTAAAATAGTTTAAACATTTCTTACTAAATTTCCATTCAATACGATCGAAGGCCTTTTCAAAGTCCATCAAAACAAGGAGTGCATTACTTTTCTGGTCATTAGTATGATCAATAATACTTAAAATTCTGTTGATGTTTTCACCAATATACCTATCTTCTAAATATCCTGTCTGGTCCTCAATAATCAATTTTGGCAGAACTTTTTTTATTCTTGATGCTATGCATTTTGCAGCTAATTTATACTCTTGATTTAATAAAGATATTGGTCTCCAGTTTTTTAATTCTAATATATTTTTGTCTTTTTTTGGTATAAGAGAAATATCGCAACTCAGAACTTATCCAAATATTGAGACTAGTACTAACTTGCAACAATTTTGAATTCAACAGGGTACACAACATACAGGTTTCAGGCACGGCTATGGGGAGCAAATGCGCCCCTTCATATGCAAATATATTCATGTCAGATCTGGAACAAACCTTGCTCCACAGATTCCCACTACAACCACTGGTTTGGTTGAGGTTCATTGATGACATCTTTTGCATATGGACATATAGGGAATCGGACTTGACAGATTTTGTGGCTCATCTCAATAATAGCCACAACAGTATCAAATTTACTGTGGAATACTCTCACTCAGAAATACACTTTCTGGACACCACAGTACGTCTAGATTCCAACCGGAAGCTGTACACAACATTGTACACCAAAGCTACAGATACACATAAGTATCTACATTACTAATCAGCACACCCCAAACACAACAAGGCAGGGGAACCATACAGTTGCTGAGGGTAAAACGCATATGTACTCAAAACATCGATTTTGATACAAATGCAGAGAAAATTCTGGCTTATTACAAAAGTAGGGGTTACCCAGACACCCTACTAGCACAGGCACTCTCGAAAGCGAGACAAGTAGACAGGACTTCCTTATTAACAGGTAACTGCAACCGCAGTTCCAGTTCTGAGGAAAAACTATTCCTGGTCACTCGCTACAATCCAGCCCTCCCCCCATAGAAGAAAATTATTGACAGAAATTGGGGAACAATCATGGCTTCAAGACATGCCAGTTCCATCCAAAACAAACAGGTTATTGTTGGTTTCAGAAGAAACACAAATCTGAAGGACATTATAACGCACTCATGTATAGAATATCAAAAAAACCTACGCACACCCCAAATTTCGGGTATCACTGAACAACATCCCTGTGACACTTCTAACTGTAAATACTGCCGTATCATTTATATATCCCGCAGGGTGACCAGTACCAATACTAAGCGTTCCTACAAAACCCCTTCAGGTGGAACATGCAGGCACAACAACCTCATATACATCATCACGTGCTTAACCTGCAACAGGCAATATGTGGGCCAAACGAAAAGGCCTCTGAGGGACAGACTCCGTGAACATTTATATTACATCACCAGAAAAGATGTAAGCCAACCCCTGGGACGGCACTGCCACTTCGCACTCCAAGATCACCAAACTTGGAACCTGCAAGTCCAAATCTTGGAGCACATCTGTGCTCCCCCTGACTTGCAAAAAACCTTGCAACTCAGGCTAACGAGAGAAAAGCATTGGATCCACCAACTATGTACAACTGAGCCATTCGGCCTGAATGTCAGGGGCAGATAAGCTTACTAGCTTCTTATTAGGAAAGAGGTATATATTCACATGCAAATACAATAACACTCTACCAGATGTCAAACTCTTCAACATATTTGTAAATCAAATTAAACAAATCGAAGAAAATATTGCCACAAGAAAAGAGAAGCTTAATGTACATAAGAAAAAGTGGAACCAATTTTCTATAGACATCACTTAATCAAATTTTTACTGATGTTATCATACACTGTTATTGTGTAAGCCCTTAATTACAGTATGGTATCTTCTCCTCTTCTCATATATTATCTGTTATTTGTGTTACTTATACATTTATATGTATGGTACAACAGGTCTCTGAAACTGTATTTTTGTAAGGCACAGTTGTTCATGACTGTGAAATGCCATGTAACCATTTTGGAAATAAAAGATTGTTAAAAAAAAAAAAAAAAAAAAAAAAAGACAGGCAGTTACAAACCTCTCCTGGATGCAAAAAAGTCTTCACAGAAAAACAAATTTTTGGCTTCCAGAGATGCCCCAATCTTAAAGAAATCTTAGTGAGAGGCAAACTTCTTTCCCCCAAACCACAGAGGCATCCATGGCCACACACCGGCCAACCAACACCATTGATTACGAAGGGGGTAAGATTCATGGGAAGAAGATAACTAGGTGAAAAATGAGATGCAGCGGATAAGAATAGAGTCAAATAGAAATAAGGTAGCAGTAGGTGTAGTGTATGTGGGTCGCGAGGGGTTACCTAATGAATGGAATGACCAGATATATGATAGGATGAGAATGATAATAAGTGACATTCACCAGCAGGGCTACCAGATTATGATAGCTGGGGATTTTAATGGGCACAATGGAAATGGAATGAGTGGAATAGAGGGAGGGGATAGTGGAATCAATGGAAATGGAACCAGGTTACTGAATTTCACAAGGGAATTTGGTGTGAGGATAATTAACTGGGATGTGCAATGTAAAGGAAAGTGGACATGGGCATCTGGTGAAAGGCAGACAATAATTGATTATATTTTAGGGGACAATGGAGTATATCAGATGACACAAAGATGTGAAATAGATGATGAGGGGAGATTGGATATAGGCAGTGACTATAACTGGACGATAGTCTGCATTAACATGCATTATCAAAGAAGAAACTGAGGGGGAACTAAATAGGTGTGGAATATTAAGGAGGAAACAGACTGGGCAGGGTATCGAGAAAGTCTAAAAGTTGAAATGCAGGAATGGAAGAATAGATGGGAGGATGAAGGAAAAGTGCAGGAAATGAATGGGGATCTGACCAGAAGTATTCTTAAGGTAGCACAGGAAAAGAGAGGTAGAAAGAAAGTCCCAGTTGAGAACCAAGGGTACACAGGGTTCGAATTTAGCAGGTGCCCGCTGTCCCCAGGCAAGTTTAAATGCAATCGGACAAGTTCACTTTATAACTTTGTTTCCCACCGGACAAGTTAAAGAAAGATGATTAAAAATAATGAAGAGTTGATATGTTTTCTCAGAAGTTACAAAGCTAAGTGCTCACTGTAGTTAAACAAGCACTGTTGCACAATTCGCGGTCAGCTATATCAGTATGAGCACTGATTGGTTCCAACTGATCTTGTGTCTATCTTTAAACACTTTCTTGGCCGTTGTTAACCATGTAGTAACAAATGTACAACCTAGCAGTTAAAATATTCTAAATCATGTGGTTATTTGGGATCAGCAAAGCCCCTGAAAAGGATGCAAAGGAAACGGGGAAGAAACGAATACAATCTGAGAGGTGGAGCTGGTGTCTCACTGAAAGTGACTTTTAACATTTTTTTATGAAACCAGCCAGTTTATATTCTGTATGGAAATAAAATGAGGCCAAATGAAGGTGCTGATATTCAAGCAATAGTAAATGATGCCACAAAAAAAACAAGACTGTTACACCATATATGATGCCCGCATGGCATGTTACAAATAAAGTTAAAGTCTAACCCTGGTACAGAATAGACCTTGAGCTGAAAGGAGCCATAAAAAGAGGGTTAAAAATAGAGCATGGAGATTAGTCGGGGAAAACAGGTACTCTGAAGGTGATATAGAAGAAGCCAAGAGACAGTATATGGAATACAGCAGGGATGAAAGCAGAGAAGAGAGGCAGTGATAATGAACAAATGACAAGGAAAATAATGGAGAATAGGGAGGGAAGGGTCAGTCATCTTTTGGAAACAGGTTAATTAGCGAAAACAGAATAAAGTACAGGAGTCATGCACAGAGGGAAAAGGACAGATAACAAGGAAGAAATACAGGAAGCTTTAAGGGAGCATTGGGAAGAAGTCAATAACCCACAGCGGGGTCAGGGAGAAGTTCCAGTGGGTCAAACAGAGTACACACAGGATCAATGGGATCCAGAGATGTGTTGTAGGATCAGAAGTATAGAAGTTAAAATGGCACTTGAACAGATGCAGTTACGCCAAGCTTCAGGACCAGATGATATCTTGACAGAATTCATAAAGAGAGGGCCAGAAGAAATTGCAGATAGCTTACAGTTGCTTTTCAACAGGGTCATTGACAAAAGGTAAGTACGAAAGGAATAGAATAGACTTAGGATTTCATACATTCTAAGGAAGGGCCCAGCAGGCCAATTGGACCAGTGCAGGGGCATTGCGATTTCATCAAATGTGGGCAAAATATTCAGTAGGATAATGTATCGGAGACTAGGTAGAATAACTGAAAGGCTTGGTCTTCTGGGGGGGGGGGGGGGGGGGGGGAATTCAGAATGGATTCTGACCAGGCAGAAAGGTAGGTGACCACATCTTCACATTGACCCAGATGTTAGAACTGGCAAGACAAAAGTGGAAGAAAGTCTTCATGGGTTTCTTAGATGTGAGGAAAGCTTATGACAGGGTATGGAGAGATGCTCTATGGGAAAAACTTAGTGGACTAGGATTTGGTGGAAATTTTCCAGAAATTCTGAAAGTGCTATACAGTTTATAAAGATGTAGACTGTACACTCTCATTAGGAAAGGTAGAAGCAGAGAATACACGTCTGGATATAGGCCTAAAGCAGGGACGTGTGCTGTCCGCAATTTTGTTTGCTCTGTATGTTAAGGAGCTGGGGGATCAGTTGATGGAGTGTGATAAGGGAATAAGGGTAGGTGATCTAAAAATCCTAGGTCCATTTTTATCTATGACATAGTACTCATGGCAGAGTCCCAGAAAGAAATACAAGAGATGCTGAACATAGAAAGGGAATACAGGAATAAATGGAGGTTAGAATTTAGTATGGATAAGAGTAAAGTGATGACTCTTGGGAAGAAACCAGATGCGAGTAAAAAATGGAGAATTGGGCAGTTCCAAATTCCAGAAGGTAGGGAACAGTTACTTGAAATTGGGAAGGTTGAAGAATATGAATACCTAGGTGTTAAGATAGAAGCAACAGGTAAAGGCATGTTCAGGTATCAGGTGGAGAAGATTAAACAAAAAGTAAATCATACAAAAGGAATGATTAAAGCTACTCTACTGAACAGTTTCAACAGAGCACACACAGGGACAGTATTATGGGATAGAGTTGCAATACCAGGAATGATATATGGCTTAGATGTGTTTTCAGTAAGTGATGGAGATATCCAAGGAATGGAAAAAGCACAGAATGAGATGGGGAAATGGATACTGGGAGCACCACAATGTACAGCAACAGAAGCATTCCTAGGAGAGTTAGGATGGAATAAAATCACAGATAGGATTGCCAAAGCTAAGTTAAAGTACTGGGAGTATCTACAAGCAGTAAGTGAAGACAGGTGGTACAGGAAAGTTCACAATGAGGTAGTCAAGAAAAAAACAAGATGGGTCAAAGACATAGACAAGTTAGCAGAGAGATAGGAATTAAAAGGATATGTTGAGGTGGATGATTGGAAAGTATATATAGGTAAGACTGTTACAGAGGGTTGGTAAAAGGACTGGAAAAGAGAAGTAGGGCCTGTATTTTTCCATTTTTAACAGAAACAGAACGGAATAATGAATTTTTGTCACCTCTGAAACAGAATTTCTAGTTTTTTGAAACGAAAAAATACAGGCCCTAGAGAAGTCAGGGAAAAAAGTACAATGAAAGCATACAAGGCATTAGCAAAGGCAAAGAAAAGTGTGTGTTGGGATGGAGGGAAGGGATCCAAACTTCTTTTTCAAAGTAGGACAGGACTAATCAACCTAGAAAAGAGAAAACAGAAGTGGACAACAGGTAGTAATGGAAAGTGTAAGATGTGTAGACAAGAGACAGATAAGACAGTGGATCATTGGCTGTTGTGATGCGATGCATATACAGAGATAAGGGAAGGTTTTTTTCAGAAAGTGGCACAGGGAAGATTACAATTACAAGGGTTTAGAAGAGGTTCGGTGTTTAGAGGAAGAGGAACATGTAGCATGGGTTATAGGTTTGAAAGGTGGCTTTCTGGGAGGCAGGAAAGGTAATAAAAATGTACAGGACTACCTGGTAGGATGCTGGGAGAAAAGGAATGAAGTAATAGAGTTAGAAGGCAACAGGCTAAATTAGAATCCCAGAGTACAGGGAGAGAAGGGAATGGTGGTAGCCCTTATAAGGGCTGCCATGGGTGCTCCCATGGGAAAAGCCTGAGCCCTAGAGGCGGGGATAGGTTGTGTGAGGATGGTGGTGTTTTTTTTTCTTTTTCTTTTTAAATAAAAAGTACTTGTAAGCAATGAGTGTAGGGGATATATCCATGACCAGGGGCCCACCACAGCTGTGAGAGAGTGAGTGGTGGATCCTTAGCCTCGGCTCTGGTCTTGGAAAACATGGCAGCACAAGCTGGTAAGGAGTACCATGGTTTTCCCCCGCCTCATCTACTTTTTTATTTGCCACCAGTGTCACAGGACCGCAGCAGACAAGCGGAGAGCCACAGTACTATTATTATTATTACCATGAACACAATCCCTGCCAACGTACAAACTGCAACATCTGCAGAATGATCAAAAGTACCCCTTCACTGCCAAAAGATTCCAATACTGGACACCACTGATTGCCAAAGTAAAAACGTCATTTATTTCTTATCATGCCTCAGGTGCAAGGCACAATACATCAGAGAAACAGAACGCACCATACGCAAACGTTACCTAGAACTCGGCAGAAGCGCAAGACTTCAAAAACCGACACCAGTAAGCCGCCACTGGAACTTACCAGACCACAGCCGTCTGATATAATTTTACCATAAACATTAGAGATTATTGAAAGAGATCCCAACCTTAAATTATCCACCGCTTACCGCAGGAAAAGAGAACATCATTGGATATATAAGTACAACACTCTCAAACCATCTGGCCTTAACAACCTCGGTTCAAGAATCCTCTTTCCACCTAAGTTGTTCAATAGGTGACGATATTCCACATCTCTGATTTTACAAGCCCACAATTTTTCTTTTTTTTTTTAATTTTAGAGTAGATCGACTTCTGATAAATTGTAAAAAGACCTCTGCAATTATTAATACAAACTTCTTGGTGGGATTTAGCTAAAAGATCATTGGATATGGCTAAGAACACAAAGGTGGTTCATAAAGTGTGACATGAGGTGAAAAAATTAAAAACTGGTCCAGAAAGTTGATTTGGGGGTCTTATGAAAGTTGAAGGGTTTCAACAACAGATTTTATAACACTGAAGTCCCTATCCTTATTTCTTTTTCAAAAATCAAGTGGTGTATCAGTTTTGAGATTTGAGCAAACTTTCACATCTGAATACTTTCAACAGCATTTAAAATACCATAATTATATTTTTTTTTTCTTTCCATTAAGGGAGAATACCCTTCATTCTAAAAAAAAAACAATGCAAGAGATAAATCATATGGCATATTTCCTCTCAGTTGGAGAAGAAATAATGTTTGTACATAACAGTGACTGCAATCTATGCATCAGGATATGATGGAAAAGAAGGTGTCTACCTCCATTGAGACAACTCTGATAGATAAGAACTTTTCTATGTACTCAAATACTTTGAAAAAAATATTTTAAGTGATACACAAGCTGAATTTGTATATGTTACATTGACATGTTAGAGTTTACCATATTTTCTTTTTCTACATATCTAGGGAATTTTATGGGCAAGTGTACACACCACATACTATGTCAGTGAGGCCTTCTTTCCTGAGATATTAGAATAAATAACTAGACCTGTGAACAAATGTCTAATGAAGCCTCATAGGTGGGAATTTTTTTCTTCATTGATGCAAGTCACATTGACCTAATACCACTTTCATATTTTCTAGGTTCAATTAATCAAATCACCTCAGAAACTCTCTATAATAATTTTTAGTGTGCACCATGTGCAATGTGATGGTATCATGTGCTTAGAAAATCCAATAGTCCCTCCCTCTAGTGAATGGCCATGCCAATGTGGAAGTAACATGGACCAAATGTCAATGTTATGCACATGGAATCCCTTGTAATTGTATGTTTGTTGTATGCAAAATTGAATGTTGTCTACTTGAAAAGTCTACAATTAGGATTACCTAATTGTATACTTTTTGTGATACACAAGCGGAATTTTGTAATTTTTTGTGAAAAATTCTGCAGGTTTTCCAGATTTGACACTCTGGCTGGTAGTTGGCTATTGCAGAGTAAAAATCAGTTGTTTTTTATGTCACACTTTTTGTGCACTGACCTACCGATTTTTTTATTGATATTAAGCAGCAATATTTTACTGCGGCCATTTTGGAGCTTTGTTCTTGTGAGTTTAAGTTCTTTCAAGTCTTTTAACTATGTTAGTAGGTGTATTCTTAAAATCTGGCAGAGATTGGTATCTATAAACAGCTGAATGTCAAGTTTGACTGCCACTGTGCACCTTTATTTTCTTGGCCATATACTAATCTCGAGAATATTAAAGTTATTTACACTCCATTACTAGCTCTCCTAGGTAAAAAGCATGTCAGTTAACATACTTGTCCACTCCGTATGACAAACATTTTGGTCTTTGCGGTTCTAATATTGGAACATACTGTCAACTAATCCATGGATAGAGGCAAATCTGTGTCCTTGTAAAGCGACACAATCATAAAGCTTTCCAATTGAATTTCAGCCAGAGAGATTTATCTATCCTGCAAAAATTCTACATGCCATTTGCAATGCCAAAGCTGCTTTTTCCATGAAATGAAGAAAATGAACATCTTGGAAATCAAAGGCAAAACTAAAATGTCAAACTTTGAGGATGGATCACAGAAAAACTTAGCCAAATATGAAAAATCACCTGATCCTTTTTTGTTGCAAATATGTCAGGATTAAGATACAAGTGAAATAATTTAATGAATGCATGCCAATATGTGAAATTCCAAGTGTGAGCGACTCCAGAACAGATGATTTCACGATGGAGTTACTACATTTACATGTACGCTATACAGACCCCTGTAGTCTCCTTGCTCCATGTATATATCAGGGCAATAAACTTTACATGCTATTGTCAATGGGTTTTTTTTCTGTGTAAATAGGTGAAAAAGTAGCAGGATGAAAGCAGGTTACCACTGTAGATGTGTCTGCAATATGACTGCCTCAAATGTGTACTAAAGTACCATATCAAAATATCTAATTTGTCTTTCTATGAAAACACTAAATTATTCACCATGTTCCCAGTCACAGACAAGCACATATACATGTATGTGACCCAATTACTGACCATAGTTTGCATGGCCTGTGTAGTATATGGTCCACCCACAACCACTAGCCAGAAAACATGGAAAAGATGCGAACTCCCAAGTTTATTTAGCAACTACTGTAAATTGCTTTATTTTTTGTGTGTATAAATTTTCACGGTTTTTGTATTTTTGACATTTCACTGTAGTTTTAATTTCACTGTTCTGGACATAATTCCTATTCAAACAATGTTAAAATATTATTTCACTGTATTTTTATTTTGACGGTTTTGTATCATCAGCAAAATAAGCGAAAATAAGAGTGCAGCGAAATAAAGCAATTTACAGTACTTAGGATCAGCTCAAGTGCAATCAATGTCCAAACAGCCAGGCCAGGAGGCCCTCACCCCAGGGAAATATGAGGTTTGTACACAGGCCTTTAAGTGTTAGTTAATTTTTATGATACAAACTTCCTCACTGAAAAAAGCCCTGTATTCTAACACCAACAAACCAATGCAATGTAATCAACTTCATTTTGACCAGAAGTAACAAAGTTCTCTGTATTTTGCAAAGCTTACATTTTAAAAAGGGTAATGGTGATGCCTAATGGTCCAAATGTGCCAAGCAGCAATCCATAATTTACTTTACATGTCACTGATAACCAATCATTTTCCAGCAAGTGATAAAAGGTCAACATTGTTTCGTTTTTACTACAGTGGCAGTCAAACTTGACATTCTGCTGTGTTGTGTGTGTGTGTGTGTGTGTGTGTGTGTGTGCCGAACAACTGAACAAATAATCCCTGATCCAAAAATTCATGGTACCTTAACTTATGGAGCCAAATTGCCTGTGGCAAACAAGGTGTGGTTTGGCTAACGAAAATGTGTAAGCTTTTGCCAGATTGATTTAAGCATATTTCATAATTCACAAAGATATAATACCTACATGCATGGACCTAGCATGCATGTATCTCCATGATCCTACTATGATGTATATATTCCTACCTTTGGTTGGGAATTTTGTGTTAATTTTGCTCAGTCGTGTCTCGTGACATGGTTTCTGCTAATTTTATCGCTGTTATGGCTTATGCCACTTAGCCAAACTGGCTGTCGTTGACGTTGTAAAATTCCTAGTGCGAGCCCAGATATACACGGTATCCATGGTTCAATACTCTGCACTGATTTACCCTATAAGCATAACGTTCCACAGTCACTTGCTGTTTGCATGGAGCTACCACGAAGCTCCACGCTGTTCGTCAGTACGTTACTTGTTGATGTTTACATTGTTGATGAACCCACCTGACAAGTGTGCAAATTTAGTTTTGCAAATCTCTCTAAAACAGCAGCACTAAATCCTAATCGCTTTAACCGTTTGCTTGACATGTTGAATGATTCCAGTCTCTTCCTCTGTATCTTGAAAAATACTTAACACAGGAAATTACGAGTATCCTGACAAAACAAAACTTTAACTTTTTTTTTCAAAACTTTTTCTGTGCAAGTTTCTGCGTCTGCTCCTGTCAAAATGGCGGGCTCTTAATACTCTCCTCAGTCGGCAAATAAACATAGCTCACAAAACTATAACACCAGAAACTCTGATTTGTGGCATCATGCCTAAACTAACAAAAATACACATGAGGAAAAGTTAAACTCATTTTAAGTGAGTCAAGTGAAAGTCGGCATTGTAAGAAAGATGCGAGAGTACGGGAGAGACAGTTATTTCGGAAGGTTCTTGGTACTTCCCGGACTGCCTGCCTATATCCGGACCGGATGCCGACCGTTTCTCCGGACTATGCTCGTGATACTTTCCGGCCTGTCAGAATACCCAAGGAGGTTAGTCAGAGTCAGAGTCAGAATAACGTTTATTTTACAAATAAAGATACATATTCTAGATACAGTATGTAACAATCCTGTTTCCCAACAGGGATATCATATTTTAGACACAGAAAATAACACGTTTGGATGACCCCAATTATAACAAAAGTCCGTTTTCATTGGGACCACCAAGCAGGTTATTTGAAAGCAAACAGATTATTTACATAATTTCAAAATATTAAGATGTTACAAGATATTACATCAAGATGCTTGTTAAGATTATAAGAAAAGTATAAAAATGATAATCAACATCATTCCAGAATCAGTTGTTACAAAACAGTTTGGCACAGTAGGCCTACATAGATCTTGATACCGATTCATGAATGATGAAATATCCTTTAATGTAATTTGATAAGGGAAGCCATCAAAAGTTCAATGGTTACAAACAAACGAAAGTAATTTCGTTTTGGGTCCGACCCCCCCCCCCCCGAAACTAAACTCGACTTTACATTGAAACTTCGATCTCCCAGAATGTGTACTACAGTGGTCACAAATTACACAGGGTTTTGCGACTATAAAAAGGTCATATTGTGGTGCATTTAGGATGGCTTTTGAAGATAGGGATAACTACCATTCTACAACATGAAGACAGGACTCACATCCCTGGATGAATGGTTGATATTGAATAATTGTCAAATTAAAGATATTTCACTTTTATTCAAATTGACTTTGTTTTTCTTTTGTATTAAGTTTACACTGGCTTCATAGTATGCAGTATTTCCATGTCGGTCATTTTACAAGTCATTTATATCCAAAGCCCATTTTGTCTTCAAGAATGGCCTGCTGAACAGTGAAGCCTGTCCAAATACTGTATACAACTGTCAGCTTTTTTAAAAGTAACGACACAAATGCTTTCTTTATACCATCAAGGATTTATTCACTGGCATTTTTTTTTTATAATGACATGTCGCATTCTCTCGCATTCTTTTATAATGGCACGTATGATGTTTGTTAACAAACACCATACAAAACAAGAATACCTCATACGGAATAATTAAATTCCTCATGATACAAAAAAAAAGAAAAAAAAAATTATGAATACATTGTCTCCAATATAATGTCGATGTGAAACTTGGACTGGAAGAGACCTGCATTCAGTAGCTTCTCCCTTGAAAGCAGTCCATGATAGTTATTCACTCGCATTCTTTTATATATGACATGTATGCTGTTTGTTGCTCATATATTATGTGAGCAACGACACATCATGCAAATCAAGAATACCTCATATGGAATAATTAAATTCCTCATGATACAAAAAACAATTATGAATTTGGCACAACTTGTAACTTGAAGTATTCAGCAGCTTTTCCCTTGAAAGTAGTCCTTGGTAGTAACATATTTGGTCACAAAATACCAAATAATTGTGGAATAGTCAAATATACTCCCAGTCCTTGGATGTGGTATTAAAAAATGTAAAGCGTATCTGACACATAACCACACAGGCAATCACATTTTTTTATAGCCGGGAACATACAACACCTTGGGTACTTTCCACACATTATAAAAGCAAAACTGGCGCTCGATCATCGCGGAAACTTTTTTTTTTTTTTTTTCTGTTTGCAAGTTAAAATTTCGATATTTTTTGCATACATCGATTTGTGCGATAGAAAACTAAATGGACTTTAACCCCCTCCCCCCTAACTAAATTAGGTTCGTTTTTTATCGCACATCGATCTTTTGATGGCTTCCCTAAACCAGAGTAACTGCGTGTTTCAAAATTCTCTGTAATACAGATTAGAAGGGCTTTGATTACAGAGGGAACATTATGTCTTTTACATTTTCCACAGGTAATGTTGGTCGACCTGGGAAGCAGATCATTACCTCTGCCTCTTGTAAAATATGCGTGAGCCTGCACGGGAACTGTATAAAAATCGTGAAAATATTGTGGTGATTCACCTTTAACACATTTATAATAAAACTTTAATGATCTCAGTTGAAAAAGCTCACTTATTTTTAAGTTATTTAATTTTTTAAAGAGTGGCCCTGTGTGTGCATTAAACTTTTAAGAACACACAAGACGACATATAGCTTTTTTTTCTGTAAAAGGAAAATCCGTTCACACGAGAAGCCCCAGGCAAGAATACAATAATTGACAAATGAATAAAATAGAGTTGTAAATTAATAACAGAGCACTAACTATTTAATGATAGTTTATTAGTAGCAAGCCAGTAAACAACCTTATTTAATTAAAAATTTACATTATTTGACACATCAAGTTCATTCTGCTCAGCGTCAATATAAAGCGAGAGACAACATAGGACTAATTAGGGTTAGATAATTTATTAGCTACTTTGTTAACATGAGCGTCCCAATTCAAATTTTCCTGAATCGTTAATCCTAAAAAATCCAATTCTTTGACTTAAGAAATATGAATATCGTTTATTTTTAAATTTAAAATGAAATTTATGTCTTTGATAAAAGTGAAAAAGTGTGTGCTTCGTTTTCTGCCTGTTTAATGAAAGTTTATTAGCAGTAAACCAGCAAACGACCTTATTCGATTAAAAAATTATATTATTTGAAAGATCAAGTTCATTCTGCTCAGTGTCAATATAAAGCGAGAAACAACATAGGACTAATTAGAGTCGTATCATCAGCATACTGAATTGATTTGAACTTGAGGATGCATTGTGCAAGTCATTTGTATAAATAATAAAAAGGAAAAGTCCTAGCATGGAACCTTGTGGAACGCCAGTTTTAATGGGCAATGGTTTCGAAGAGATCTTATCATACGAGAGGAATTGTGATCTATTCTTTAGATAATTTTAAAACCAAAGTAATACAGTGCCAGTAAACCCGTAGTGTTTCATTTTTTTTACAAAAAATTTGAAGATCCAAGGTATTGAAAGCTTTAGACAAATTCAAAAGCATACTTAAAGGCAAATTTCCACGGTCAAGGATCTGTACGATTCGATAGAAAAACTCAAGAGCTGCTGTCTCAGTGGAATGCACCTTTTAAAATCCATGTTGGCTGTCTTAAAATAATGAATTCTCTGCAAAATAATCATACAACTGAATGTAAACTACTTTTTCAACACTTTTGACATAACAGGGAGTAGTGATATTTGGTCTATAATTTTCTAAGACATTATTTTAATCTTTTTGTGTAAGGGAACCTGTTCAGCAATTTTCAGTTTGTTTGGAAAAATTCCGGTTGTAAGTGACTGGTTTATAATCAGAGTGAGAGGGTCAGCAAGAAAAGGAATCAATTTTTCAATTAGTCTCATGGATAGATCATCATGTTCAGTGCTAGATTTTGGTTTGAAATCATTTATAATTTTCACAATGTGATCAGAATTTATTTGCTTAAAGTTAAAAGCGTGTTCAATGTTATCATTTAGATAGGAGGAGAATAATGCTTTATTTGATGTATTCATTTTTGCTGACAGTTCAGGTCCGACACTTGTGAAAAATGTATTAAAATGATCAGCAATTGTTACCTTGTTTGTTACTTTACTGGTACAAGTAATGAAAAAAAGAAGGAAATCCTTTTTTTTGTTTTTACTCATATTCAGAACTGTCCTAATGGTATCCCAGGTTTTTTTAGTGTTACTTTGGAATTTTTGAAATTCTGATTGGTAATATTGTAGCTTTAATTGACGAATATTTCTACGTAGTATAGTATTGTGTGTTTTAAGGTTTTGCTTTATGATACAGAACTCGGGATTGTTTTGCCCAGTACTTCTCATTTGTCTGCATAATTTATCACGATATATTTAATGGATTTTGAAATGCAGGCAGTGATCCAATGAGTAAATTATTGTTCATGCTTAAGATTTTTATCGTCTTTTTTGGTAAGTATGTATCTTTAGCGCTAAGTATAGTATTTTCCTGAAGTTCATAATTTTTATTCGGATCTGACCTCATTTCTTGGTCTAAATATTGAATTTTTTTCTTTTAGGCATGAAAAAGCTTGCAAAGAATTTTGATCATTTGTTTCCACCTGCACATTTTTTGTTGGGGGGGGGGGTCAGTTCAATATGAGTGTTAACACAAGTGAAAGAGGGTAGGTGATCCGACATGTCTGTTAGAATTATTCTTGATATGCTAGACTTCCCACAGTGTCATAAGATACAAAATGTATGATCGATTAATGTAGCTGATCTCTCAGTAATCCTCGTTTGCAAAGTTACTTTAGGGTTGAAACCATTACAAATCATCAAATCTAAACATTCAGCATACTTTTGTCTGGTGTTCAATTTCAACAAATCAATATCAAAATTTTCAGCAATAACCTTGTCTGATGTTTCATTAGACAACATTTCAACTATTGGTGTGAAGTCATTCAAAAATAAATCAATATCATTATTAGCATCTCGAGCTGGTCGGTAAATATTGCACAATGTAATCTTCTGTTCCAATTCATTTCCAAATATATTAATAAACAAGCCTTCCCAATTTTTGTTGGGAGTGTAGAAATATCTTAATGTTTACTCAAAGTTATCATGAAAACAAACGAATAGTCCATCATGAGAACTACAAGTGGCTGCAAGAGGTATCGCTGTATAATTATCTAAATTGAATAATGAAAGGTTGGTTGAATGTTGATCGATCCATATTTCTTGAATGCCAAATGGCTCTTAATTCAAAATTGTGTTTCTTTAAATCTTCAATTAACATCAAGAAAGTGTCAAACTTGGCATTAAGACTCTGGATATTCATGTCTAATAAAGAAAAAGTATGTTTTAATGGCATAATAGTCGATAAGATTATTGTGTTCAATGTATGGAGAGTCAGCTGCAGTAGCAGTCAAGTTATCAAGATCCTCAGGGTTGTTCAGCAAATCATTTAGACAGTTCACAGATACACCACCAACATTCCTCAGAATGTCCTGTTGTAAAGCACTATAGAACTCATTAATATGTTGTATTTACCAGGTCCTGACATCCACACTTAGGAGTACAGAATGATATCTGATTACATCTGAAAAAAAGGTTAAGTTGACCAGAATAAAGGTGTACAAATGACAGAAGAAAACACAACAAAGTAAAACATTGTCAACTTTGAAAACAAACAAACAAACAAACAAGAACAAAAAGACCAATATAGATGTGAACAATGAAAATAAATGAAGATGTCCCCCAGATGGTGACATACAAACTGTAAGCTCCTCAACGGATGGTAAAATACACAAACTGTTAGCTCCTCAAATAGTACTTTCATACGTTTTCAGTCCTTATGAAGTTAATACATGTACTGGACATGAACATAAAATTTAAGCATACAACTTTCAGTCATTGTGAGAATAATAATAATGAGCACTGCATATCATTATACATATAATTAAGGTATACAACTATCAGTCATCATAAAGGGAATGCCGTGCAACGTACATTCATATATACATTGTAATTTAAGTACGACTATTTCAGTCATGAGGAAAGCAGTAATGCTGTGCAAAGTACATGTTCATGCAATTTAAGTATGACTTCAGTCATCATAAAAGAAATACCATGCATGTCCTGTTACAATATGATTTAAATATATGATTTCCAGTCATCACGTACATGTAATGGTGCGACTACTCAGTCACCATGAAAATAATATAATGCACCACATATGTGGGTATGAGATTAATTATATGACTATTCCATCATAATGAACTCACTGCAATGCCCTGCACATGTATGATATGAATATAATTGCTTTTAGTCATTGTGAAAGTAACACTATGCATATGAAAGAAATACCATGTACCTCAGATACATATATAATCCAAGTATACGACAATTTAACCATCCTGAAAGTAAAACCATGCACATATCATTCAAGCATACTGTTATTTAGTCATCAAGCTCTTATAGCCTCCTTGGAATACCTCACAGTCGCAAGTGAGTGACTAGGTGAATGAATACCTGAGTAAGTTAATAAATGAGTAGGTAACGTTAACGCCTTAATTTAACGGTTCATTGTTTTCATAAATGGACCTACTGTCGTTGTACCCGTAACATCATCGAACATATGTATAAAAAGGCATTGGCAAAGGAAACTAATATCAATTCTATTAGGCTATATGTGCCGCATGTGTACAACCCAAGACTTCCCTTTTAATGATACATACTAATGTGACCACTTCATACCTAAAGACGAAACTGTTCCAGAGCAAAGTTCCACATCTCTCAATCCTGAATCGGACTATGGTAGTATGGTCAATGTGAGTGTTTCAAAACCAAAGGTTTACACATTGCTCATATAGGCCTAAACACTCGTTCTTTAGTATCTAAAATACCAAAACTGATCTCAATTATCCCGAAATCGAAAATTTCTGTGTTAACAGTAACCTGATCATGGTTAAATTCCTCTAGGAATCTGGAATCTTTTTATTGAATCAACTTTTACATACAATCAATCAGTACAATACAGTAATATTTGAATTTTTTTGTCCACATACACACATACACACATACTCACAGATATATATATATATATATATATATATATATATATATATATATATATATATATATATATATATATATATATATATATATATATATATATATATATATCTGTGTGTATGCGTGTGTGAAAATTCAAAAGGATAAGCTGGTGAAACAGATAAATGCATGCAAAAAAGAGACATGAGTAGAAAACGTTAAAAAGGGTTAACAACAAACAAGTGTAAATTTACAAGGAATAAAAAATGACAGTGTGAAAAAGATTGTGAAGGAGACCATTCTGGAGTAAAGGTCGAGGATAGCCCAAGCGGATACCGTACAAATCCTAAAGCATCAAACATTATATGGCAAGTTAACGCATATTTCAATCCTGATAAGCATTGCAATTAACCAGGCCTAGTCATGACACGATGGCGAAACATTTGTAGGCCTATACAAATAGGATAAAATGTGGCCGCGCATTGCCCGAGAAAACACTGTACGGTACTACGGATTTCCTATCCACTCTTAGTTACTCAGTACACTGCTATAGTCTGCAACTAAGTGGACAGGAAATCCGTCCGCAGTGACAACACTATCGCATGCATTGTAAATGCAGGTTTACATATCGATGCAATAGTACAAATTCTATATGAGCCTAAAATCGTCAATATTTATATTTGTGCTTGGATAGCTTTAATCATAATGCCCACAATCCAACCTAAATAAATAAATTGTTTCCGCGGTTTTCCCAACATAAAACATGAACTTAGATAAAATGCCAAGTTAAAATAACACCAGAAACTTAATAGGATACAAACAGGTGTCAAAGGATACAGAGATGACCAGAAAAGAAGATTTGCTTCAAATGAAATCTGTCTGTGTGCCTGCAAAAGTTGTAAATATTAAATGCTACAACTTTTGTCCTTTGGTACTTCACATTCCATTTAGCTTATGGTGGATGGAAATTTCAAAGTCCAAATGACCTTGACCTTTAAAGGCCACATGTGAATTGCAAAAGTGTACATTGTAACAATACCCACAGTTTAAGTCCAACAAGAACCAAATCAGCTGAAAATTGACCAAGTTATGGCAATATGAAGCTTTAAAAGGGCCAAATGACATTGCCCTTTGCCCTTTAGAGGTTACATGTTCTTACAAAAATGTGCTGTGTTGCAATACCTACAGTTTGAGTCCAAGATGATTATAATTGGATGGAAATTGGCCCAGTTATGGCTGGATGAAACTTTCAAAGGTCCAAATGACCTTTGACCTTTAGAGGTCACATGTAAGTTCAAAAATGTGCAGTTACAATAGCTACAATTTGAGCCCAACATGATCAAAATTGGATAAAACTTTACCAATTGATATGGCTAGAAGAAAGCCACCATCGAAAGTGGCTTTTGACCTTGAAATGACCTTTGACCTTGAGATAACCTCTGCCTGAAGTGAACCTTGACCTTTAAAATGACATTTTGACCTAAAATTGACCTTTGACCTTGACATGACCTTGACATTTGAGATTACGTTTGCCTTACTATGACTGAACTCCTATACACTCGGACATATATGATATTGAAGATTAAAAACTTTAATTAGCCCTCATTTGTATAATTTTGAAAAGCTGACCTCTCATTACAAAAAAGCAAGACTTTATCTAGAGAAGTATAATTGTGCCAAGTTGGAGTCTATATATAATACTTTTCAAATGAAATGTCGGGCAAATTTGCCTGTAAAGAAAGAAGTAAAGAAATAAGGAATTCCTAGAAAAACTATATGTCTGTGTTGACACACAGACATAATGATATGATGTATGTTTGCAATGCAAATGACTGTATAAAATAAGTGATTGCTATTATAACTAGTGACCTATGTGCATTATCAATGAGTAACACCGGAATATTGTGCAAATAACTAGGCAGTTGTAATGTATATATTGCTACCAAATGCACTATGTAGTTCGTCAGAATCAGGCACTACTTCCAGGCTTCTTTACTAAAGACTGGAACCAGGCCTTCTCCCAAATCATGCCCTTGCCAACTCAGAGTGAACAGACTTTTTTAGAGTCTGCACTCTGACTGTCCAGATAATGTCCAACTGATTTCATACAAAAGTTTGTGAACTTTAAACAAGTCCTTGAGAACCTGAAGAAAATTAGACATATGAATGATAAGCTAATCAAATCATTACCAATGTGGAATATCAAAAAGGCAACAGCTAGGGTAAAGCTGGCCATATATGTTCAGAAAGTAAAGTAAAAAATAACATCTGTGAGGCCTATATCAATAAATTTGATGTGACGTTGTATAGGCCATAGGAATGCCGACATTTTTCTGTCATTTCGCTGCAATTTCAAAAATGCACTTTGAAGGGGAAAAAAATGAAAAAAACATAAACGCAGAAACAAAACAAAACCCAATGTCACTGTACGTAAAAGATTTATACCATTGATAGAATTGCAAGTCCAGATCCAGTACAAAAATTGTCCAGCAGTCAGGAAATAGCCAAGAACCTCTTGGGATGTGGCTACTGAACCGATTCTGGTTTCGGTTGTTGAAGCTAGGTACTGCAGACAATATAGGCTACACAGGAAAGCCTGATCTGGTGCTCCACCCAATACTGTGAGAAATCACTGGAGTGCACGGTCCGGTATCGCAGCCAAATAAAGTATGAGGTCCAGATGCAGTGCTTTAAATAATACTATAAGAAATCAATGGCGTCTCGGGCTGTGTAGGATAGACACATCTGAATGTAGTCTAGACCGACGCTACCCTGCAGCAAGAAAATATGGAATATATTGAGTAATATTAGTAATAGTAAGTACACTCACCTATCTACCACCATTGCCAAGACTTCTGTGTCTGAGCATAATGTTGAAGAAATTGAGTTGAGTTGCTCACTCACTTGATCCTGAAACATGACGGTCCCATGTGGCGCCATCTCTCAGTTCATGTGGAACTAGTGGTTAAGTCAAGTGCGCATGCACCCTTCCTTCCTATCTTCCTTCCTCTTTTGAAGAGTGGTCAGTTGACATCAGCTGTAAGAGGAAGAAGAGTTGGTGTGGTCAGCTTCTCTCATGGTCAATGTACTTACTAATACTGATGTTACTCCAAATATCCCGTAGTAGTTACGTAACGTTACCTCTCAAACCCCATTGCTGATATACAAATGTATTGGCGGTTGGGTAATCGTCACTGGTACACTGACCTGTATAGACCAGCGGGACCAGTAGCTTGGGGGAACCATCGGTCTGTGTGAGGAAACGATGTCTATCGGGAAAACATCAAAGCTACGTGGAGATGAGGACACAGACAGCAGAAGCCAACCTAAACCAGAAATCCTCCTTACCAACTAGTATGGGACCACACTGAGTCCCCCAGTACTTGCTCGCCAACATAACAACTGTCAGCCTCGTGGGTAGATGATATCGGTTTCAGCTCCATCAGGCCTGGAGATCTAACAGGACCTTATTGGGAAACTGGCGGGCACCAGGGAGCAGCATATGGTTCTGTGGGCAGTGATACCTGTGTCAAACTGGCAACAGGCTAGGACATCAGTACAAACTGCCTGATACTGTTTGAGATAAAGACTACTAGACACGGAGCCCTAAAAGGCCCACTAAGAAATGCGCCAACTTATAGGCCTGCATCGATTTGACCACAAAAGTGCCATAAGCTGGAAAATGGTGACAGCTCTGATGGGATCCAGAAGGCATAACAAACAAGTATTGGAAGCTAAGCAAAGTAGCTGGTTATACCAGCAAAGGTGTACATGCCATCCTTCAGAACTATCATGCTGGGCAAGTAGTGCTCGGTGAAAGTTGTAGATGATAGCCATCAGCAAGCCTGCAGAATGTCAACAACCACAGCGTTCCACAGGCCGTGCCAGGAGGCATTTAAGGCTCGCACCTAGTGAGCTCTGGCAGGGGCATGCTGTAAGGCCTCCAACCTTTCTAGTGATGTCTCATAGGCCTTAAGGATTGTCTGCTTAATCCACAATGAAATCTTGTTTTTGCAAACTTGCTCCTTTCACGGGTTACTCAGTGGTAGAAGGAGGGCAGACCTCCGTCCTGTGAGTCTGTAGGTGAATCATCCAGGTACACATGAATGTGAATGGCTGAGCGGTGAAGGTAAGCAGCAACTGTCTGCGCAAACCTGGTAAACACCTGCCGTGCCACAGCAAGACCGAACGGAAGCACACTGAACTGGTATATTTGGCCCGCAAATGCACACTGCAGATACTTCCGTGAAGACTCTGTGATTGGCACCTGGAAGAACTCATCCTTGAGATCCAGGGATGTCATCCACTACAGGGGCCACAAGGCTGCTGCCACCGACTGGGGTGTCTCCATCTGAAAGGACAGGACTTCCAGATAGGTGTTCAGCGTCAACAGGTCTATGACTGGGTGCCATCCTCTGTCCGGCTTGAGGACAAGGAAGAGTAGATTGTAGATGCCAAGAGAACCTTGGGCCTCCATGTGTTCTGTGGCGCACTTACTCCGGAGCATCTGAACTGCCTCCAGGAATGCTGATGCTTTGGGTTCCAAGGTGGGTGGAGCTAACCACCATGTTTCTCAGCTTCACAGAGGGCTGTCTTCACAAAAAAGCAGCGTGTAGCCATGTCTCAGGATGTTTAAGATGCACAAATCATCCGTGATAGACTCCCATTGTGCCCCTTATGCTGTGAGGTGAGTGCTGTGTGGAGTTTTAGAATGTGGCGGTTGGCAATCCTGAGACCTCTTCTGGGATATAAGAGTGAGGAACACTGAGGCTTTCCAGACCTCTTTACTCTACCGGAAGGCTTGCCTTTAATGGATAGCTGTCCATCCCTCCCAGGTCGTTGCACCCCCGAGAGAGCAGGAGACAAGTGATGGGTAGACACAGTCTGGGAAGACTACTATGCTTCGGGGCCAAGGCTGCCAAGGATGACAACGATGGCCAGAGTTGATCAGCACCTTGGAGACTACCTGGTCTGCCATGGGGGCCCAAAGGTCCTGCACCCGGTGGACCACTTCCACCATCTCTCCTCCAAACAGAGTTCCAGAAAAGAGGGGCCCCATGCGGGCTCTCAGATGGATCGGGTCAGGCAGCTTTTGACACTGGAGATAGGCATCCCTCCGTAACAAATGAAGGTTCACTTCCAACATGCAAGCAGTTGGCACCTTATCAACATCTCAGGAGTGAGGAGTGTTGCCTGGTCTTACCAGTCTCTCACAGCTTCCCTGATCTGAACAGAGCCCTTGAAGTCCTCAAAGAGAGACCCAAGAGCTGCCAGTGACAAGTCAGAGTAGGAAGCTGCAAGGAAGGAGCCTTGGGCATCTTCCTTCAATTGCTTCAAGGCCTCTGCAGATGCCAAAATGGTTCTCAGCCGCCAAGAATCAAAATCCTCCCAGTCTAAATCCACTGACAGTGAACCTGATAGGAAGATCTGCTCTGGCGCAAATTACCATCTCTCCTGGACATCTGGCTTAGGTAGGAGTTGCCCCTGCCTCAGGTAGCCAGACATCGGTGGCTCAACAGAAACCTGTGTGCCACGAATCTTGGCCATGAGCTGGTCATAGAACTCAGCTACAATGGGCAAAAAAGTATGGGCCTACATTGAAGGGTGTCCTCCAGAGACAAGTGCCAGCATGACAGCCCAACAGTGCCTGACCTCTCCTCCCCTGGTGGGACCACAGCTTGGTGACCAACCAGGCTCTGAATAAGAGCTTTGACATGGTCAAAACCCTTAGCAGGTGCAGCTAGGTGCCGTGTCCATTGGGGCTGGGACAGAATCTTCTGCAGGGCCCAGCACCTTGGCACTGGCTCTCTGCACATGTTAGAGTGTGAACAGTGTGAAAGATGAGCCTTCAACCTAGGTCAAGATCTGGTATCAGACAAATCCGACATCAGCAGTTTATCCTCCACCTTGGTGTCCAGGTCCGAAGGCTCCGGACTCACGAAAGGAGCACTGATGGGATGCCTAAGGCCTCCTCCCTCAAACAACACATTGTCTAAGGGTGATGAAGCAGCCCCCCCCCCCCCCCCGTAACAGCAGGGGATCTGTCACCATGCCAGGCGTAGGGGTAGCAAGCACCTGCGTAGAAGTAGTCGCCGCCACTGATGCCGCCTTTACTTGCTCCTCTAATGAGGGAAGAGAGACAGAAGGCAAGGGAGACTCATACACTGAGATCTCACCAGCCACACACCAAGAAATCTGCAGGCCTGAGTGATCTGGTTGAGGCGCCACCAGGTCACTCTCCTGGACCTCAGCTGCCGCTGACTGAGAAGTCGATGGGTAGGAGGGGTCTGGAGGGAGTCAAGAGAACTACCTGACCTGAGGTCTGAGTGAAAACTCGCTCAAACCACAAGCAGCAACTTGCTCTGCCAACTGTGTCTGCTCAGACTTGGCAACAGTTGCGGTGGTCAATAAGAAAGAAGACTGAGCCTTTTCGCGCATCTGCTGGTCAAGCTCATGATCCACCTGCTGCTCAAGAGAGTATGCCAGGGTACCCAGCTCAAACGTGCTGACGAGCAGAATTGCCAACTGCTCACTCCCAGGCAAAGCCACTGTAGGTACAGGAGGGACCAGGAGGGACTACCGGTACTACTGTTGGGAGGAAAAGGGGGTTCCACCCTGACCGAGGGTACCGACACCACCAAGGCCCAAGGTCCAATGGCAGTGGAAGGCTCCCTCAAAGGTCTGGGTGTTTTCCTTCTTGGTCCCCTATCCCTTCCCTTACCACCAAAGCTCTAGGATCCGGGAGTTTGCAGAGGCATAGCTACCTTAGATGGCACTCCGGGCTAACAGTCCGAGCACTCAGACTGGCTGGGATGCTGGCTTTCCATACTACCCAGACTTCTGATCGGAGTGCTCAGACTGGCCGAGGTTCCAGAATACCTGGAGGCAAGGCACCTGTAGTTTCCACTCCAGACGCACCGGTTTGTGAGGTTGCTGTCTGTCAGAGCGCTTAGACCCAGAGGACCAAGATCCAGACAGCTGCAGCCATCGCTTGGCAGACTTCTTCGGAGCAGAGAAGAAACAGTCTGTTGAGAGGGGGCAAATAATGGAAGCGACATCTCAACCTGCTGTTATATGCTCTGTGTCATCGCTTCCAAAGCATGGACAACCTTTGGATCAGTGCCAAGAGCAGATTTGGAAATCAGTTGGGTCAAAAGCCTTTAGAATCAAGAACGAAATGATAAAATGTAGCAAAAGGGTGTTATTGCCAACCACAACTAAATTTCCTGGTAAAGAGAGAAAGAAAGAAAGGGAGGAAGGAAGGAAGGAAGGAAAGAAAGAAAGAAAGAAAGAAAGAAAGAAAGAAAGAAAGAAAGAAAGAAAGAAAGAAAGAAAGAAAGAAAGAAAGAAAGAAAAAGAAAGAAAATAGAATTGCAGAATTTTTGGTAAAACAGTGTGTCTAGGTTGACACACAAACATAACTAGAAAGCAAGATTTCCTTCAAAGCAAATATGTCTGTGTACCTTCAAAAGTTGTAAATATTAAATGCTACAACTTTTTTCCTTTGGTGCTTCACATTCCATTAAGCTTTGGCTGGTTGAAAATTTCAAAGTCCAAATGACTTTGACCTTAGACCTTTAGAGATCACATGTAAATTACCAGAAATGTAAAGCGTTATAATGCCTACAATTTGAGCCCAACATGAACCAAATCGGATGAAAATTGACCAAGGTATGGCTAGATGAAACTTTTAAAGGGTGGAATGACCTTGACATTTGACCTCTAGAGGTCACATGTTAATCACAAAAATGTGTAGTGTTGCAATACCTGCCATTAAAGTCCAGCTGATTAGAATTGGATTGAAATTGGCTGAGTTATGACTGGATGAAATTTTCAAAGATCCAAATGACCTTGACCGTGAACTTTAGATGTCACAAGTAAATTACAAACAATGTGCAGTGCAATGTTACGAACATTTTAATTGCAGTTGGATTTGTTACCTGTGCCTTTAATAGTTTTGGAGATATTCAAGATTTAAATTTTTAAATGACCCTAATTTTTCATAATTTTCAAAACCGTTGAACCTCTTTACAAAAACTCAAGAATTCATGTATGGATGTACCATCATGCCAAGGTTTTAGTTTCGTAGTACAATACTTTTCAAATGAAATGTCGGACAAATTTGCCTGTAAAGAAAGAGAGAGAGAGAGAGAGAGAGAGAGAGAGAGAGAGAGAGAGAGAGAGAGAGAGAGAGAGAGAGAGAGAGAGAGAGAAAGAAAGAAAGAGAAAGAAAGAAAGAAAGAAAGAAAGAAAGAAAGAAAAACAATACGTCTGCGTTGCACACAAAAATGATAAATTGTGATGTGAGATGGTGCTCAAGCATGTGAAACACATGGTGCGGACTTTTCTATGTAAAGTGTAATCGCGTGATTATCTAAATTTTCTTAAACTTTGGACTGTACGGCATCTTTACCAACTTTTTTTATTTTTAACACTTTTTTTCACCATCCTTTTTAAATGTGTTCTATGTTTTATATTCTATGGACCCATTGTGTCTGAAATGAAGTTATCTTATCTTTATCTTATCTTATGTAAGTGTAAATGAAGTTTTGTATCTTGTATATTGTATTGGTCTTTTGTTGTACATTACATAACTGTCTTTCCTCACCAGTCCAATTTATTGTCACAGTTTCAACATCTAACGTTACACTTACAACCTCCTCAGGCAAATTGTGCCCCTGGTCAGTCACTTTTAATCCAAAAGAATACTAATATCTTCGATCTAGTTTACAGCATGCAGGGAAAAGCTATAGCGCTTCCCTGTTGACAGCTTCGCTTAAACATTCCCTCCCAATGTTGTTTCGTTCCCTCGCAATAATAATAATTATAATAATAATAATAATAATAATAATAATAATAATAATAATAATAATAATAATAATAATAATAATAATAATAATAATAATGATGATGATGATGATGATGACGATGATGATGATGATGATAATAATAATAATAATAATAACAATAACAATAATAACAACAACAACAACAACAACAATAATAATAATAATAATAATAATAATAATAATAATAATAATAATAATAATAATAATAATAATAACAAACTTACTTACGTCCCCTATAGGAGTAATTTGGCACCCAAAAGGGACAAAACTTCATGAGAGTTTATCAATTATATTTCGTTCCCTCGCAACTATATTGCATTCCCTGGAAATAATATATCCTTCCCTCACAATATTATTGGCATTGCGCTCCCTCGAAACACGTTCCCTCGCAATGCTATCTCGAGAGACCGCAATAGCATTGCGAGCGAACGTGTTTGGAGGGAACGACATAATCATTTCGACGGAACGAAATAAAAATTCTCTCATGTGCCCTTTGGGTCTCTGTAATCCTAATCAGGGACATATCGTATTGTCGTCCACTTCTTGTGTTAGATGCTGATATCAGCGCAGACCCCCCCCCCCTCCCCCCCCCCCCCATTCAGGTGGTCCAAGGGAGTGAGGAGAAATTATAGCAAGCCTTTTCCTGTGAGGATGTTACTAGTCAAGTCAAAGTTTTATTACAACTTCTCGATTCACAAAAGCCATGTCCTATCGATGACTCAGTGTCAAAACTTAATGAGGTATTTTATTCAGCTGCTCAAAAAAGCAAACTTGGAGAGAATTAATCCCAGACCAGGTAAAACAAAGAGAAAGAAAACAGGCAGAAAAAAATGGTATGATTCTAACTGCAAGGATTTACACAAAGATATAAAGAAATTATGCAGCCAGTTGCATGCCCAACCCCACAATACTCGGTCACTGAATGTTATACAGGCGAAGTCGCAAACAGTACAAAAAAACTGTTTAATACAAAAAAAACCCCAAAAAACTCTTTCAACAGAAATTAATTGATAAAATGCAAAACTTCTAACAAAAAGACCCAAACGTTTTTTTTGAATATATATGATGAATTGATTAAGTCAAAACAGACCATTAATCCCATCAGCCCTAGCAAATGGCTAGGACACTTTTGCACACTCCTAAACCAAGCTGGCAACTTCTGAGATCCCAGTCTGGACTCCTTCATTGCTGAAAATACAGATCTTATATTCCGCATCACTCCTGAAGAAGTTTCTCTGGCAATCTGAAAGCTTAAAAATAATAAATCTCCAGGGCCAAATAGAATCAAGAACGAAATGATAAAATGTAGCAAAAGGGTGTTGTTGCCAGCCATAACTAAATTATTCAATCAGTCTTGGTCAACCAGTATTTCCCGTCCCAATGGAGAACTAACTCCATTACATCTGTACATAAAAAAGGAAATGTCTACTGCCCTGAAAATTACAGAAGCATAGCACTGTCTAGCCACTTATGCAAACTCTTTTGCTCGGTGCTAAATAACAGATTCTCAAAATTCACAGAAAAGCATAAAACTGTACCAGTCAACCAGATTGGATTCAAACATAAAAGTAGAACCTCGGATCACATATTGACTATGAAAACATTGATTGATATATATTTTAACCGGCTGCCCATGCAGTACTTATTTTCCTGCTTTGTGGACTTCAAGTCTGCTTTTGATACCGTATGACGCCAAGCACTTTTTTATATAAGCTAACAGTTAATGGTGTTAGAGACAATTTCTTAGATTTACTACAAAACATGTACTCGGAAGTTTATTATTGTATCCAAGGTGAAAGGGGCTACTCAATGCATTTCCCTTCCAATGTTGGTGTAAAACAGGGGTGTGTTTTAAGTCCTGTACTTTTCAACTTATTTATAAGCGACCTTCCTAGAATTTTTTATGATACTTGCAGCCCTGTTTAACTAAATACATGCAATATTAACAGTTTACTCTGTGCAGAAGATCTTGTTCTCCTGTCCGAAAGTAGTACAGGTCTGCAGTCAGCACTCAACAAGCTGGCAGAGTACTGCAATAAGTGGAAACTGAAAGTAAATCTTGGTTAGAGGAAAGTTATCATCTTTAACAAAGGAGGAATTAAATTTAGGACCTTCCAATTTCATTATGAAAATGCTGAGCTTGAAATTAAGCTACTGTTAATTTGGGATCGAATTTGCAACCTCTGGTACCTTCAATGTGGCAATGACCAAACTGAAGGAAAATGCAAATAAGGTTCTGCTTAGTTTGAATTATTTCGACATGCAAGGAAACATAGATCTAGCATTTAAACTTTTACAAAGCCTGTGGCAACTTATGCAAGTGAAATTTGGGTACCCTTCATTCTGCATTCCCTCAACAGTGAAATTTTATGCAACTCTGTGAACGCACACCAGAAGAACAGGTGAATACTAAATTTTGTAGCTTTCTGCTCGGCGTCCATCGCCAGTCATGCACTGCAGCTGTCAAGGGTGAACTAGGCAGCTACCCATTACTTCTTACCAGCCTATGCACTGCATTCAAATACTGGTCTCCCATCCATACATCTGACCCAGATAGCTTAGTAGCAAGAGTTTACGAGAAAATTACCATGACTCAAAATTTAAAAGAAAAAAATGCTGGCTGTTGAATAGTAATGATAGGATAATTAAATTTAATTCGAGCAATTGCTGGGAAAATATTGGTGGACCTAATATTCAACTGCGCACTAAAGCGCTTTTTAAAAATTGTGGTCTAGAGTATGAGAGATTGCGGCGATGAAAGGGACTCGAATAAGCTTAGAACTTATTGTATGATTAAAAATGACAGCTTCAAAAGGGAACCATATTTAAACTTAAATTTCCAAATCTATAAGCGTAAAAACTTCACCAAAATTAGAATCAGCACACATGACTTAGATATTGAAATTGGTATTTATATTCGAATTCCAGCTGACAGAAGATTTTGTGAGTTTTGTGATAGCGGAGATGTAGAAGATGAATTTTATTTTAAAATGTAGCATATTATGCCAACATCCAGTCAACATTATACAATACTATAGGACAATCTAATTTAGATAATTACAATTACCAGGAAAAAATTCATCTTCCTAATGACTTGCAAATTCAATAATGGAGACCTCAGTGTGACCAAGAGTATGTTAAAATGATTTTATTTTATTTTATTTTATTCAGGCAATCATATAAAAATGATAGCTTCAAAAGAGAACCATATTCAAACTTAAATTTCCCCCCAAAAAATCAATAATCCAATGGAATTGAGAAAATCCCAACAGTTAGGCTTTAATGTGTAAATATATGTGTGTATTCTATTTCTAAGATCTCATTTATTTATCTATCTATTACTTCTTTACGAATTGCGTATGCAACATTGTGTGTGTCACTCCGTGTCACTCCGTGTCACTGAATCGCTAGCAATCACCTAGATGTTACTTGTGGTTCGATTCTTGTAGTGTAGTGTTTGACCCACCAGATGGCGGGTTTATGCAATAAAGCATCTGTGTGTTCTGAGTGATGTCCCAGTGCCCCTGATATTTTTTATAATGAGAAGCAGCGATGGCAACATAGTCTGGATAAGATGCCCTGGTCTGGCGAATTGCCAATTAACTTTAGCGGGAGTTTGTGCGTACAGGGAGGTGGACAGTGGCACTGTCTTGACCCAAGCAAATTGGAACAACGTTGAACTGGTGCTCAAAAGTGAGCTGGTTTTGTCTCGGCTTTGTCGCTCTTCACCAATTTTTGTCACTGGACAACGTTTCCAAAGTCGTCAGCATGTCTGCGCCCAGAGTGGAACAGCCGGTGCTGTATCATTTGGACGACTGGATTGAAGAGAATAAAAAGTTCTTCCTGCCACCGGTGTGCAACAAAATGATGTAAGTGACACAGCCAATAACTTGGCAATACATATAACGCATGAAATGTTTGTCACATAATGACATGTCATTTTTGTTGTCCATTGTGCACCGTACGGTTTGTTTGTTATGTCTGTGTGTAAACACAGACATATTGTTTTACCCAATATTCTTTCTTTCTTTCCGCCAGATTTTTGTGTCGTCTTAAACTCAGACACCGTGCAAGCTAGAAACTTCAAACTTTGCATGGTTATAGCACCTGCAGTGAAGTTTTGCATATCGTTCTGAATAGTCAAGATTTTGAAAATTATGCAAATTAGGGCAATTAAACAAATTCAATTACTTCTGGCTTCCAAAGTATTCATCTGATTTTGATGATGTTGGACCCAAATTGTAGATATTGTAACACTGCACATTTTTGTAACTTTACATGTGACCTCTAAAGGTCAAAGGTCAAGGTCATTTGTACATTTGAAATATTCATCCAGCCATAACTCAGTCAATTTCCATCCAATTTTGATCATGTACAGAAATTGTAGCTACTGTAACACTACACATTTTTGTAATTTACATTTGACCTCTAGAGGTCAAAGGTCAAGGTCATTTTACCATTTGGAATATTCATGTATCTATATTTTATGTTCGGAACATAACTCAGTCAATTATCATCCAATTTTGATCATGTTGGACACAAATTGCAGCTACTGTAACACTGCACATTTTTGTAATTCACATGTCACCTCTAAATGTGAAAGGTGAAAGTCATTCGGACCTTTGAAATATTTATCCAGCCATAACTCGGTCAATTTTCATCCAATTTTAATCATGTTGAGCTCAAATTGTATATATTGTAAAACTGCACATTTTTGTAATGTAAATGTGACCTCCAGAGGTCAAAAGTTCAGGTAATTTTGTCGTTTGAAATTTTCATCCAGCCATAACTCAGCCAATTATCATCCAATTTTGATCATGTTGGACACAAAATGTAGCTACATATGGGCACTTGTCTATATTTCATGTTCGGAACGAGCGGGACTCGAACCTGCAACCTTTGGCACCAGTCGCCTAGCTGAAATGGGAAACGCACATATCCACTCGACCAAATCCCCATTCCTAAAAAGAATGGTTCAATGGAGGTAGTTATGTGCGAGTGCCATATCAACACGGTAATGCAGTATATTTACTGAGTCAGCATATATTTCCAGAATCGGGGACTTAAATCCACCAGCATTAAGGAAATGCCGAAAATATATATTTCATGTTCGGAACGAGCAGGACTCGAACCTGCAACCTTTGGCACCAGTCGCCTAGCTGAAATGGGAAACGCACATATCCACTCGACCAAATCCCCATTCCTAAAAAGAATGGTTCAATGGAGGTAGTTATGTGCGAGTGCCATATCAACACGGTAATGCAGTATATTTACTGAGTCGGCATATATTTCTAGAATCGGGGACTTAAATCCACCAGCATTAAGGAAATGCCGAAAATATATATTTCATGTTCGGAACGAGCGGGACTCGAACCTGCAACCTTTGGCACCAGTCGCCTAGCTGAAATGGGAAACGCACATATCCACTCGACCAAATCCCCATTCCTAAAAAGAATGGTTCAATGGAGGTAGTTATGTGCGAGTGCCATATCAACACGGTAATGCAGTATATTTACTGAGTCGGCATATATTTCCAGAATCGGGAACTTAAATCCACCAGCATTAAGGAAATGCCGAAAATATATATTTCATGTTCGGAACGAGCGGGACTCGAACCTGCAACCTTTGGCACCAGTCGCCTAGCTGAAATGGGAAACGCACATATCCACTCGACCAAATCCATATGTTGGCAGGCGGGATGTTGCTGATATTTTGGAAATAAGGAATACTTTTTACAGGCAAATTCTAATTTCTTCTAATATCCAGATAGTTTTCATTTACATTTGACCTCTACAGGTCAAGGTCATTTTGCCTCATTTTGCCTTTTGAATGTTTCATCTAGCCATAATTTGGTCACTTTCCATCCAATTTTATTCATGTTGGACTCAAATTGTAAGTGTTGCAACACTGCATATTTTTGTAATCGTGCAAATTTTTCAGTTTTTTACTTTTAAGTGAATCTTTCTTTTCTAGTTATGTATTAAAATCTACCTTCAATAGAGTATTGCTTCGAGAATCGATAACGATATGTCATGCGTTATCAGGGAATATATATATATATTTGTGTATATGCATATATATATATATATATATATATATAATATACTGTAAATTGCTTTTGTTTTGCTGTATTTTTATTTTCACTTATTTCGCTGATGGCGCAAAACCGTGAAAATAAAAACACAGTGAAATAGTACTTTAACTTTGCTTGAATAGGAATTATGTCCAAAACAGTGAAATCAAAACTACATTGAAATGTCAAAAATACAAAAACCCTGAAAATTTATACGTGTGAATATAAAGCAGTTTACAGTATATATATATATATGCCACACAGTATGGCAATTTGTGCGATTCCGGAATCGCGCTGCACGTTTGGGGAATTCTTAAAACGCGCGTCAATTCCGGATCTACAATTGCTCTGGCCGAATAAAATGTAGCAGCAGTTCGATTACTTTCTGATACACCCTTACACATAACAGGAAAACTTCACACACACACTCCTTCTCTGGGTTCTCTAGATATATGTTAAAACATATTGTATAAACCAATATTCTGAAACTTACTCCATTGTTGATTGCTTTGTCTGAAATAACACTTCATAATTATCCCGGAAATCTTGTATATTAATGCTGGAGTTCTTTGTCTTTGATTCTCAGCCCTATACAAGTCCATGATAAAGTCTAGGCCTAAGCTAGGTAAGCAGACCTAGACACTGCATCCAGATCTAAACCTCAAGAGTGACTTAAGCTGGAACATGATGATGCCCTGAGGGGACAAGGAAAGTCTAAAAAAACAAGTGTTAGGAACATTAGCAAAAGAGCCTGCTACACCAGCAAAGGCGTAAACGCCCTCCTCCAGCACTATCAAGTCATGCAAGTAGTGCTCAGCAAAAGTCATAGAGGATCACCAGCGGCAAGCCCAGAGGATATTGACAACAGCAACATTCCTTAGGGCGTGCCAGGAGGCATTAAAGGCGTGCACCTCATGAGCTCTAGTAGAGACCTGCTTCAGGGTCAAGGCCTATCCAAGGTATTCTCATTGGATTTCAGGATGGTCTGCTCAATCCACAATAAGATCATGTTTCAACAGACCTGTTTCTTTCTGGAGTTACCCAGGGGCAAAAAGAGGGTGGACCTCCCACCCCTGGCACCATCCTTGCATGAGAGATAACAATGCAGTGTTCTCACTGGGCAGAGGGCTCTTTCCTCAGCAGGAAGAGCCGTATCCATAACACGAATGGTGAAACCCCTAAAGGCCATAGATGGATCTTTAGCCACTTGTTTCTTTGCAAGGAAGCCCAAGTGAGATCTTAAAGTTACCTGGGAGTGGTCATGTGACCATATGATTTGGTCATGTGCCAGAGCATAGATCTCATTTCTTCTAACCCCTGAAGCAAGTGTTAATAGAAATAAGTTTTCCATGTTCTGTACTTGAGGCACTCAAAGGGCGACCTCTGCAACAGGACTAACACCAGCGGGAGGTCCCACCATGTCAGGACCTGCCTATTAGATGGTGTGTCTGTGTAGATGGACACTACAAGCGCAGACAGATAAGGATCACTCCTTAAGTGAGGGAGCGAATGTCCAGGACATTTGCCAGGGTTGAGAAGATGGTAGACCAAAACTCCTCCAAGGTTCTCAAGCTCTTACCGAGGACCTCCCACTGGTACAGCAGGAAGTCTGTAATGCACGTAGACCGTGGATGTATTTTCCCACTGGTGCACAAATCTAGAAACACTTTCTGAGGAGCCAAATAAACTGCTACAGAAAAGTCTCAAAGCCACCCTCTGGCAATTCTATGTGGGACCGATTCCAAGAATCGGTCCCACATAGATGTGCTGTGCAACAACCACCAAACGTGGAAATTGAGCTCTTGAAGGTTCCTCTGGAACACACTCATCCACATTGGCAGCAGAAGTTTCAGCCATGCCAGTAAATGTAGCGGTGGCTCAATGCTTAATTCTAGAAGGTCCAGAGACAAATCTATCCTCAGTCTCCAGGGTACGACCAAGATCAGGTTGCTTTCGTGGGACCAAACCTTCTGCAGTACCCTTTGGAGGATCTCGGAAGTGGAAAGCTGCAAGCCCAAAGGTTGCTCCACTCCATGGCTATAGCATCTGCCTCTAGGGCCTGGCCAGTGGGGATTGCTATGAAAACCTTCCACAGTACCCTTGGGAGGAAAAAAATTGGTAAGAAAATATGTTCCTGTAGCAACAAGGATAATGGTCTTAAATCAAGGTGACCTTGATATCATTCTGATGGGACCATTTCAGTCTCTGCATGCAAGGTTAACTGAACACAGCACAGGACTGTCACAGTCCTTTAGTATTTCTTTTTTTTTTTTAGCTCTGCTGACCTAAGGTTGCAGAGCTTATACAGTCACTCGTGTCTCTCCATTCGTCATTCTGTCTGTCTGTCATTCCGTCCGTCCGTCGTTCTGTCCGTCCGTAAACTTTTGGGTTGTGAGTGCTATAACTTTAAGTTTTGATGTTAGACCAAGATAAGTTTCAGGACTGTTAGGGTGTATGAAAATCTAGGTCCAATTCGATATTGGTGGTACCATGTACAATATTATTTAATGTAGAGGTCAAAATAGGAAAATCTTGTGAACACTCTAGTATCTTTGGTGGATCTTCATCAAATTTAGTGGGATTGTGTGTGAGGTCAAAGTCTAACTTGCTAATGATACCAGTAGTGCCACCTATAATTTGATGGAAATTATGAGCCAAAATGTGTTTTAAGATATAAAATTACATATTGGGAAAAGTGATTGGATTAGACTTGCCAAATTTATAGGATATATAGACCATGGCTAAAAGTAGAATGTTGTGTAATATCAGTGACCTTGACCAATTTTTGTGAGGTCACCATGCCTGTAAAGTTGAAAAGATGATTTTGTAAAGGCAGTGTGTAGCTTTGACATCAATGACAAAGACAATTGAGTCTACAGATCAAAATTGCACTTGGTTACATTGTACATAAAACTGTATTTGGTGACCTACTTTTTGAATCACTATGACCCAGTGATTGTGGAGTTTGGGGCTTGTCCAAATTTATGGTTTTTCTTCAAAAACTCAAAAATTTATTACCCGATTTGAACAAATAGACCATCTATAGAAAGCTGGATGTGGGGTGCATATTGTTAATGTAATAATTTTTTAATCGGAGTTGAAGGTCAAGGTCAAATAGCCAGTTTAAATATAGGGGTCATTTCGCGAGTGCTCTGCACCCCAGAAATTTTGAGTTGGGCCCATATAACATTTAGAAGTTATAAAGGGTATGAAAATCTTTGTCGACATTAATGTTGGTGGTGCCACTTGTAGTATTATGTAATATATAGGTCAAAATGTGAAACTCTTGTGATTATGATCTTAAATAAATGTGGCATTGATATTATTGTCGCAAAGTGAAATGTCCACTGAATATGAGTGACTGCAGATTGCGGGATGTAGCTAGATCACAGTGCAGTGGAGGCCCAAACTTACACACTTGAATATGGCAGGCACACAATACTCACGCAAGCAAATCACAACTGCTTGGTTTGGAGGCATAACTCGAACTGATTTTTAATTCTGAATCTTGAGAAGAGTAATTTTTGTACAATAGAAATGCAATTGCCCAATAAAATTGTAGTTTACAATGAAGCATCCAAAACCAGAAAGAGGCTTATAGATGTTGACCAATAAAATACAAATTAATGCAAGCTCAGCAAAATACAAAAGAACGCATCTAACCAATGAACATGTAGTACACAGTGACATATCTGAACTTCCACAGACTACCACTATGAGAACCCTAATGTGTGTAACCCTTTGTTTTAGCAAGAGGATTATGGACACCTCTTCCACACACTCAGATCCCTAGGCCAGGTACCAGTACACGGTATGCATATTAATTTCCCGCCACAAGGCATGGGTTTGATGCCTGGTGATCATGGCATCACTGTCAAAAGACAGGCCATATGCTCATTTCTAACAAAATTAGCATTTTTTTTTGGAGAAACCTAAGTTCAGATATGCCAAACTGGTATTCTTCTAGTACCTCCCAAGCCATATATAAAAAAAAATTCCATATGCCTTTAATAACTGTGCTGTATTTTCAAACTAATAGTAATATCCCGCTTGTCCTCACAAGTACCCACCCGTATCTCACCATATCTGACCAAGTGAGACTAGGCAATCAGGTATGCAGTTGGGGCGGGAACTTAATATGCATATCTCCTATTGAGCATGTTATTCAATGTTGGCCAGAGACCTGTCAAGAATGTAAATTGTGTGACCAGCTATTGTTTTGCAGCACAGGTTTATTCTCACCTGTGTCTAAGTTGACTATACCAAATGCCAGCTACTTGTAATTCCAGACAAATTTAGAGTTTCCAAACAAGACCAAGTTGAAAGTTATGTTAACAAGGTATGGAGCCACCTACATATACAAAATGTAAAACTGCGTTTGGATCTAAGAATAAGAATTTAAAACAATTACTGCTAATGATCACTGGATGCAATGACATGTATGAACAATAATTTTATTTATGTTTGCCTTGTAAAGGCAGAATTTAGGGGAATGACACTGAGTGTCTTGAAAATAAATAATTAAATGACAAATAAATGCATAATAAATACGTAAATCACGTGTATTTAAAAAAAAATAAAGCACTTATTTCAGAAAACCATCATTGTAGAAATAGTTGGAAATAATTCATAAAAAAATGATAAGTTTAAGCAGGCCATTCTGGCTCTGTGACATTATTCTGAACAACACAGGACCACTCCAGTCTGTGCATGAAAGGTCAACTGAGCACAGGACTGTCATAGTCCTCTTGTTTCTTCTCTTATAAATTTTCTTCTTCACAGCCACTTGGCCAATGGATTCGTAATTGCACATAAATGGTTCAGGATACCTCCAAAACAGGGTGGGACTTTTTAGGGGTTGAGAGTATCTAGGTCACCTGAGGATGGGTCGTCCACACAGCCCTGTTGTTTCTTTGAATTGGTCATTCCTATCCCAGAGATAACAGACAGCATCTCATGATAGTCCCAAGTTTTCAGACTGAATTAGACAATAAACACTTGCTTGGTATCAATAACTACTGGTGTTGAAAGATTTGATTCACACACCAAAAAAAAAAAATAGCCAACTTTCTCATTACATAATCTAGAAGGGTGACATAAGCCTTGACCCATTAAATCAAGGGCTCAACAGGTATAGTGAATGACCTGCAAGGAGCCACAGGTGTGGGTTGTGCATTCAGGCAAGATCAACCCTGAGAATAAAAGATAGTCAAACCAATTGAGGAGTCTGGATCACATATTTTCAAAGTAGCCATTCACTTCATTGAATGTCATTAGATGGAGGGCTCAACTTGCCAGGTTATACTTGCTGTGGGTTGTTGCTTTGGACAACTGTGTCTTGCATATGAACTTATTATGGTCTGCATTGGGAATGCTTCATGCTCGCTTGCACACTATGCTGTACCTCTGAGATAGTCACAAGACCATTCTTCACCAAGTAGCAAAAGAAAAGTAAAGAAATGCTGAAAATATGTCAAGCAGCAAACTTTGTAATAAGAGACAGCCATTTTGGGAAAGACAAAGGAGAGGGGCATTAGAAAAATTTGATTTGTTCGACAGCAAATCTCTGTTAGCCTTGAAAATTAACAAAATTAATAATGTTAAAAATTTATTCAATGGTATTAACATGTACCTTGAAAATGCTCCTTTGAAGTGAAATTTGACTGGCTTCTTCATCTCTAGTGGTGTTGAAATTTTCAAGCATTTAAATCTTCCAAGTGTGCCTCATTCGAAATTGAAATTTGACAACTTTCATTTTCATGTCATTAGATGCAGATATAGCACAAAACTATGAATTGAAGTTTGACTCTTTTATCTATAATATTTCTGAAAAATGTCTATAAGCAACTCAGTACAGTGTATGAGTGCCAAGAAAGGCAAGGTACTGCAGATTCCTTTAATAATGTTTGGATGCCAACCCAGAAAATATACTATTTTCTCAAAATTCTTTCTTTCTTTATGTCTGGGTGCTCACCCAATTGCTTTGATATCACACAGGAACATTCCCAGGGACTTCTAGTTTTTAATTTGTTCACAGGTGGCGCTGCAATTTTTGTCTATTTTTTATGATTTTTTGTGTTTTCACTATTTTTGACTTCTTCTCCAGAACTGTCTCTCAGGTTAAGCTTAAACTTGGTAGATATGTTCCTTGTGGAAGGGTCAAACAAGGCTGTTCACAAGGTAATACTGCTATAGGATTCTTGATTTTTAACGATTTTTTAAATTTGGGTACTTACCGGTAAATGCACCTTTCCTATTGATTACTATGTATGGCAATGGGCATTCTAATGCTTATTTACATTTTCAACTTCTTCTCCAAAAGTGTCTTCCAGATTGACTTCAAACATGTTGGCAATGTACCTTGGGTGGGTTTCTACAAGGTTTGTTCAAGTGGTCATGCTCCAGTGATTTTTCTTTTTTCTTTTCTTTGTTTGGGCAAATCTTCTCCAAAACCCACCACACAATTGCTTTGAAATAACACAGGAACACTCCCAGGGACTCCTAATTCTTAATCAGGAATGGGGAATAATTTTATTCAATCAATATACAGTATATTTCGACATTATCAATTTATATAGTATGACAATGAACAGTATATTGAACCGGGAGACTCATATTAAGGTAATTGTATTACTGCTATCATACAAGCCACCCACGACATCATTTGAAACAATAGTTTTTGTTCAAATAATATTATTGTAGGTAATAAAATAAGTAGTTCAATACAGACTATTGTTGATATAAAGACATTATGGAGAATCAAGTTAATTGATTAACCGTTACAAATATAACAATTGAATATGTGACAATCAGTTTCATAATTTTTGATGTAGTATTGTTTTAAATATGCTGAGAAACCTTGAATACTATATGTGATTATTTAATTTTTATAATTTCAGGCATTCCATTTAATATGTGAATTAATTCATATCAAAATACATTTTTTTGCAAAGGTGTGATTTGAAGTTTATATGTATCGTCTATCTTCAATAATTTTAAATATTTAAAAATAGGTTCAGTGTGTACATTATATTTACTGGAAATAATTAGTCGTACTGCCCTTTTTTGGACACCAGTTAATCTATCAAATTTATGTCCCCATGCAAAAAGGCAGTAATTGATATGCAGTAGTATCAGTGAATTATGCATTGTTAACAAAGTTGGTTTTGGAAGGTAGTTTTTAATTTTACCCATAATTACTACCATTTGAGAAACTTTGGATGAGACTTTCTGTAAATGTTTATTCCAATTCATATGTTTGTCTAAAATAAGCCCAAGAAAATTAAATTCATCTACACAATCTATTTTCACTGTGTCAACTTCAAGAGATGGTACGGCTACTTGCATTTGCGGGGTAAAAAAAAGCATAAATTTAGTCTTATTTATATTTGGTGATAGCTTATTAACTTTCAACCAGATATTTATATTATTTAGCTCACAATTTATATTTTGAGAGTTTACTTCATCATGTTTTTTATCTTTGAAGGTACTTAAAGTACTGCTTAATGTAGTGTCATCTGCATAAATGATAAATTTGAAGAGTGTGGGTGCAGATGTTATATCATTGATGTATATGACAAACAGCAGGGGTCCCAAAATTGAGCCTTGGGGAACACCTGTAGTTATATCCAAGTATTGGGATTTGATATCATCCATAATAACATATTGCTTTCTGTCTGAAAGATAACTTGCAAATAATTTTAATGCATTCTCTTTGATACCATAATAACTAAGTTTTCTCAGTAGAATGCCATGATTGCTTTTGTTATCCAAGGGAACTTTTTATGCTAGTATTTCTTGTATTTTATCTTTTTGATAGGAAAGTTTTAATATCTAAAGCATCATTAATTGTTGTATGTATAATTTTTCTGTCCCGGTCGAGATTCAATATATTTAATTTGTTCACCAGGTGGCACTGTAATTTTCTTCTATTTTTTATGATATTTTGGTGTGTTTTTGCTATTTTCGACTTCTCCAGAACCGTCACTCAGATTAAGCTGAAACTTGGTGCATATATTCCTTGTGAAGGGTCAAACAAAGTTGTTCACTGGGTGGTATTGCTAGAACCGTCGCTCAGATTAAGCTGAAACTTGTTGCATATACTCCTTGTGAAAGGGTCAAACAAAGTTGGTCACTAGGTGGTACTGCAGTGGATTTTTTATTTTTAATGATTTTTCAATTCAGGCACATATTGTTAAATGCACCTTTCCTGTTGAATCCTATGCAAGTCAATGGGTATTCTAATGCTGATTCATGTTTTCCACTTCTTGTCTGAAACAGTCATCCAGATTCACTGCACACTTGGTGGCAATGTACCTTGGGTGGGTCCTTACCAATTTTGTTTAAATGGTCCACTTCAGTGATTTTTGGATTTTTTATGAATTTTTTTGTTAATTGTTTTGGGCAAATCTTAAAAAATCTTCTCTAAAACCACTCACCCAATCGCTTTGGTATCAAACAGGAAAACTCCTTGGGAGTCCTAGTTTGTAATTTGCTCACCAGGGCATGCTGCAATGTTTAGCTCAGCTGAGTTGCTAGTCAGACTGAGCTGTTAGGGGGCTCGGTTTTCTGACTTAGAAATACTTCTAAATGTCATATGCACTGAGCTAAAGCTCAACAGAGGTCTATTCAGTTGCAACTTTGATCTTGTGGGACTAGCTTAGATCAGCTGAGCACCGGCTGTTCAAGCAGCCCTCTAGTTTCACAATTATTGTGACTGTACAGTATAGTCTGTTTTCCAAATAATTTGTGCTGGCTTTTCTATGAAAGTGGGTGAAAGTTTTAAAAATTGTGGCAAAAAAGAGTCGTTTGAAAATGTAAACTTTGAATATCTTCAAAACTTATAGGTGGAAGTGCCATTCCAACTTCAATTCTTATGTTTGTGCTCTAAGTGCATTCAATAAACTACGAACAGTTGTGGAATTTTAATTTATGCTAATTAGGGGCACTCAAGAAATTTAAATGTTGAATAGTATTATAGGTAGGTTGGAGGTGTCATTCCAACTTCTATTTATAGATTTGTGATGTAGGCATATCCAATGAACCACAAATAAAAGTTGTAGAATTATAATTTATGCTAAGTAGCGAAACTTGAAAAGTTTAAATGTTGAATACAGTCAAAACTATTTTAGGTAGAGGTGTCATTCCAATTTCTATTTCCTGTTGAAACTTGCCCACAATACAAGTTATTGCAGCCCTAACTGTTTAAAGTATGACATTCTTTAATTTTTATGACTTTGTGTTCATGTTGTTCTACAGGCATCAAGATGGACAGATGAAATTGTTTTGTGTTGGTGGCCCAAACCAGAGGAAAGATTACCACATTGAATGGGGTGAAGAAGTAAGTGACAGAATTAATCAATGCCATATCTGATAATTTATGCCTGAATATGTTGATCAATAGTAAACTGGAGGCATTGTAGTACAAATATTGACTGATGCATCCACCTTTGCACAAACATTGTTCAGGTGACCTTGAAAATGAGGTCAAGGTTGCCAAAATTTAATCAAGTTGAGAATTGGTGCTAACATACAAGTGAAATAAGTGTGGCTTTCAGATGGCCAGTAAGTCTTGAGATATAATGACAGAACAAATCATGGATGCATGGAATCATGGACAGACAGTGTGAACGCATGATGGGTTGCCCATGGGGTGGACTCATAACATTAAAAAATACAGGTAACATAGAGTTTTAAAGAAACCAGCATATTTGGGACCAACGAAAACATGAAATACAATACATCATACAGTACTGCAATAGATTAATTTTGTTGGATGCAGCATATATGTACTACACTCATTTTATTTTAATTTTTTGAATTGATTGAACTTGTTTTGAACACAAGCGTTAAAAAAATTATGGTGTGTACCTCTTTATTTTTAATATATATATATATATATATATATATATATATATATATATATATATATATATATATATATATATATATGTATATATAACTTCAGTATGCATGCTCTGCTTCCATGATAAAGGATCCATGAGCCCCTTACACTTGAATGGGGGGTCATAATTTTGTGTCAGAGTAATTTCCCAAAGACATGAATGTACCTTGCAAGTGAGGTGGTATTTTGAGGGTCTTTCCATCCAAAATTGATTCTGAAGTTGTAAGTTAGCATTTTAGAAGAATGAATCTGTTAAATTTTAAACTTTATGGCAGCAAATAAAGATGTTTATGAATCTGTCCCAATTTTGAAGGGGCCAAGTGGAGCCCTTGGTCTCTCAAATATGACTATTTTTCAAATTCATGGATTTTGTCAAATGCACCCATACTCCCTCCAAGAATGTCACACATACATGAATGTGTTGTGTGTGTACTACAATGAAACTTTCATGTTCATAGAACAGGTTTGAAGAATAAGAGTCAAGTTTCTGTACCTTTTATCATTGTTCTTTGTTTAGTCTCTTTTTAGCAATGGATGCTGTAAACTTGGGTTTGTCAATTTTTCTTTTCAGTTGTTCTACATGATCAAGGGTGATATGTGTTTGAAAGTAGTGGAGCATGGAATACATACAGACATACCTATCAAAGAAGGAGAGGTAAGATGGTTTCCCTCAAGCTGCCAGTCCCGAGTAATATCAGTATTAATAAGTACACTTACCTCTCGACCACCAGAGAAGCCCATCCGACCAACCCGCTTCCTTTTACAGCTGATGTCAACTAACCAATCTCCAAAAGAGGAAGGATAATATGGAGGGCATGTGCCCATGACGTCACCATCAGTTCCTCACGGACTGAGACATGGCACTACTGGACCGTCAGGGTTCAGGATCAAGTGTGAGTAGCAAGCTTCCCAACTTGATTTCTTGGACGTCATGCCCAGACACAGAGGTTTTGGCAATGGTGGTCGAGAGGTAACATTATATAATTAATACTATTGTTCTCTCAGACAGTCTCAATATAATCTTCAAGTTGTGGAACTGAATTTAAATCCAAATTAGAAGGGTGCTATAGAAGAAGCCATATACGAGTTCAGCACCAAATTCTGCCAGGGTATCAGAAGTCCTGCTTCCTAGTGTACAAAGGAGCATTCGATATGGACTATGTTTTTGTACTTATTGATATAATTAAGTCAAATTCTTAAAACAAAGAATTCACCAACATTATTGATATCAAGAATTCATTTCTTGATATCAATTAATGGATATGTAAAAATGAATTCTTGATAACTAGAAATGATTGGGAATTATTGATATCAATAATTCAGTTTCTTTATATCAATAATTCACTTACTCATATCTAGAATTAGAATTATTGATACCAGTAAATGAATTCTTGATATCATTAAATTGAATTATTGATATCAAGATATGGGAAGAATTATTGATATCAATAAATGATTTATTGATATCAAATATTATTTCATGATATCAAGATATACCTAATATATAGTGAAAGGGTGCCCGAAAGATATCAATAAATCAATTTCTATATATCAATAAATGATATGATTTTTTAATATCAAGAATTTCTTTTTCTTGATATCAATTATGCGTATTATTGATATCAAATTATGATTTCTTTATCAAAAAATTGAATTATTGATATCAAGAAATCGAATTATTGATATCAATAAAGAGAAAGGATTGCTTGATATAGAGAAATTGATTTACTGATATTAATAATTGAATTCTTGATGTCAATAAATGATTTCTTAATATCACTAAATGATTATAGCTTAGACAGTGGGCTGCTACTCAGAGAGACATGTATGGGTACAGGCTCCAAAACATGTTCTGAGTAGTTACCTGCTAAAGACCTTTAAATGTATTTGGACTTATACAGCCTATGTCGAAATTCTACAGAAGAACGTGACAATAGTACTTCCATGTGTATACAGGCTAGACAGTGACAGGTTAGCTTATGGAGTGTACTAAGTTCCGACTATGGAATAGGGTAATGACTACCAAGAAGTGCTTCTGGATAAAAAGGCACAAATATAATAGGTATTAATAAATGAATTCATGATATCAATAAATGAATTCATGATATCAATAAATGAATTATTGATGTCAACAAATCTGAAATAAGTAGTAAAAGGTGGTCCCATAGATATCTCTAAACCGTTTAGAAATATCTCTCAATAGGCACTGATTAAACACATGTTTTAATTGACTTTAAAAAAATATAGATATCTTTAAATCCATGTAAAGATATGTTTAAATACAATTGATTTAGAGTTATCTCTAAATCAATTAAAGATATGTCTAAATCTTTCTGAAAATATATCCAAATTATTAGATATATATATGTCTAAATACTGAATGAAAAAACGGCATTCCATTATACACATATATATAATAAACAGTGAAACAGGGTGCTGTGGTGCATTTTAATATGCAAATTGCAGAGAAATCTTAATTTGCATTATGGCAGGAGATTATTTTATCAGCGGAAGAATGGGGTAATTTTTATCTTTTCATGGTTTGACCACAGAGTATGCATAATGGCTCGATCTTGAACCAGCAACCTTCATAATCTATCACCTGGCTGTACATGGGAAAAGCACATATGTACATGTACTTAGCCACATCCCCATTCTTAGAAAAGAATAGTTCACTGGGGCAAATATATGTGAATGCCGTGATCAATATGGTTCACTGTATACAACCAGTATAAAATACATGTTCTGTATGTGGCAGGGTCCCAGAATTGGGTCCACCAGCATTAAGGGAATACTGGAAAACGTTTTGTCACAAAAGCAGGAGTTCTTGTTGGACCTTTAGACTTTCGATGACAGACAGTAAAGTATTTCGCAACAAGACTGCACAATATGAATTTAGAAAACTTTTCCCTGCAATGTTAATGTAAAAGATCAAACAATGGGTGAGGTCACAATTACCAATTATCTGTGTATTCAGCAGCTGAATACACAATCCAATGGACAGAATTCTTCAGGGCTAGAGAAGTGTATTCCCATTGAATTGCATGTTTAATTAACCTCAAATTAAAAGACTACTTTTAAAGCTGCCAGAATAAAATTTATGTGAACTTTTCAGATATGGACATAATTTTAGCACACAGATTTTTCTGTTTCTGCAATGAGCAGTTTTGAAGTTATTAAGCTGTAAATTACAATGAAAAGTAATTAGAATGCATAACTCTAACCCTGAATGACTGAAATGCCCTCTACAGGAGAGCAGTAGAAGCATCTGTTCTTGCTCTCCCCTATTGCACAACAGTATCAGCAGTACGCTCCACTAACTGTCAGACTGATTTCCCAAAGCAATTGTGTCAAAACCCCACTAAAGCTTGATGAAACAAAGTGATGCAAATACAAAGGTTGGATTCACAAAGGTACAACCAGTCAGCGTCTGCTAACTGCTGGACCCAGGCTATGCCTGTTACTGAGTTACGCAACATCCAAAAGTATTCTTGCAAGTTACATGCACAAATCTGACCAGCTACTGTACTGGAAATGGGGAACCACTATGTGAGATAAATCAGTCCACTACAGTATCTAAAGGAAGAAATGATTCCCCTCTAAGAATACCTCACAATCTGCTCGGAGCATGGCTGCAGCTACTGCTGAACATCAGCCCATCAATGCACAGATTCCTCTGTGATGGAGTCATTGAAACAACTATAGTGGGTTCAAGTTTGGTTTTGCACTGGAGTTGACACAATGAGATGGCACAAATCCTGTTTGATAAAATATTTCTAAATCTTTCAAAATGAAAGAAAAATATTTGACAGTTTGCCTCTCATCAAGGACTCACTACCTACACAAATACTCCTGTTATACCAATCAAAGCAAATTCTGTTGTTCAAAAATGTTAATCAGAAGGCTGGGAAATCTTTGAACTCTGATTTTGGGAGGGGGGATGCACTTGGGGTGGGTGGGTGGGTGGGAGCTCAGCTTACAAGTTCTGTATCTCAGTTTTCTTCAAAGATTTACTGAAAGCAAATCTTATGAAATCTGGTTGCATCAGTCTGTCCATGAATTTTTACATTTTTGGTTTGTTCTCAAAAACAGTTGCATGGAATGTTTTTGATTTACACATAGAAGTTCTCCAGGTAGTCTTTCACCAAGATTGTGAAAAAGATTATGGTGCAATATTAATGAATTCTTAAAAGTTATTTTTTGAAAAAAAGAAAAAAAAAAAAAAGTAAAAATTTCTTCTCAAGAATTGCTAGGCTGCTTGCTTGAATATTGCATACAGAGTCACCTGGGGGTCATGCAGTTCACATGTTGACCATCAGGTGGTGCTCTAATTTTGTTCCTGTTTCTTAAAATGAATTTTTACGTGTTATGGCTATTTTTGACTTCTTGCCCAGAATGGCTGAACAGAATTGCATTGAAGCATGGACCAATCGACAACTTTTTTGCCCTATCATGAGAGAATGGAGGCATTTAAAAATCTCAGTGTTTACACAGTTACTACCAAGAGGCTCTTTGTTGTGGAGGGGGGTGGGTAGGGTGGGGGATTTGTGCATTCTTTATATATTAGGCTATTGTGGTTAGGTACATATATATGTCTATTATGTTTGTACAGAATGTTGCAAAGATATTTGGCTTTGAATTGCAGTCACTTTTCTACATTATTACATACTTTGAATGGTTGTGGTGCTTCTAAGGGTTATATGACAAAATGATGGCACTTTTGTTGATTTTGAAGATATTTTTGCTGCCTGGTAGGATTGCCCATTCACCTCAGAGGCAAGCAAACACTATTGGTTTGGTTATTGAAAGAGACAGGAAAAAAACAGAACTGGATGGATTAAGGTAGGCTTTCATTAACATTTGGACCAAATAACATTATCCTTCTTCTCAGCATGTAGATTCACAAATTTTGGAGAGTGTCCTTTGCATTCACTCAGACAAAGTAACTGGCATCCAAAGACAACAAAACGAGGAAATTAGATAACTCCTAATAAGTTCAGCAGTGTTGTCAGTTGGCTTAGCTTACCGTATGGCTTTGTGTCTGACATCATCCATCAACAATTTCACACTTTGAAATCTTACAAAGCCTTGTTCAGATCCTTATCAAGCTTCTTTTCAAAGTTTTTCTCTAATACTACTTAGCCAACTGCTTTAAAATTGCATGGGAACACTTATGGATACCCCAAGACCTTTACTGTTCAAGAGAGTGTGCTGCAATTGTTTTCTATTTTTAGCTAAGCTTACTTGTGAATCAGCTGAGCTTATAGGATGGTCAGTCATTCATCATCTGTCCATCTGTCATTGCCATCCATACACATTAACATTTTTTACTTCTCCGAAACTGCTGGCCAGATCCTCTTCAAACTTGGTTAGGATCTACCTTTGGTCAGTCTCTATAAAGTTTATGTAAATAGTTATGCTGTAGTGATTTTTGGATTTTTTTACGAATATTTTTCTTCATTTCTTGGCAAAATTTTCTCCAAAACTGATGGACCGATTGCTTTGAAATTGCACAGGAATACTTCTGAGGACCCATGGACCTTGATTTGTTCAACAGGTGGTGCTGTGATTCTTCATGATTTTTTTTTTTAGTTTTCCACAACTGTCACTCAGAGTGTGCTGACTCATAGTGGAAATGTGCCTTGTGGAAGGGCCATGTAAAGTATGGTGATACTGCAGAAGGCTGATTTTTTACAAATTTTTTAATTTGGGTATTTGTTGGTAGATGCATACATTCTTATTGGTTACTATGCAAGTCAATGGGATTGCAATAGTAATTGACAATTTTCACTTCTCCAACAAGAGCACAATTTTATTATAACCAAAATTAACAAACGCATAACTTGAACATTGTGGAATTTCTTGGAGTGAAAGGACATCAACATGAGCAACATGTTGTCAGTATGACATGGACAACGGTAAACAGTTGAAAACAACTATATAGTGCATGCTTACCATACACCAAAGCCTACATGAGTGCATGTGTATACATAGTATAGACCCGTATCTTTGTGCATTCTGACATACATACTTTTATTATTGGCTTGATGCAAATTTTAAGTGTCACCAGGGCTGCATTTTTATTCAAACACTGTTGACGTCTACAGAGTGTAACCCTCTTGACTGTGTCGACTGTTGTCGTCAGTGCATACAAAGTGTCCAAATTAAGTAGCAAGAGAAAGCTCTTGACTTATTGCTCATTGTAAATTCACTAGATTTAGCTGTACTTTATTTTAATACAGGTTTAATAGGAACTGTGTCCAAAATAGGGAAATTAAGGCTTCAGTCAAACACCTGGAATGCAAACAGCATGAAAAAAATTGTACAAAACTAAGTACATTTAGAGTATATCCTTCTTCTCATTTTTGTATGTGAGAGAGAGAGAGAGAGAGAGAGAGAGAGAGAGAGAGAGAGAGAGAGAGAGAGAGAGAGAGAGAGAGAGAGAGAGAGAGAGAGAGAGAGAGAGAGAGAGAGAGAGAGAGAGAGAGAGAGAGAGAGAGAGAGAGAGAGAGAGAGAGAGAGAGAGAGAGAGAGAGAGAGAGAGAGTATAGGTTTGCTGCGATCATCCTGTTCTTCTTTCCTCCTGGCAAAGCTTGTCCCTGTCATATTTCCTCTACCATACTGCCTACACCTACCAAATTTGGTGTGTGGACTCTTCATATGATAGGAGTATATTTTGCACCAGAATTTAGTCACTGTGACCTTGACCTTTGACCCTCCATAAAGTTTGAGCTTGTCCACGCCATATTTCCTATACTGAAACACCTACAGCTATCAAATTTGGTGTGTGCACACTTCATAGAAAAGGGGTGCGTCCCGAACCAAAACTGGGTCATGTGGCCACAACCTTGATCTTTGACCTGCATAAACTTTAAGCTTGTCTGGCCCAAATTTCCTACACTCTAAAACCTATAGTTACCAAATTTGGCGTGTGAACATTGCATGTGAAAGGGGCGTGTTGCATCCAAAAATTGTGTCACTGTGACCTTGACCCCATAAAGTTTTTAGTTTGTGTAGACCATAATTCCTATTGCATATCCCTTCATCGATGTACACTTGTGCTCATCACAATAACTTAACAAATGCAGTGAGACTGTGTAATTCTCTCGCCTATTCTCTGGCAGGGGAGTGTACATGTATATGTATACTAAATGTAGTACTAAAACATGCCCTCATACTGCATTTTTAGTCCTATAGCATACAGTGTCTTTCAAGGGATGTACGGATACCAATATAAGCGAGGATACAGAAAGTATCGAATTAGAACACATGGATAATGTTGCACTAGCAATAGCCAGTATCTTCCCAAGGGAAATACAATCTCCCCATTAAATAACATTGAAAGTCAGTACATCCCTCACATTCTATATTTGCGGATACACAGACTCAAATGATGTTATGCGCCATGACGTCACTCACGTTGCAAGGGTGCATGCTGCACAAGATGCATGACCTGACAGGACAGTAGTTTAGGCCTATTTCTTCCTGAAGGGGAGGTGAGTTTTTCTCACACAAAATTATGAACCAGAAATTGTATGTTCTGGCTACTGAATTGGTATGTAGCATCTTACATAATCCCAGGAAAAGCTGCATTTGCCTTTTTCATTTAATTAAGGCAGATACACTTAGGATACAAAGATCATCCCATGGCTAATTCAGTCTCCTACTCTGTCAAGTTCCCCCTCTAGCTGTATCCTCTCAGGGGAAATGTACTGGGTAGGAGACTGATTTAGCCGTGAGATAACCTCTCAGTATTAACCTATTTTGATGGGAAGACATTGCAGGCAATCTCATACATCAGTGTGAAGGGCCTCAAGGTTCAGGCAACAGAGGAAGTAGTGCATTGCACATGGTACAAAAAGTGCACTATGTCCAGCCTCTCATGAAAATATTGTGAACACTCGAGCATCTTTAATTTTTGGCAGATTTTCACAGAATTCGGTGGGATTGTGGGGGAGGTCAAAAGCTAAGTTGCTAATAATACTTGTGGTGCCTCCTATCATTTGATGGACATTATGAGCCAAAATGGGTTTTCAGATATAAAATTCTAAATCTGGAATAGGTATTAGATTAGAATTGCCAAATTTATAAGATATATAGACCATGTCCAATGTTAGAATGTTATGTAATATCCGTGACTTTGACTTAATGAGGTCACCGTGCCTGTAAATTTAAAAGAGGTGATTTGAAATGGCAGAGTGTAGCTTGTAAATCAATCGCAATGTCAGCACAGCACTCAGGCCCATGGGCTTCTTGTATTACATAATCTGGGTGACCTTGATCTTCTGTACCAAGGTCACTGAGGACATATAGCTAAGGACTAACTCATTGTTGTCTTGGCACATGCAACAATATCTGTCACAGAAATTGCACAAATAAGCTACGATTACACATGGAGCAAAGAGCCATCTGGTGGACAAACGAGACACTAAAATCACATTAGCTTTATATGTTCAGAAGCCACTTGAGGACTCACAGCTTTGAAATGAATTAAGATGTAGGTGTAGCCACGGTGTCAGCAGAGCATTAGGCCCATGTGCCTCTTGTTTGATACATTGGTTGGGTTCCGAGTAGTAAAAAGCTATTGTTTCGGTTTTAATCCATGGAGAAAGGGTGAAATGGTAGTAAAAACTGGTGTACTCATGTGGGTCAGTAAATAAACATGAATGGTATTTCTTCACTTGTTGCCAACATGCATATTCATTATTGTCTCCATGGTTTACATAATTTTGTTCAAATTTTAAAAGAGTTAAGACCTGCTTGTTATGGAATAGTTTTTGTAGGAGCAAATTCATGATTGTGGAAATGCCTGTTTTACATTTAAGTATGTTTGTGTTCAAAACATGAATTTGTGTTGTAATTTTGCAGATATTTCATAGAAATTGATGGGAAGCCCACAATGGACTCGCTGTATGAGGAGTGGTTTTACTGTTCAGATCTGGGAAAAGAACTTGCACCAATCATAAAAAGGTATCAGTCTATATTTGAGTGAGCATTCATAAACAACAGCACTTCTTGTCTGCAGTTAAGTACATGTATTTTTTAGCTCAGCTGACTTGTCAGTCAGCTGAGCTTATCTTATGGTCCGTCGTCTCTCCGTCCGTCGTCCGTCAACAATTCACATTTTCGACTTCTCCGAAACCGTCAGTCAGTTCCACTTCAAACTTGGTGGGGATGTGCCTTGGCTGGGTGTCTACCAAGTTGGTTCAAATGGTCGTGGTCCAGTGATTTTTGGATTTTTAATGAATTTTTTTTATCTTTTTTGGGTAAATCTTAAAAAATCTTCTTCTCCGAAACCGCTCACCCAATTCCTTTGATATCACACTGGAACACTCCCTGGGACTCCTAGTTCTTAATTTGTTCACCAGGTGGCGCTGCAATTTTTTCAAATTTTTTATGAATTTTTGTGTGTTATAGCTATTTTCGACTTCTTCTCCAGAACCGTCACTTAGATTAAGCTGAAACATGGTGGATATGTTCCTTGTAGAAGGGCCAAACAGAGTTGTTCACTATGTGGGAATGCTACGGATTCCTGATTTTTAATGATTTTTTTCAATTCGGGTACTTATCGGTCAATGCAGCTTTCCTATTGATTACTATGGAAGTGAATGAGCATTCTAATGCTAATTCATATTTACGACTTCTTCTCCAAAACCGTCATCCAGATTAACTTCAAATTTGGTGGCAATGTACCTTGGGTGGGTTTCTACAAAGTGTGTCCAAATGGTCACGCTCAGCTGATTTTTGGATTTTTTATAAATTTTTTTGTTCCTTTTTTAGGGCAAACCTGAAAAACTCTTCTACTCTGAAACCACTCACCCAATTGCTTTGATATCATAAATAGACACTCCCGGGGACACCTAGTTCCCAATTTGTTCACCAGGTGCTGCCTCAATTTTTTTCTAATTATTTTGTAAATTTTTTGTATGGTTTTGCTATTTTTCACTTGTTCTCAGAACCGTCACTCAGATTAAGCTGAAATGTGATGGATATGTTCTTGTGGAAGGGTCAAAGAAAGTTGTTTACTAGGTGGCACTGCTTTGGATTCCTGATTTTTAAGGATTTTCAATTCGGGTACTTATCGTTCAATGCAGCTTTCCTATTGATTACTATGTAAGTCAATGAGCATTCTAATGCTAATTCGCAGGACAACTGACATGGAATTTACTGTTTACTTGATTACTTGAGATCTGTTTTGAGTTAGTACTGTGATGCTGCACATGTTAATGTTTCTGTATGAAGGTCATGCTTAGACAGTACATGAATGACCTTGACCTCGTTTCTGGGTTCACAGTGCAACATACATGAATTTTACTCTTCATTATAATTTGAGAACTACTTGAACCTTGACGTTGCACATGTTAGTGTTCTTGTATAAAGGTAAGACTTACTCAGAACATGGGTGACCTTGATCCTTTCCGGAGTTCATAGAGCTGCAAGTGTGATGAATGTCAAGATCAGCTGAGCATGGGCTGTTCACACAGCCCTCTTGTTTTCTAAAGTTTTTTATGAATTTTTGTGTGTTATAGCTATTTTCAACTTCTTGTCCAGAACCGTCACTCAGATTAAGCTGAAACGTGGTGGCTATGTTACCTGTGGAAGGGTCAAACAAAGTTGTTCACTATGTGGGAATACTGCAGATTCTTGATTTTTAACGATTTTTTTCAATTCGGGTACTTATTGGTCAATGCAGCTTTCCTATTGATTACTATAGAAGTCAATGAACATTCAAATGCTAATTCACATTTTCGACTTCTTCTCTAAAACTGCATACAGATTAACTTCAAACTTGGTGGCAATGTACCTTGGGTGGGTTTCTACCAGGTTTGTACAAATGGTCATGCTCCAGTGATTTTTGAATTTTTTTAATGATTTTTTTTCGAGAATCTTAACACAAGTTTTAATAGGAAAGTTTAACATGGGAATTTCTTGTTATGGTTATACCTTAAATAATGTGGGCCAGATTTACTTCAAACTTGGTGGGGATGTTCCTTTGGTGGATCTCTACGAAGTCACGCTCGGTTGATTTTTTTATTTTTTATGAATTTTTTTGTTCCTTTTTGGGGGCATTCCTTAAAAACTCTTCTCCTCTGAAACCACTCACCCAATTGCTTTGATATCGTAAATAGACACTCCCAGGGACACCTAGTTCCCAATTTGTTCACCAGGTGCTGCCTCAATTTTTTAAAAATTATTTTATGAATTTTTTGTATGGTTTTGCTATTTTTCACTTGTTCTCAGAACCGTCACTCAGATTAAGCTGAAATGTGATGGATATGTTCTTGTGGAAGGGTCAAAGAAAGTTGTTTACTAGGTGGCACTGCTTTAAATTCCTGATTTTTAAGGATTTTTAAGGATTTTCAATTTAGGTACTTATGGGTCAGTGCAGCTTTCCTATTGATTACTATGTAAGTCAATGGGCATTCTAATGCTAATTCACAGGACAGCTGACATGGAATTCACTGTTTACTTGATAACTTGAGATCTGTTTTGAGTTAGCACTGTGATGCTGCACATGTTAATGTTTCTGTATGAAGGTCATGCTTAGACAGTACATGAATGACCTTGACCTCGTTTCTGGGTTCACAGTGCAACATACATGAATTTTACTCTTCATTATAATTTAAGAAATTACTTGAACCTTGATGTTGCACATGTAAGTGTTCTTGTATAAAGGTAAGACTTACTCAGAACATGGGTGACCTTGATCCTTTCCGGAGTTCATAGAGCTGCAAGTGTGATGAATGTCAAGAACAGCTGAGCATGGGCTGTTCACACAGCCCTCTTGTTTGTACCTGTGAGCATGTGTCAGGAACATTATTTTTTTGTGTGTAACCCAATACACAAAATTCTTGGAGACTAGAGATGCATTTTCTGAAGGATTGTATGAAGTAATCCGGAATAAATTACATGTAGTTACTTTTGCAGCTGAAGAGGTAAAATGTTTGTGACTATTTTGGCCATACACCCAGATTTACTGTGAACAATTTTGTGGTTCTACGTGTACAGTTCAGTACTTACAAGTAGGATCACTGGGCTGTACATGTAGATTGACCATGAAAAATATGGTGTTCCACATGCAACACTTTAACCCTTTCTCCCTTGAATGGAGACTGAGTCAACAGCTTAACTTGGTACTGGTTGGGCACTAATACCAAGGAAAGCTGTTGACATGGAGCATGGGATAATGATAGATCTCATCTACAATTTTCAGTCAAATTGTTTTTCATTACTGTTGGAATTAGTTGAAAACACTGCAGCAGACGTCATTTGACCACCTACCGGCTTAGTTTGGTTTATGGGAAAGGGATAAAAGGTACTAAAAGCTACAAAGTATAATAGGGAGAAATGGACGTACACAAACTGAGCCCTCCTAATCGCAATGCCGTAGCTCATCAGGATAAAGAGCCTTCTGTTCCTGCTGTTGTGTAATGAGTATATTAGTTACGTAACATTACCACTTGACCATTTACCAACGTTACCATTGCCAAGACCTCTGTGTCTGGGCATGATGCCCATGAAATCAAGTTGAGTTGCTTACTCATTTGATTATGAAACCTGACAGTCCCGTGGCGTCATCTCTTGGTCCATGTGGAACTGATGGTGACGTCATGTGCACAGGCGCTCCGTATCATCCTTTCTCTTATGGGCACCATTACTGGCTTGCCGTGCGAGTTGAAGCTCCATGAAGTTTTGTTCCTCTCACTGTTTTTTGTGCTTATCCACGCTCTATTCTGTGGAAAATCTTTTCTGAGAAAGAGCAAGTGGAGGTGGTGTCTGTGGCGGCAACTGCTTCTGCTGAGGTGCTCGCTACCGCTATGCCTGACATGGGGACAGATCCCTTGCTGTCACAGGCAGCTGCTCCATTGCCTACGTTGTTCAATGAGGCCTTGGGCATCCGCGCTCCCCTCCTGAGTCCAGAGTCTTCGGATCTGGACACCAAGGTGGAGCATGAGCTGCTGATGTTGGATTCGTGCGATACCAGATCTCAACCCAGTTCAAAAGCTTCTCATTCACAACATTCACATTCTGATAGAAGCAGAGAGCCGGCGACGGTGTGCACTGCAGAGGCTTCGGCCCCTGCCCCCATGGACACGGCACCTGCACCTGCTAAGGGCTTTGACCATGTTAAAGCTCTTATTCAGAGCCTGGTTGGTGACCAAGCTGTGGTCCCACCAGCAGAGGAGAGGTCAGGCACTGTTGCGCTGTCATGACGGGGCTTGTCTATGGAGTACACACGTCAAGGTACACCCATACTCTTTTCGCCCTTTGCAGCTGAGTTCTAAGACCAGTTCATGGCCAAGGCTTATGGCATACGGGTTCATGTCGAGCTGCTGTCTGGCTACCTGAAGCAGGGGCAATTTCTCCTTAGCCAGATGTCCAGGGGAGGTGGTACTCTGCGGCAGAGCAGATCTTCCCGTCAGGCTCACTGCTGGTGGACTTAGACTGGGAGGAGTTTGATGCTCGGCAGCTGAGAACCATTTCAGCATCTGCAGAAGGCTTCAAGTGATTGGAGGAAGATGCCCAAGGCTCTGTCCTTGCGGTGTCCTGTCGATGCTGAACACCTATCTAAAAGTCCCGTCCTTTCTGATGAAGACACCCCAGCTGGTGGCAGCAGCTAGTCTTACAGCCCCTGCAGTGGACCATGTCCCTGGATCTTCAAGGACACGTTCTTCCACGTGCCAAGAGACTTCATAGAAGTATCTGCAGTTTGCATTTGTGGGCCAAATATACCAGTTCAGGGTGCTTCCGTTCGGTCTCGCCACAGCACCACTGGTGTTTACCAGGTTGGCACAGACAGTTGCTGCTTACCTTCACTGCTCAGCCGTTCCTATTCATGTGTACCTGGACGATTGGCTTATCTGGGCGCTTTGGCGCCTAGATTCACAGCGTCACACATGGACCATCCTGGAACTCGGCCAACGCTGGTGCCTGATAGTGAACCTACCCAAATCCAGTCTTCAGCCAGTGCAGATCTTCATCTTCCTCGGCATCCAGATAGATCTTGTAGCCTACATCTGTCGCCCTTTGTATGACAGGTTGGACAGACTGCAGTCTCTGCTCAGGCCCTTTCTGACTGGCAAGGTCCGCTTGGCGCAACAATGGCTCACCCTGCTGGACTCCCTGTCCTCGATGGAATCCCAGGTCCCATTAGGCTCCACTGTCGTCCCTTGCAACTCGCGCTGCGGGGCAGATGGATGCGAGACCAGGGCTATCTCACCCAGGTGCTGATCCTCATTGAGGATCAGCCACACCTTCAGTGGGGGACCATCAGGGAGAACATCATGAGACGACAGATGCTGGAGCCTTTTCAGGCCCAGCTCACCATTTACACAGACTCTTCTCTGTTCAGGTGGAGAGTCCACGTGGAGAGTGGGATGGCGTTGGGCCCTTGGCCGGCATCATTCGCAGCTCACCACATAAACTGGTTGGAACTGGAGGCGATACCATGGTGCTGCTTACAATTGATGATAAATTGTCATGGAAGGAGCACGTTACTTAAATTTCAAGTGAAATGTCAACAGTTATTGCAATTCTAAATAAACTTAAACATCAACTTCCGCTGAAAGTTAAGATAACTATGTATAACTCATTAATACTTCCACATATAAATTTTGGAATACATCTATGGGGATTTAAACTTTCAAAAATTGAAAAACTTGAGAAAAAAGCAGTACGCTGCATAAGTTGTAGTAAATACAAGGCCCATTCGGAACCAATTTTGATAGCTCTCAAACTTTTAAAAATTCAAGACATTTTTACATAAGCTAAATTAAAGTTCTATCATAAATTTATCCATAATGATCTACCCATAAGATTACTCTCTTTTCAATTCATCCCAATAAATTAAATAAACAACTATAACAACAGACATTGTGATAAACATGTTATTAATAGAGTCAATAAAATCTTTGAAAAACAGAGTTTAAACTGTGATATTCCAGTCACAGTGAATCAAACAGATAGTAATGGTATAAGGAAAATACATACTCATAGTTTACAGGGTTTTTCCTTGTATATTAAAAATAGTTTTTTGAATAATTATGAACAGAGTTGTAACATATATGACTGCTATGTTTGTCAAAATGATTAACAATTATATTTTCCCACCCATGTTGTGTGTGTAAACTGTATTAAAGTTTATTTCGACATTTGTTTAATTAACTGCCATCTATATTGTTTCAAATGTTTAAGACTTAAAGGTGGCTCCTATGAGAGCGACATGTATTTGTCTTAATAGGAGTCCCCCAGTCACATCAATTATATCATTATTTACATATATTGAAATTGTCATTGTAATGATTGGCTAAAATAAATGAGTTTTGAGTTGAGTTTGAGTTTGCTCCACTTCCGAGACCTGAGGGAGCACAAACATGTCCTCACAATGTGCGACAATAGGACTGCGGTAGCCTAGCTCAACAGGTAGGGCTGGACGTGGTCTCGGAAGCTGACAAAGTTGGCTGGACACATCATCAGATGGTGTTACGACTATGACATCCGCATGCACCTGAGGCACATCCCTGGATATGTGAAGGTCCTGGAGGATCAACTCTCGAGGAGAGGTCAGCCAGTAGGGACGGATTAGTCATTCCACCCCAGGGTCGTTCAGGCCATGTGGGCACGTTGAGGGACTCCACATGTGGATCTGTTTGCAACTCATGAGAATGCAAACCTGCCGGTTTACGTCTCTCGCCTGTCCCAGACCCCCACGCCCAAGTTGTGGATGCTCTAGCCATGAACTGGAACAACCTGTGGGTGTATGCCTTTCAGCCTTGGCAGATCTTTCCGAGGGTTTTGCGCAAGGTTCAGTCCCACAATTGCAATCTGATCCTGGTCACCCCCTGGTGGCCCTGGAGCAGTTGCTCGGTAGACCTGTTGGAACTGAGTGTCAAGCCTCTGCTACGATTACCCACATGGCCGAAACTTATGGTCCAGCCACGGACGAGCATGTTCCATCAGAACCCTCAAGTTCTCAACCTCCACGTTTGGTGGTTATCTCACAGCACATCTGCGACAGAGGCTTCTCGGAGTTGGTCTCAGATAGAATTGCCAGAGGGAGGCTTTGATCTTCTCTAGTTGTTAACTCGGCTCCATGAAAGGTGTTTTCCGACTGGTGCACCAGTAGGTGAATTCACCCTTGGGCTCTGCATCCTGCGGAAATTGCCAACTTCCTGTTATATCAGTGGGAAGCCTGAGGCAAGGGCTCGAGAACAGTGGAGGGGTTTCGATCAGCTATCTCCTCAACCCTTTCCAACGTCTTAGGGAATATACCGCTGGTTTTAGTCATGCTGAAGAAGTTGCCCTTAGTGTTCCCTGAGGACTCCAAGCGGGTTTCCCTCAAGTACTGGACGTGGAAGACTTGTGTTCTATTAACACTCACTTCGGGGCCTAGGAGAAGTGAGATCCAGGCTCTAGCTCATGACCGTCTCTGATGGTCACCCGACCACTCCCAGGTGACCTTGAGGCCTCACTTGGGCTTCCTTGCAAAGAACCAAGTGGGTCGAGATCTGGCTACAACCTTTAAGGCTTTTACCCTCCATGCAACGGATGCTGTTCTTCCTCTCGAGGAGAGAGCCCTGTGTCCACTGAGAGCTCTTCCCTGGTACCTTTCTTGCCCAGATAGACTCAGAGGACGAAGGTCTGCCCTCCTTCTACCACTGTGTAACCCGCAAAAGGAGCAAGTTTGCAGAAGCATGATTTCATCGTGGATTAAGCAGACAATCCTCAAGGCCAATGAGACCTCGCTGCATAGGCCGAAAGCCTTACAGCTTGTCTCTGCCAGAGCTCATGAGGTACGACCCTTTAATGCCTCCTGTTGCACGCTGGGTAACGTTGCCGTTGTCGACATTTCGCAGGCCTGCTGCCGGCGATTGTCCATGAGTTTTGCCGAGCTCTACTTGCGTGACATCACATACCAAAATTTGGTAGCTTCATACTGGCATTTTTGTGGCTGTTGAGGAATAGCTTCAATGTGGCTTGAAGCTAGTGAAAAGATCATTGCAGCTACATAGGTGGCTGATTGCTTCCAAATAGCTCCAAAGTGGCTGCCTAAAGCCAGCAATATTTAAATGAGAAGCTAGGCTTCATGCACTGGTGAAGCTAGCTTCATCCAGGTGGCTTCATGATGGCTTCCAAATGAATGAATATTTAAATGAAAAGCCAGGCTTCTATGGCTTCCAGCTACCTTCACAGTGGCTTCTCATTTGCAGCTACTTGATCATGAGTGATAACAGGTGATCAGCACATGTAATAGCTTCAAAAATTTTAGGAGAGAAAATTTGGAGGGAATCGGCAAGATGCAAACAATTCTTTAAACTCACTTGCACAATTTTATCTTTGGCTGCTTGAAAGTCTGCCTTCCCTTGTATCTATCAGTCACATCATGTAGATAGAGACATGTTCTGGCCATATGTAAGTTTAACATCAGTCTAGATGTCAATTATATACTTTCAAAGTTGCATGGTTTCCTTTGTTTCCAATTAGTTCCACATTTGTACAAGTCACCATGAACTTTGCACATCCTTAATCCTGCTGAAAGATCCTGTTCATACATTTATACTGTGTAACAAATTACTAAACTTTGTACAAAGCTATGGACATGCAAAGGTGGTAGTTAGAAAGCAAATGAAGTACTTACTCCACACATGTATATGTAAACTTTTACCTTCAGTTCAGAAAGATCCTGTTGGGATTTTCTGTTCATGGCATTCTATGCAGAATACTCTATCAATTTGCCTTGTTTAGCATTGTTAGTCTGTCTTACAATCACTGAAACCTATCAATCTTGTAGAGACTAAGCACACAGCAGTGTGACCTTCCAATATGGATACCCTTACAAAATCCAAACATCCTGTTGGGTGTATTCTGAGAATGAAGCTATTCTGGAAGCCAGGCCCTAACATAGAAGCTATCCAAAAGAAGCCAGCTGTCAAGATGACACTACCTGAAGCTAGTAAGAAGCCACTCAACTTGAAGGGAGCCACTTGATAGCTGCCATTTTCGATTCTTGAAGCTACCACAAGGGCTTAAGCTGGCTTGAAGCTAGAAAGAAGCCACTTCATAGCTTCCAGTTTGATGCGGGATGATAGTGCTCGAGGAGGGCATGTATGCATTTGCAGGCATAACTGACTCCTTTGCTTTGGTTCCGATACTGGTTCGTTAGGCCTTCCGGATCCCATGAGGGCTGCCACCATGTTCCAGCTTATGGCGCTCACATGGTTGATGAATCTGATGCAGGCCTATAGATCGGGCATTTCTTAGTGGGCCTTGTAGGGCTTTGTGCCTAGTAGACCTAATCTCGGACAGTATCAGGCAGTTTGTCCTGACACCCTGGCCTGCTGCCTGTTTGACACAGGAATCACTGCCCATGGAACCATAAACTGCCCCCCAGCGATGGCCAGTTTCGCAACTAGGGCCTGTTAGAACTCCAGGCCTGATGGAGCTGAAATCGATAACATCTACCAGCGAGGCGGACAGTTGTCATGTTGGCAGGTGAGCAATGGGGGGTCCAGTGCGGTCCAATGCGGGTCAGTAAGCAGAATTTCTGGTTTACGCCAGATTCTGCTGTCAGCGGCCTCATCTCCACATAGCTCTGAGGTTTTCTCCACAGATCTTGCCTCCTCACATGGACCGATGGTTTCCCCCGAGCTGCCGGTCCCGCTGGTCTATAGAAGTCAGTGTACCAGTGACGATTACTCCACTGCCAGTATGTTGTATATCGGCAATGGTGGTCGAGAGGTAATGTTATGTAACTAATACGAGATATTTTGAGTAATATCAGTGTTAGTAAGTTCACTTTCCCCTCGACTACCAGAGAAGCCCACCCGACCAATCCCGCTTCCTCTTACAGCTGATATCAACTGACCAATCTCCAAAAGAGGAAGGATGAAATGGGGCGCATGTGCACAGGATATCACCATCAGTTTCACATGGACCGAGAGATGGCGCCACAGGACCATCAGGTTTCAGGATCAAGTGAGGAAGCAACTCAACTGGCTTTCATGGGCATCATGCCCAAACACAGAGGTCTTGGCAATGGTGGTTGAGAGGTAAGCGTACTTACTATTACTGATATTACTCCAAATATCCTGCATTCATTTCAAATTGAAATGTGAGCATGCATGAATGGGGGGGGGGGGGTGAAGATGGTTGTATTATCATTTAGTGTTACTGAGGGGACTTAATTTTACACAGTGGACTTTTGTATGCTAGTTGATCCCTAGTGAAGCGTACCTTGATATGTAGTTTTTCTTGGTGATGTGTTGTCAGATTTCTTTCTGAATTTCTGGTGACATGCTCTTGACTAGCATAATTTGTAGTGATTAATCATCTAGAGGGGGTTTTCTCCATGTGCGTAAGCAACATGACTTCATATCTCTAATTGAGTATATTTAAGGTAATGATAACTTTTGTCTGAATTGGAGTATATTTAAGATGATGAGAGCATTCATGTGTAGCATGACATACTGTCCGTGAAGCAGTCCCATGTCTGCTGTAAAATTCTGCTAAAGGAGTAGAGTGCTTTGGAGGGGAATTTTCCATCAGGGCCTATTAATGCATTGGGATCACAAGGTTTTGGAGAATCTTCAACAAAGATTCCATTTAAAAATATTTTATTTAAAAATTGATTGGGGAGCAGATGATGCCAATATTAGCTCCCCTCACATAACAGATTTAATTTTCAAATCAACATTGCTGCACAAACAAATGCATTCTAGGCACAAGTGTTCTGTTTGATAAATAAATGTTTACAAATACATGTGTTTATAACACATACACAAGTATGAATTTCAGTGCCATTTTGATCTCTGTCCCTTGCTCTCCCTGCCTGAAATGAAAAATTACTTTAACCAGCCTAATGAAGCTTTAATGAATATCAATGATTTGAACTTTCATCACTATAAGCATATCAAATTTATAAATATCATGTCCTTGATGATTTGTAGCAGAAATTTATACATCTTGGAGTCATAATTTTAATGAGGGTCAGAAACTGTAATTAGACCTCCATGAATCCTGGAGGTTTAGTTATACTTTCATCATGGTTATGATACATCTTTTCAATTACCAGATTCTTTGCATCAGAGCAACATAAAACCGGGAAGCCCACACCAGGTACGTTGTCATAGGAACAGATTTACACACTGGAATATTTACCACTCTTGGTCTGATTGGCAGAAAAAGGAAAGCTGTGTTTGTCATACATCATGTGCATATCGATGATAACACTTTTGCATCAAGAAAAGAAGGAAGAGGTGGCCTTGATCAAGAAGTATGCTAAATATGATTATAATCCTAGACAGGATTGAAGAAATCATCCCTCCCAGGTATCATGCTTAAAAATAAGATTGTAATGAGGAGGATGGTGATTTTATTGAGAGATGTTTAATATGCAAATACATTTCACTAAATGAAACCATGAAGCTGAATGGAGCAAACTTAACTGTATGAAGACTTCGTAAAATGTTCTTCAAATCTGCTTTGAAATAAATAGTTTAATCCTGATGTGATGAACTGACTTTCAGGCAAGAAATCATTGTAGAATGGCACAGAAAACTGAAATACAGTGAAACCTCATTATAACGACACTCAGATATCTGACATTATAATGACTTGACATTTTAATGAACTTGTGTCATTATAATGACACAAATTCATTTTCTTTGTTATTTGATTCATTTATCTGACATATTCAGTTATCTGACACATTTCTAAGGGAACAGATAGTGTCATCATAACGAGTTTTCACTGTATGTAAACTTTTTTCTTCTTCAGGAACAGTACCTGAGAAGCCCCACATTACTCTTGATTCAAAGCGTGATATCCAGCGCCCATTCCCTTTGCAAAAGTGGATTGAGGAAAATTCTACAGAAATTCAGAAAAAAGGACACAAGCAAATATATGGTGAAAATTTCCAGTTCCAGGTATAAAAATATTTGATTGTTCAAACAGCATACTGTGAAGGTATTGCCTGTAAGTTTGTTTTTGTTTTTGACATTCCTGTTATTGCAGCGAGGGCTTATTTGTACGGTGGAAACTGTGTTAAACTTTAACATGAAAGGGTTCAGGAAATGTCAGCTCGTCAACTTTCAAAAGTCCATGCACTTTTCATAACCAACTATAGATGTTCTGAGCTAAACAGAAGTATTAGCTTTTAGCTGATTGCGTTACTGAAAATATTGAAGTTGAAATGACTATGGAAAATTAATGGTAAAATGTGGGGATCAAGCCATGAATTTGCTGGCAATAATTTTTATCTATCCAACATTTTATTGCAAATTGGCCATTAATGTGATCTATTCAATCACCATTAATTTATACCTTGAGTGTTAATGGGTGCCATGACATTTCAATTAGAATTCGCTTCTTGCATCATAAAAAAGATCTGAATGGGAATACAGTAAACAAGGGCCACGCGTACTGAATTAGCTGTAACAACACCACAAATGTGTTGTTTTACTGAAAATGGCTGTAAATTGCATAAAAACGTATATTGTGAAAAAAAGTTAAAGTATCCTGTTGGGACAATATAAAAATAATTTAATAGAGTAGCATGTCTGCTTAAATAGAATGAAAAAAAAAAAGTATCGAAATGGAAAAAATATTATTCCAATGTAGCAAATTACATCACATGCTTAATTCCTTTTTTTTTCTCTTTTTTTTGGGGAGAATTATTATACTAATCAGTGATCAGCTGCAGTGTTAACCAACTGTGAAACTTCCACAGCAAGTTTTATGGCCATTAAATTTCATTAATAGCATGAACCATAGTCTTACATTATGCAAATTTGGCACCATCTACTGCCATGGGATTGTTGTTACTGGCCGTGAAATTCACCATATTTGGACAAAGAGACATTGATTAGTTACATAACTTACCTCTCGACCACCATAACTAAGACCTCTGGCTAAATCGCCCAACACAACTGAGTTGAGTTACTCACTCGATTATACCCAAAAAACCTGACGGTCTCCGTGGTGCCATCTCTCAGTTTCTTTTGGACCTGGTGGTGACTCCTGGTGCGCATGCTTCCATGTACTTCCTTCCTTCTTGGGCACCAGCACGGCCTGGTTGAATAGAGTTGGAAATTCTGTGAACTTTTTGAGAAGTCCAAAATATAAATTGTTGATGGACGAAAGACAGAGGACCATAAGATAAGCTCAGCTGACTGACAAGTCAGCTGAGCTAAAAATCTTCTCTGAACCCACTTGGCCAATTGCTTGGAAATTGCATGTGGACATTTCTGGGCACCCTTAGGTCTAAATTTGTTCAATAGGTGGCACTGCAATTTTTTTTAAGTATTATTTTGGGTTAATTTTTGTGTGTTAAGGCATTTTCGACTTCGGCAGAACTATCACTGAGATTATTCTGAAACTTGGTGGATATGTAGTTTGTGGGAGAGATAAACAAAGTTGTTCACTAAGTAGTGATACTGTGGATCCCTGATTTTTAACAGGTTTGTTTCCAGTCATGTACTTGTTGATTACTGCATGCATTCTCATACCAGTAGACCTTAATTTGTTCAACAAGTGGTGCTGCACTTTTTTCATTTTTTTTTTTCAATGAATTTTGTGTGCTTTCCTTGTTTTCAACTTTTTTCCAAAAGCGTCACTCAGATTGTTCTGAATCTTGGTGGCAGTGTAGCATGGGGGAGGGTTAAACAAGGTGATAATACTCTTTATTTCTAATTTTTACCTCAGCTGACTGACAGCTGACTTGTCAGCTTTTGTGAGGGTCTGTCATTCGTCGTCCATCCGTCATCTGTCCACAATTCATATTTTTTACTTCTTCTCAAAAACCGTCAGCAAGATTCCCCTCAAACGTGGCGGGAATGTACTTTGGGTGGGTCTCTACCAAGTTTGTTCAAATGGTTACGCTCCAGTGATTTGATTTTTTTTGTTGTTTTTTGGGGGGCAAATCTGAAAAAATCTTCTTTTCCAAAACTGTTCATCCAATTGCTTTGATATAACACATAAACACTTCTAGGGACTCCTAGTTCTTAATTTGATCACCAAGTGGGGCTGCAATTAAAAAAAAAAAAAAAATTTTTGTGTGTTTTCCCTATTTTCAACTTTTTTTCCAGAATCATCATTCAGATTAAGCTGAAACTGGGTGGAATGTTTTTTGTGGAAGGGTCAAACAAAGTTTTTCACTAGGTGGCAGCGTTGTGGATTCCTGACTTTTAACAATTTTTTCAATTTGAGCTCTTATCGGTATTCTGATGCTAATTCACATTTTCGACTTCTTCTCCAAAACCATCATCTAGATTGACTTCCAACTTCGTAGCAATGTGCCTTATGTGGGTCCTTACTAAGTTTGTTCAAATGGTCACGCTCCAGTGACTTTTGGATTTTTTATGAATTTTTTTTGTTGGTTTTTGAGGTAACCTTAAAAAATATTCTCCAAAAACACTCACCCATTTGCTTTAATATCACACAGGAATACTCCTAGAAGTGCTTGTTCATAATTTTTTCACCAGGTAGCACTGCAATTTTTTCCATTTTTCAATGATTTTTTGTGTGTTTTTGCTATTTTTGACTTCTCCAGATCCCCCCACTCAGATTAAGCTGAAACTTTTTGGATATGTTCCTTGTGGAAGGGTCAGACAAAGTCTTTCACTAGCTAGCACTGCTGTGAATTCCTGATTTTTAACAAGTTTTTTTCAATTTGGGTACTTATTGGTAAATGCACCTTTCCTATTGATTACTATGTAAGTCATGGGACATTCTAATGCTAATGACATTTTCAACTTCATCTCGGAAAACGTGAACCAGATTCACTTCAAACTTGGTAGCAATGTGCCTTGGGTGGGTTTCTATCAAGTTGTTCAAATGGTCACATCCAGTGATTTTTGGATTTTTTTATGATGGACCTTGATGTTGCACATGTTAGTGTTCTTCCATAGAGGTCAGACTTACTCAGTATATGGGTGACCTTGATCCTGTCCCAAGTTCACAGAACCACAAGTGTGATGAATCTCTAGGTTAGCTGAGCATGGGCTGTTCACATAGCCCTGCTGTTAATGAAATTTTCAGTTTGGGTACCTGTCAGTTAGTGCATTCATTCCTGCTGATTGGGATGTAAGTCAACGGGGATTGCAATGGAAACTCCCAAGTTTTACTTCCTCTCCAAAATTCTCATCCCCAAGACTAGAGTGTGTCAAGGTCAGCTAAGGACAGGCTGTTCACACAGCTCTCTTGCTTCTTGTTTTTTCGAACAGCTCAGCCAATAGTCTTGAAATTGTGTAGGCATATTTCTCGGCAAAAGATAATGTAAAACAGGGGAGACTTTTTTTTTTGGGGGGGGGGGAGTGGGAGTGGGGTGGGGGGACCCATTATGTTTTCAAGTTGTCTGTCCAAGGTTGGGTTCCATTCATCTACCACTTGTTTGTGAACACCATATCTCATGAGCCACACCTGAAAAACTCAAATTTACCTCATTTGTACTTGACACAATTTCTTGATTGACTTGATTACATTTTGGTGACCTTGATGTTATTTTGAAGGTCACAGAACCCAGGTATGTTCAAACATGAAAATACCAGTCAATGATTTGCATTGAAGTGCCTCTGGTTTGTTAGTATATGTAGCACCTTTTGTGAGCCATAGCTTGAAAACTATTAGTGCAAACATTTTTAAAGTGTATGTTTCTGAAAAGGGTGTTATCCAAAATTGAGGATTTCTAATCAGGAAAAGACTTCGTGAGTTCACTGTTGATGTTTAAGCCACAGAATGGTCAATGTCACCGCACACATATGATAGGAATTACTAATCTGTGCATACAAGGTCAGCTGAACACAGTCCCCCTATTTGTATTGGTCTCTCCCAGTTTAATAGGAATATGATTCATAGCATGTTTTGGTCACTGGTTGCATACAGACTTTTCATGACTTGACAAATGGCAAGTTGAAAATGTGGTGACATCTGGCAATTGCCAGATCCCTGAACCTTTCATCTGATGCCACCTAGAAATTTTAACCCTTTCCCCTTGTGATTTAAACTGAGTCGGCAGCTCCCCTTGGCATGGGTTTGGCACTTAGTGCCCAACCAATGCCAAGGAAAGGAGTTGACTTGGGACATATTAACTTGATAGGTCTCGTGTACATTTCTCATTCAAGTTGTTTTTTCATTACTGTTGAAAGTCGTCAAAAACATTGGAGCAGATGACATTTGACCAGCAGCTTGCTTTTGTCAGTTTTAAGAGGGAGATAGTCAAGTTATCAGTTTTCTTGTGTGTCTGTTTTAAAGTGTTAGTTATAATTACAGGTGTTTATCTATGGTCAGGGGAAGGACAGTTATCAGTGTGATGGGGCAGAGACCTGGATTTGGCAGTTGGTAAGTACAGTGTATAGGATCTACCTAGCCCTGACCTACTGAAAAAGCTGTTGACATAATGGATCATGATATGCTGATAGGTCTGCACAATTATCATACAAAAAAAGGAGAAAGGGACTGAGAATTTTATGTAAAAAATATTGAAGCAGATGACATGCAATACATTGTTTGTGCGTGTGTGTGTTTGGTGTTTTTTTTTTTTTTTTTGTTTAACCAATTTTAGCTGGAAAGGGACTGGGTCAAATCATATTAAATTGCAAAGTGTCATGTATTAAGTTTTTTTTTTTTTTTTTTTTTTTTTAAGTTTGGAATATTGCACAAAATCATGGAAACACCAACCCCAAGTTACCTCCAATTTTCACTGCTTTTCAAGCCACAGTGCTAGTACTAGTTCTTCGTTGTACTTGGGTATGGTGATACAGGGTCATATACATTCATCATGATGATGTATGTGCACAGAAATGTCTGATTTTCCCTTCATTTGGGGGAACAACATTTGGCTGAAACATGTTACATGTATTTCTATTGATAGATACATAGTTAAAGATATTTCATTTTGTGTTTATCTTTTAAAAAATTATCAGCCAGCTGTCTGTGTGGCTTATGGAGTGTGTGTGAGTATAGGTGCATAAGAGCAGGGTCTGCCCTGATCATCAGCCAACAGACCCCTTCAGGACCCCAGAGGGCAGCACTTGATGGTATTCATTTGCATAAATTTGGCTATTTGCTTAACAAAAGCTTCAAAGTATTTGTTGCTTTGCACACAAGTAAAATTATGTAAGTTATCACCCTCATGTCCTAGCAGGGGAGCGGTCCAGGGTATTTAGCTAAAGGCTAATGGTTCTTGAATCTGGCAAAGACGTTTGAAAGGCTCAAATGTTTAACTGAAATATGGAAGGGCAACAACAGAATCTGTGTTTATTTTGCCCATATTTCTAATTTTGGCTGCAATCTTTTTTTTTTTTGGGGGGGGGGGGGGGGAGTCTAGCCACACACAGGCATCACCTGGATATATAATGTATAACCATGCCAGTACAATGCTTGCTGGTAGGGTATTATCTATTACACAACAATACCTAGTTCAGTAGCACATTTTAACACTTGTGTAGGATGTTTATTTTGCCCATATTTCTAATTTTGGCTGCAATCTTTTTTCTTTTCTTTTTTTTTTTTTTTTTGGGGGGGGGGGGGAGTCTAGCCACACACAGGCATCACCTGGATATATAATGTATAACCATGCCAGTACAATGCTTGCTGGTAGGGTATTATCTATTACACAACAATATCTAGTTCAGTAGCACATTTTAACACTTGTGTAGGACTCTTTTGCCACATGATGCTCCTCCCCCATGTGTCCCATTGGTTGTGTTGCCTGAAATGTATGCAGAGCTTCTTTGATATTGAGTTCTATTTTGGCAATATCACAGAATCATTTAGCATTTGCCAAATAAGAGATTTAAATATAACAAAAGGTACGTGTACTTTTTACCCCTATTTTATATACATATATGTAAACTGGAGACTTGTCTGCGTATATACATAAATGTATATATAAAGTGTTATTTTTCAGAAAGGAGACAGTATTGTGGAGATCAAAGGAAAGAAATACAATCTGAAAGAGCAGGACACACTTCTCATTCCCCAGGGTTACAAGTAAGACCAGCCACTCATTCAGTGTATATTTAAGTGTTACAGTAAATACTTGCTTTGTGATGATGTCAGTTTGTTTCATAGTATGCACTCCTTTTGTCAATTCATTCCTACATGTCTTGAGTTGTTCTCCCATTGTAGACATCCCAGTCATCTCACACGTCTCATGCTGGTCACAAAGGCCAGGGCTTACTTGCCTCCGGCTGCACAACATTCATTTGGCCCGCTGTAGATTATTTCAACTGTATGGCCGAGGAGTAGACTGGGGAGACCTCGTTTGCAGGAAATTTTTGTTTTGGAAATGCTGGCTTTAAAAAATGGAGGGAGAAATGAGCACAGGTGGCGAGTTTGCTAAGCAAATGAGGTGTGGGCATGGCCAAAAGGGTCTGACCATGGTTTGAAGAGAGTGCTGTCTGTTTGGAGGAAAAATCTGTCAGTAATGTTATCACAACCCTGGCTTTGAATTGCGATGTTTTGTTTTTGTCCTCCATTATGGCCACGAGTGGCCAGGTGACAATCATCACTGAACTCTTGAGCTCTGGCACTTCCTCCTGCTCAGACAATTCAGTTCAATTAATCTTTATTCAATGTCAGTTTAGCATACAGGTAACACTAGCATAAATGCTATTTTCACCAACAAAATATACATTTAGAATACCAACAACAAAAATGAAATACAAAATATAACAGTCCCAGTTAAAATTAGACTAGAGGTGACTAAAAACTTTACACACAGATATATTGTTTATAAATGCAATACAAGTGCATTTATATAAATAAGTCAATAATAACACGGATATATGTTGAGAGATTACCTAGCATTCTGAAGAAGATGATCACTTGTTTGTTTGGTTTTTTTCTGTTCTTTTTTTTGGGGGGGGGGGGAAGGGACCAAAGTGTGATTTATAAGCTGATAGTGAGAATTTCAATGATTTGTTTTATTCTGTTGAGACTTCTTGTTCAGTTTTAGGCTGTACAAATGTAGCAGTCACAAACTGGACCATTCCATGAGCTTATGGCTGCCTTGAACTCATCTATAGTATCCAAGGCTTTTGTTTCCCTGAGTAGGTCATTCCACAATTTGGGAATGAGAACTCAGAGTGAGTGCTTCCCATATTTCACCCCTTTGTGCACTTGATGGTCCAAATCAAAATGCTGACGTGTACCATGCCCAATACATCTCTGTTTTATCAATGAATCTGAATATGTCGGTGCTAGTTGTGTTGAATTTTGAAAACTTCCTTGACATTAAATCGTAACCTGTCAACCTCTAGGGTGGGTAGTTTCCGGGGAAGCTATAATGCAGATATCTGTATAATAGCTCCATGGTTTCACAGTCCTCAATATTTGTTCATATGTTGAGTGATTGCCATTTAGTGCATATCTCAAAGCACGCTCAAGGAGTGCTTCAGTTTTTGCACTTGGAACTTGAACCAAAGCTAAGGGAAGGCCTGGTTGATGCAGTATCTTCCTGATGGTCCAGTTGGACACAAACCGTGCCACCATAAAGATGAATCATGATATGGTTAATTATAGACTCACAATGGATGATCCATGGCTCTGTCAGCATACTGAAGTCTACGAGAAGTTGTGCAGTTTGCTGCCAAAATAGTTGGACGGCCTGTCGTATCTGATAAGCAGATAAAAATTATATCAAACTATGATCAAGGCATAAATGTTTTTGTTTCACTGCCTACCGGATCAGACAAGAGTCTTGTCCATACGGTGGCACCATGCATGTCGGGTTGGACTAGTCTAAATGTTGTTCTTGGGAAGCTGCTACATCAACCAGGCCTGCTGTCAGCTGTGGTTCAAGTGCCATCAAGTGGGAGGAGGTGCCAGAGTTGAAGAGTTATAATACTTGTCACCTGGTCACTTGTGGCCTTAAAGGAGGTAAAAACAAAGTATCTCAATTCAAGTGTTGTGATATCGTCACCTGCAGATTTTTCCTCCAGATGGACAGTGCCCTCTTCAGACTAGTGGCTATGCCCTGAGCTCATATGATTCACAAACTCCTTGCCCGTGCTCAGTTTGTCCTCAATCTGTTAAGGACAGCATTTCCACAGGAAAAAATTCCTGCAAACAAGGTTTACCCAGTCTACGCTAAGTAGATGTAATTTTAAAAAAAGAAACACATGAAGGGCTTGTGTACATGTAAAGCACATCAAGAGAAGCATGACAAACCTGTTAATTTGAATGCTCCAGTTTTATCCTCATCAACTGGCCGTGTGTGATATTTTATTGCATTTGCATACACCTCCCACAGCAAGGACATGTTGCTGGGGTCAGAAGTTAGCAAAAATGGGATGCACACACAAATCAACTAAAACTGCAGTATGCTTCAGTATAATGAATATATAGCAACAAACGAATACAACTGTATTTTTCCCCCTCAGGTACTCCTTCAGCCGATCAGAAGGATGTGTGTCTCTTCTCTGCTACCAGGACCCAGCCAAGGTGTACTGAGTGGAATGAGACAGTGATATGCAGCACAGAAGTCACAGTGCAGACCTTGTGGAACATGTGACAAAACAAATTAGTTTGTCTCCATTGAAACCAACTTATTTTAGAGAATATAAAAAATTGAAAAAAAAAAAAAAATTAAAAAAAAAGACCTGCAGAGGATACCACTGAACAGCTTGCACTGAAATGCCAGCAGCACTGGCTTTGGAAGGAGTTCCGCAGGTGCACAAAGTGCACAAAGTGCACAAAGTGCACAGATGTGAAAAACTAGCATGGCTTCTCTGTCTATTTTACTATGATAACTGTTGTATATGTGTTCATTTTCATTTATGCGCTGTTGTCACATTCATGAAGTGGTGCACTGAGTCACTACCATCACTTATCCTACCCGATAATAAATTACTGGTGAGGACGGGACCACAGTGAAACCTGTCTTGAAAGACCACCTCTAGGGATGACCAAATTGTGGTCTCTCAAGACAGGTGGTCTCTCATAGGAGGTACAAATAGCAAGTAAAGTACTACGCAAAGTATATTGAAAGGGTGGTCTTCCAAGACAGGTGGTTTCTCATTGGAGTGGTCTCTCAAGACAGGGACCACTGTATTGCTCTATGGGTAACATGTGGCACTGGGTCACCATTTTGTTACCGTCGACAAGGATTTAAAATATGCATTTTCATATTGCAAAATATGATTGTTGGCATGTGTGCCCTATCGATGAAGTACAGTGGTACCTGCTATTTAAGACCGCCTCTACAGTCAACAAAAAGTAGTCTCATACTGCAGGTGGTCTTAAATTGGAGGTATATTTAAGAAGGAAATACAGCAAAGGGTCTTGGAAGAGCGGTCTTAAAAAGACATGCGGTCTTAAATTGGAGGTGGTCTTTAGAGCAGGTACCACTGTACTGAATTATCAGCAGCACAGACTTTGGAAATAGTGTCAGCAGATGCACAGACATGGAACACTTTGATTGTACCAGATTGCACCACATTTCACCAGATTCTAATGCATGCTACTTCTGCCCTAAAAACATAAATTCCCTCTTAAAGACGGAGACTAACAGCACCATGCATTTACATGACTAGACCTAAGGAAAACCTGCTGGAGCCTGAGGTAGACCATCCTAACTCATGCTTACATGTGTACATGCCAAATGTACCCACAAAGTGCAACTTGGGTAACAGTAGAATATTTTTTTCCATGGTGTCCAGCTTTCAGGAAGCCTGTTACAATACTTTCTTCCAGGAAATAAGGTACCTTTAAAAGACAAACAAAAGAGAAATTTATTAAGGTCTGTGGTGCAGAGCATAATTAGGCCCACCGGATGTGAGGTAAGAAGTAACAATGCCATTGTGTGTTCAGGTGAAATCAAAGGTGGATTTTACCAAATATTTCACCATAGTGCACCAGATTGTAATGCATCACATCACCAGACAACACTGAATTTCACTTCACTGCATTACAGGAAGGCAGAAATTACCTGTGAATGCAATATATTTAGTATGTTATACGTCATGGCTCACCATTTTTTTTTCTAGTCCTCATGCAGGGCCAGGCCTGATCATAGCTAGTTTGCTTGCCCCATGCTCTGACTTGTCCATCAATTCAAATCTTACTGGTTACAGTTTTTGTTGCCCCCAGACAAGTGACTTGCCTTTATTTGCTGTCACTTGTTGCAGGTTAGTGAACATACAAATTGGAGTGCCCTGATATATAACTTTTTTTTCAATACAGTGCAGCTTGTATATGTTAACTGTTATATTTAAATTTAATCATAGTGGTATTCTGTAGATGGTAACATATTACAGTATTAGCCTTTTTTTCGTCTTTCAAAACCACCTTTGGCAAAATGGATGTAAAGCACTTGTTCGGAACAGTGTCTACATACTCTACATTATAAAACTATGGCCACTCAAGAATGATTTTAGTGAAACAATTATTATTTTAGCATTTTGCTTTACAAAAAAAAAAAAAAAAAAAAAAAACAGAGGAAGCACTGAATAATGGCATTTAGCATGTAGTTTTCCAAAGCAGCTTGTTAAAATTTACAAATACTGTGTTTCCTCTTTTACATTGTTTTCATTAAAATAACCTTATAACAAGGGAACATATCAAGGGAAACGCTGTAATAATGAACGAGGGATGGGTTCACAAATCATTTTTCTGGACAACTCCTCAGGACTATAGTTTTTTTCAGTATTTTACTGGACTCTTTTAATAGTTCCCTACCAGGGACAATAGGTTTGTACCATGTCCATCAGTTCATCTGTCCGTCCAACAAGACTTGTACAGACCCTAGTTCCCATACAATAACACCTAGATCTACCAAATTTAGTGTTGGGACACTTCATGTGATAGGGATCTGTTGTGCACCAAAATTAGGTCACTGTGACCATATGTAGCCTCCTTGGTGTGACCTTGACCATCTTCAACAATAGGAAATATGGCCCATACAAGCCTGTCCTATGACAGGATCAAAGGTCAGGGTCATAGTGACCTAATTTTAGTAAGAGACATACTCCTATACTAAAAAACATCCACACACCAAGTTTGGTATTTGTAAGTGTTATGGTAGAGGAATATTAGCTGACACAAACATTTCTATGATGGGGTCCACAGTGTTGCCAACCCTCCTGGATTTCCTAGGAGACTTCCGGAATTTTATGCTGAAAATTCTTGAAAAAGTGTGGATTTTTGACAATTTGGAGTCCCCTCTCGGAATTTCATCAATGTTTTTCTTCTATATTTCATATTAATTTATCTCCCTTAATTTTACTTTTTATCTCCCGGAATTTAAGTTTGTCAGGTTTGCAACACTGGGTCAGAGGTCAGTGACCCAATTTTGGTATGTGACATACTGCTAACTCAAGAAGTATGCACACCCAGAGATTGGTATCTTAAGTTTTATGGGATAGAAAATATGGCCTGGATAAGCATTTTTTGACGGATGGACAGATGGATGGGGTACAACCTATGATCTCCTCCATCCCACTTCACTCCACCCCACCCCACCCCACCCCTTCTTCAGATTCAGGGGAGTAATGTAAGGGATCTTCAACACTTTGTTATTTGATGCTATCATAGAACATTTGAAATAAAAAAAAAAATTCACATGTTTAGGTTGTGTTCTTTGTCTAACATGTATACAATTTCACTTCAGATGCATTACTAATGCCTTGTGTGTGTACAAGAAGAAAGAAATATATTTATTATATATCTGTAATTGAGGCCCTTTTAGGGTTTTCATGTTCCACGTATCAGAGGGTATTTACATTAGAATATCATATTGCTTATCGCAGGCACCAGATCACCTTTATTTTAAAACATCATATATCGTGAATAAAATTTTGCATAACAGGTATAAAATGATCACCTCTTTGCACTTAATTTTAAAAAAAAAAGTCACCACAAGTGTCCGTGTTGGGCAAGTGACTTTGTAACCATCTTGAAACATCACAGCTTGGTAATCTCTGAGCAGGGTCTTTGAGAGCAGATTTAACTATATTACTATACCTTGTGTATTTGACAGTTTAACAAGGATACACAAGTTGAGAATTGGTATTTTTAATATCACATATCAAGGTCTTATTTTTATGTATCAGCAGAATGGTATCCCCCATAAGGACCTCATAGTCTGCAGCCTTTTAGCTTGATTTTTTTTTTCTTTTTCATTTCATTTTGCATAGGATTAAGCAAGAAACATGAACAGCAAATTTTCCTAACTTGACTGCTCTGGTGTCACTAGGCAGTAGTGACATCTGGTGGACAAACATGAAACCTGTGTCATCTTGTCAGGATGCACATGCACTTTTCTTGTGGTGCTTGAGTTTATGATGCCCATCCACATTAACTCTTGAAGGTACAAGATTGTCATACACCTCAATGGTAATCCAGCTGACACAAATATTCCACTCAAGTGATCATAATAGTCGTACTCTGTGAATGTAAACTGGACTCGAGCAGAGATATTCCTGAGAATGCACTGAACTCTGCCACAGTAATAGGAGATGTCATGAAGAGCAATTTTATATATATATATATTTGGCTGCAGACAAAATCCAATACACAAAATTCTTGCAGGCTAATGGTGTGTATTCCTATAAGATTCTATGTAAAGTAATATTTAAGACATGGTAATAGTTTTGCAGCAAAAGTTAACAAATTTACAGGTGTACTGAAAATAAATTAAACCATTTACCACAAGAAATTTGGTGTTTCTATGTAGAAGTGGTTTTAAAGTCACATACTCAAGCTAGGTGTATATTACAATGGAAATATACCTACCTAGCTGGCCTGCCTACAGAGCCCTCTACTAAGAACCCATATGAACCAATTGACCTTAAGCTTGCCTATTTTATTTATTTTGTGAATAAGAAGGCTGTGTTAACAACCTGTGCTTGGCTGACCCATATGGAATGATATTAGGACAAAATTCCATTACACCTTGTGGATAAATTCTAGTGTGCCTGGTGTAATATTCTGTTGTGCTTGATGTTATATTCTGTTGTTCCTGATGGTATATTCTATATTGTGTCTTTAAATATTCCTTTCTCCTTAATACTTTCTAAATTCTGAATTTCATATATAGTATCCTTGATGCCACGTTCTCCTATATATATGTATTGTGTTGTTTTGCATTATTCTTGTTGCCACATATACCATTTTCATTGATTTGGAATTGCCTCAAAATATAAAATTAATCACCATTATCAAGCCAAATCCGATTTGTTAAAATACATAATAGCATTTGCAACAAGGCAAAATGAAAAGTGGAATGATAGAATGCACAATCTACCAAAAGGCAAAATAGCACAAGGCAAAATAGCATTTGCAACAGGGCAAAATGAAAAGTATCCCCAGGAACAAAAGAATGTACAATTTACCGCAAGACAAAATACAATGTAACATCAAGGATCAAGTGCAATAACATCCGACATTTGACACCGAGCACAAAGCCCCAAGCATAGTGGTGTGAAGCAGGATGACGTTTACCACATGGCACATTCCTGAGCAAAAGTAGCCACAGATCATTGCAAAAATCAGGTGGCAGTTTCAAATCTTGTATGGATCTTCGTGAAATTTAGTAGGATTCTGGAAAAGTTATGTAAAATTGTGTTTGCATATAAAATCTGTATCTCAAAAAATAATTGAATTCGACATGCCAAATTTATAGAATATATAGATCATGTCCAATGCTAATGTGTTATATAATATCAGTGACCTGGGTGTATATTTTTGTGGGCCACCAGGCCTGTAAACTTGAAAGACGAGATTTTGTAATGGCGGGGTGTAGCTTGGACATAAATGGCAAAGAGAGTTTTTTGGTGATGGTCATCAGATGACCAATGTCAGCAGAGCATTAGGCCTACGGGCCTCTTGTTTTAAAAACAAATTTATGCATGTTTTGGCTATTTGTATCTTTTTTCTAAAACTGTTCATCATATTGTTTTGAAAACTAGGTGAAACAATGCCTTGTGAAAGGGTCAGTCAAAGTTGTTTATGCACTTGATTGAGCTGCTGCAGATCCCTGATTTTAACAGTTTTCAGCTCTGCTGACCAGAAGTTAATTGCAGAGGCCATGAGATCACTCCGTCCATCCGTTCATAAACTTTTGCTCGTGAGTGCAATGCAGTCCAGTTTTCAAGATAGCCTATCTGTCAGAACTTGCCAAGTGTATGAAAATTTAGGTAGAGTTCAATATTGGTGGCACCACCTATGGTACATGTACTATGTAATATATAGGCCAAATTGTGAAAATATTGACAATGTTGTTTTTCGCAGTTTTCCATGAATACTCTTGAAAGTTATTATAGGAATATCAATCAGGCAGAAGGACAAAAACACCTGGAAACTTTTAGCACCACCTACATTACTACAAACAGTATGGACCAAAAGGTGTTGAAAACACATTAAGTTTACGATGTTGAGAAAGAATAAGGCCAACGATACCAAATGTACCATTAATGTGTACATGTATTATATGCATAAGTTTGATGTTGCATACTATGGGAGACCGTGACCTACAAGCTCATGGAAGGAATACATTTCAGGAAATTATTTTTTTGTTATGTCAATTGAAAGTGAGCGTGTGCAGATGTATTAGTTACGTAATATTACCTCTCAACCACCATTGCGTAGACCTCTATATCTGGGTCTAACATCCAAGAAATCGAGTTGAGTTCACTCACTTCATTATTCCAAAAACTTGACGGTCCTGTGGCACCATCTCTCAGTTCCTATGGATCCGGCGGGGACTCCCGGTGGGCTTCTCTGGTGGTCGAAAGGTAAGCATACTTACTAATGCTGAAATTACTAAAAATTTCATGTATTATTTGCATAAAATTACCTCTCAACCACCAGTGCCAATTTACAGACAGGAAGGCGCAGGGAGTCACGTTACTGGCATACTGACTGCATTTGACTGCCAGGACCAACAGCCTGTGGGGGATCCATCAGTTCATGTGAGGAGGTGATGTCTGAAGGGAAAGCCTCAGAGGTATATGGACTTGAGACTGCCAACAACAGAATCCAGCTAAAGCCTGGAAACCCTCCTTACCGACGAGCATGGGACCGCATTGGACGGACCTGAACTCAATGTTTCTTTACAGAAAAATTTGTCCCACATTTCACTTGAAAAGTATTATATGTAGAAACTCCAAACTTGGTATGATTATACTTCCAGACAGGAAGTCTTGAATTTTTATAAAGAGGTTCAAGGGTTTTGAAAATTACACAAATTAGGGCCATTTTAAAATTTAAATGTTGAATATCTCAGAACTATTACAGATACAGATAGCCAATCCAATTTCAATTAAGATGTTTGTAACACTGCACATTTTTATAATTTACATATGACCTCTAAAGGTCAAGGTCATTTTGCCATTTGAAATTTCTTCAAGCCAAAACTCAAGTCAATTTTTATCCAATTTTGATCATGTTGGGCTCAAATTGTAACCATTGTAGCACTGCACATTTTTGTAATTTACATGTGACATAAATGTCAAAAGTCGAGGTCATTTGGAGCTTTGAAATTTTCTTCTAGCCATCACTTGGTTAATTTTCATCCAATTTTAATCATGTTGGACTCAAATTGTAGGTATGGAAACACTAAACATTTTTGTAATTAATGTGTGACCTCTAAAGGCCAAAGGTCAAGGTCATTTGGACCTTTGAAATTTTCATCTAGCCATCACTTGGTCAATTTTCAACCAATTTTAATCATGTTGGACTCAAATTGTAGGTATTGGAACACTGCATATTTTTGTAATGTACATGTAACCTCTAAAGGTCAAAGTTCAAGGCTATTTGACATTTACTTCTAGCCATGACTTAGTCAATTTGTATCTGATTTTGATCATGTTTGGCTTAAATTTTAGATATTATAACACAAAACATTTGTAATTTACATTTGGTCAATTTTCATCCAATTTTAGTCATATTGGGCTCAAATTTTAGATATTGCAACACTGCACATTTTTGTAATTTACATGTGACCTCTAAAGGTCAAAGGTCACGATCATTTGGACTTTGAAATTTTCATCTTGCGATAAGCTGAATGGAATGTGAAATACCAGAGGACAAAAACTTGTAGCATTTAATATTTACAACTTTCTAGTTCACATTTTGGACTTCTCAAAAACTGTCAGCCAAAGCAAACCTGGTCTAGATGTACATGTACCTTGGGCAGATCTCTACTGAGTTTGCTAAAGTGGTCACATTTCAGTGATTATTTTTAATTTTTTGTAAAATCTTTAAAAGATCTTCAAAAGCACTTGGCCTACTGCTTTAAGAGAACACAGGAATACTTTTGGGCACCCTTAAACCAGAGTGGAATCTATGTGCCGAATGTCAATGTCAGCTAAAGATGAAGTGTTCACACAGCCCTCTTGTTTAAAATTCTGCCAAATAATTGTAAAATAAATCATATATATTTTTTTTGAATTGCTGGAGTATGACCATTTGAACAATTTGACAGTAACCCGCTTAACAAAGATCCCCACCAACTTTGATGAGGATCCAGACAATGGTTTTAGAGAAGTCTTAAAATATTAATGGATGTTGATAATGACTGAGGGATGGACAACAGATGACTAACCATCCTCAAGTTCAGCTGAGTCAGCTAAAAATTAAAAAAAAAAAAAAAAATCAATGAAACATGACCATTGTACAACTGTGGTTAAGACTTACACAAAGTTTGTCTGCGAAGCAGCCTTGGTCCCCCAACCAACTGATGTAAAATTCAAGAAGCAAAAACATTAGAGTCTGCCACACAGGCAAACACAAAGTATATGCTGGCCAAAATTTGAAGTGGATCTGGCTAACAGTTTTGGAGAAGTCAAAAATGTGAATTGCAGACAGACAGACGGATGACTGTAAGCTCAGTGGACTGACAGATCATGTGAGATAAAAAAAAACCCCAATCCTCTGCAGTCATGTAGCTAGAGGACCATCACAAAAATATAATTTTCTGAAATGCAATCTCTCGGTGATCTTACAAAAGTTGTTCACGGTCATCCATATTATGCAGTGTCAAACTTCTATATGATACAAATTTGTGGTATGTTTGGTATTGTTAGCCTGAATTTTTGCTCCACATATTGAATTTAGGGTCCTTTAGTAAAGAGCTAAGTGATCTTGAATAATAATCACGATCACCAAAGGGGGAAAAAGGCTTATCCAATGACCTAAGACAAATTTGCAGTTCCATCTTAATTAATGTCAGAAGAATAATTTTAATGTGTGACGTTAGTTGCAACAAGTGCACAGTGATCCAAAGGATCTATGTCCCCCACCACAATATTTTGCAAAAGTTGTTGCATTTGTAAAAAGGATGCACCAACTAGGATGCACAAAAATTGATGTTTTTGGGCCCTGTGACCTTGGAAGTAGGTCAAGGTCAAAAACAATACATGGTGCACACGCCCTTGGTATGATGCATCTCTAGTGTAAATTTCATTATTCTATCTCTAAGGGTTCTAGAGATATGCTGCCAGACACATGAAAAATGGATATGTTCTTGGACCCTGTGACCTTGAAAATAGGTCAAGGTGAAAAACAATATACATCGCACATGCCCGTGGTATGATGCATCTCTGGTATATATTTCATTATTCTATCTCTTAGGGTTCCAGAGATATGCTCCCAGACAGACGGACAGACACACGGACTCCTATCCTCACCAACTCTATGTCCCCCCTGTGCCACCTACGGTGGTGGAGGACAATTAATACCACCAGTGGTGCCACCATGACTCCACAATTCAAAGACTTCTGACCCTTTACATATCTAGAAAGTCACATGGAGTTCACTTGAAAACTGTGGACTATGTGGTGTTCAAAAATAAAAAGTTTATGGATGGATGCAGCAACACACCAGATCAGGTAAGTTTTGTGACTTGAAGTCAGCAGAGCTATAAAGAGTAAGTCTGGCCACACAGAAATCAACTGAGACAAAAAATATTTAATATTCTCAGTGAATATAGCTTTTGTTACAGATATAAATCCCCATGGCCTGTGTATTTTACCACTGGTGTTACTGACATTTTATACATTTGTGAAACTTTGGTCCTTTGGTCATGCTGTACTGATCTGTATGAACAAAATATATACTGGATATAGTCATCAACCACAACCTTCCTCCCACTCCCCACATGGTCCTGAACATGACCTTCCATGCACTCTTGAAGAAAAGAAATCAGTCACTATGAATGATTCTTTAAAAAAAAAAAAAAAAAAAAAATCAAGATCGCATTCTCAAGTGGCATAGGTTCTAACACAACAGAGTGCAGAGCTGACAATTCGACTTCTGATCCCAGGAAAATGTAACTGCAAACACGGTAACTCTGACACTGCATGTGCTACCAGGAGTAATCTACATCATCTCCTGGTTCTAATAGGAGGTACAGTGAAACCTGTTTTGAGAGACCACTGTGAGGAAAGACCACCTGCCTTTTCAGACCATGTTTACCATGTCCCTTTTGCCATCTTTCTCATGTTATTGCACCTCTATTGAGAGACCACCTGCCTTATGTGACCACTTTTTGGCCTGCTCTAGGGGCAGTCTCTCAAACCAGGTTTAACTGTATTCATATTAACTTGAATCCTGTGCTGCCACCTGGGCTGCAGCACCTCCCAGTTCTGCTTTACTGATAAACTGTCTCAATATAACCAGGGCTCACTGGTACCATTTGCTAATTAGCCAAATGCAGCTGTTTCTTAAATTTGCAAAAGGCTAAACTGTTTAACAATAAATGAATAAAGAACCAGGATAGAACTCTTCACGAATTTTGCTTGTATTTCCAATTTTGGCCAAAGATTTTCAAAGTCCATGGCAGATCTGTCCCTGTGTAACCATTTATCAAAGTGATATTTACACTAAGTAATTGTTTCATTCTATACTCAAATACAATAAAAGACATTTTTTATTTGCCTTTCTGTTACTCAGTAAATATGAAAAAACTGCATTACAAACATGTAGCCAAGTTTAACCCAACATCAAAGCAATAGTGGCAAAACACATCAATATTTTTCCACATACGATAACCTTCATATGTAAAAATAAACCTGTTTTTCACCCAACTTCCAGTCCTCAGTGTCTTAACAAAAGTGAACTTGGACTGAACAATCAAATTTTTCCTCAGTTCTGAAGAAAACTGATATTTTATTTTAATCCATATATTAAAGCTTGGGCCTCCTGCATGAAACAGTTGTCAAGCTCTCAGACTCCCCGAGTCTTGATCTCAGTTTTGGAGAAATCTGGGAAGTCTTTATTCAAGTGCTAAAATCAAACGAACTTCATTCTTGTGTCAAGATGGATACACTGCAGCACCGAGCAATAACATTTCATTGTTGCTTGTATATAAAGTGTTCTCTCTGAATAACACCCCTCATTACAAGGCAGATTCTGATACAACACTTCAGTCCCCTGGCTCCCCCTACAGTGATTTTTCTATTACCGGGTACTTCTATGTTAGAAATCCCTCTACTTTAAGATGGTTTCTGCCATAACATGGTCTTCCCTGTTGACCTCACAAGCAGCATTACAAAGAGGGATCACTGTGTCCATCATAAGCATGACATCACAGGTCCAGAGAGCATGTATCATACAATCTATAATCTTATTCCCATTCTGCTTGGGTTAGAGATTCTGTTAAAATTGCACTGAAAGGTGGAATCACACCTAACATATACGGGGATACCAGCTTAAAAGACCACCTGATGTGTGGGACCACAAATCTTCTCAAAAGACCACTCTTTCATGACACTGGAGTCCATTTCTGTAATAAATTTAACTGTCTTATGGGATCACCTGTACAAGAGAACACTTTTTGATGGTACTAGGGGTGGTTTTACATAGCAGGTACCGCTGTACTCAACACTCAGCCAGTAATTGTGCTACAGACACCTTTCACTTGTACATTTTCTATGCCAAAACCCACTTAATAAGAAACACAAGAGAAATAGCAAAAGGCAAGCGTTTCCAAGATTTGTAAAACAATGAAAATTTATCCCTTCACAAAAAATGCGTCTTTCACAGCTGGTATGCTGCTGGCGTTTGATTTGTTGTGTCTGGGTACAATGTTGATGTTTGCCATGTTGGTTCAGAACAAAGAAATAATACAGTGTACAATAAAATGGGGGGAAAATGTGACTAAATAAAATTTAAAACTGTGCAGACAGCTGGTAACTGATGCACTTCCCTTAACTGCCAATCACCAAAGCTGGCTGCAGCCGTATTTGATAGCCCATAAAATACTGCCACCTGATGGCCAAGTCCTGTAACTAACCTGCTGGTCTTGAACCATGCATCTGCATATTGTCAATGTCAAAATCTTCTCTGCAGGACTAAGGAAGTGTGTGGACCTTTATAAAGGAAACTGACTGTTGGCTTGCATGCATGTCTTAAACAGCAGTTTCACTTTGAAACAACAATCTGTACTTATACACATCATAATGATGTATCATTTATAGTGTGCATTAAACTTGTGACTAAAGCCACAAGAAGTTCAATTGGTGTGTGCTAATAAATTACCAGGTACACATCATGCTGCATTTTTTTTTTCTGAAATCCAAGGGGACAACTATTATGTGTACTTGTAGTCTTTGGGGGAATTTTCTACTACAAGCATGGAAGCAGATAAAACCAATGGGAAGAGATCACCCAGCACAAACCCTTTACCAAACGATCTGCTCAATTCAGAAATATTTGGAACTTAACCACAGGTATATTTAATTAATAACTGCCAGAAAAATTCCCAAAATATACAATTCAGTAGATGTTCAGATGGACTTGTCTGAGCAATCTGGCGTTGGCACTGCGATAACAAGAGGCCCATGGGTCTAATGCTCTGCTAGCACCGTGGCAATATTGCACCTATATCCTCATTTCAAAGTTGCCCGTCCTCAATTTCCAGACATATTATGCAATATTGAACTTCTATATAAGATACACATTTAAGGAAAATTTGGTATCATTAGCCTTATTCTTTCTCAACATAATGGAGTTAATGTGCTAATTTGCAACACCTTTTGGTGCATATCTTCAATAATACTGCAGGGGGGGCCACCAAATGTTAATGTTGGCACAAAACTTTTAAAAAAAAAATAAAAAATAAAAAAAAAGAAAAAACAACTCTCAAAATGTTTCCATTTTGACCCAAACATTTCATAATACCATAGAAGGCATTATCTTCCATAATACTTTTGGGGGTGCCATCAAAATTTTGGAGTGTTCTCGTCTTTTTGCCTGAACGACATTCAAACCAAGTTTCAAGATGATTCATACAAAACTTTTCAAAAAAACATTATCAAAATTTTCCTATTTTGGCCTAAATATTTAGTTATACTATAGATGGCACCAACAGTAACAAACTAAACTTAGATTTTCAAACCTTTTATAAGTTCTAAAAGTTACACTGGGCTAAATGTTAAAGTGTTGACTGTATCGCATTCACAAGCACAAGTTTACAGATGGACTGACGGAGTGAGGGAAGGACAGAGCAGTGATTGCATTTAGCTCTGCTACCTATGGTCAGCAGAGCCAAAAAGGCAGTCAGAATTGTGAAAAACACTTATGACATTGCATATACAGAATGAATTTTCAAACAAGAGGCCCATGCACTTAATGCTCTACTGACATGCATGTATAACCCAAAAATAATTTCCTGAAATGCACTCCCTCCATGCATGACCCTGAGAAACTAGTTTGGGTTATCCGAATGAATGCAACACCAAACTTCCATGATACACATTTGCAGTAAATTTGGTGTCGTTCGCCTTATTCTTGATCAACATATTGAGTTAGTGTCCTTTTCCCAAGTGCTTAATGATCTTGAAAAATAGGTCAAAGTCACACAACACATTACAATTAATACCACCATGGCTCCACTACATAAAACTCTTGCCTGTACATGTATAATGTTCTGGTAATGGTACATAGATACAATGTACATGTTAAAAAGTGCAGCTGTAATGACCATCACAAAAAAATTCTTGATTCAAATGCATTCCATGACCTTGACAAGGTGGGCAAGGTCATCCATGTTATGCAATATAAAACTTCTACATGTGCTACACATTTTTGCGGCATATTTGGTATCATTACCTTTATTCTTTCTCAACATAATTAAATTTAGTTTACAAATTGCTTAAGGATATTGAAAAATGGGTCAAGGTCACCCAAAATTACACATTTGACCACTGACCAAATGTATAATTCGAGTAAATTTTGCAGTTCTATCTCAATTTATTTGTCCCAATAATGAATTTAATGTGTTTATCACACATATGATTTTAGTTCCCATAATTACCTCTAGTGGTGCCACATGTCAAAAGAGTTTTGTCTGCATAATATTCCTGTCAGGGTACATGGATGTATGTCCACAAATTCAGATGAAATGACCATCACAAAAAAAAAAAAAAAAAAAAAAAAAAAAAAAAAATCCTGAAATATATTCCCACAATGACCTTGAGGAAGCAGGTTGTGGTCACCCATATTTTGTAAAATTCAATTTCCACACGATAGGTGCACATTTTGTATCACTAGCCTTACAATTTCTTGAAATAATGAATTTCATAAATTTCATTAAGTTATAATTCATATTTCCGGCTCAAATGTACTGCATCTGACATCAGTAGTATTGTTGGACATACGATGAAACCTCCAGAACATTTCCACCAAATTCCATTAGGATGATTGAAAATCAAACACACTTTTCAATTTTTTTCCTTTTTGGCTTCTAAGGTGATGTGGCCAATATCAAAAGGAACCTAGATTTTCATTCATAGAAAATATCAAAAAAATTGGATCCGCTAACTTAAAAATTGTAGATGCTACTACATTGACAAGCAATTGTTTATAGACAGACATGAGTGATAACACCAACTCTGTGACCTGTCATTAGAGCTCAAAGCTGAAACTAGTTAAAACTTGCTACCCTTAAATCCTGTGAAAAACTGGAATTTTATCATAAACATAATAACAATGTGATATTGGCATACTTCCAGTGTATACATATAAAATTGTCTTCCCAAATTCATGGTCATAATACATGGAACAATGATTTTTCAAAGAATGTGCCGATCTTACGCTTGCTAAAAACTGTATTTGTCGTGAAATAATAAACGCAGTAAACAGAATTCTTCAAACAGTCAATGAAAAAGCACAAACTCATAGCAGACAAGGTTTTTCATATTATATTAAAGCATATTTTACACATAATTACAAATACCATGTGCTCAACTGCAGACTGTTGATTTTGTCACCAACGACATACAAAGTGGTCTGGGGATCAATTCCAATACATTGCCTCCTCCTGCTACCATATTTTGATTGCAAATGAAAACGATACAATTTTGTGATAGTGAACCTACATAAAATGTACCATTTTTATGGCCCCACCTAGAGGGGAGACATATAGATTTGCCCTTATCCGTCCATCATTGAAATTGTCAGATTTGTGTCACGTGCTTCTAAAAAAAACATTTTGGGTAAACCATGAAACCCAGTGGTACCATTTATCAATATATCAAGTGTGCACCTGGGGTTTCCTTTGTCTCTTGGATTAATTATCCTCTGATAATTAATCGTTAATTAGTGAAAATGTTAATTTGATGTTAGACTTGTCAGATTTGTGTCACATGTATCCCAAAAAGTATTTGAGGTCCACCTATGAAACTTGGTGGGAACATGAATCAATATATGAAGATGTGTACCTGGGGATTTATTTACCTCTTGGATTAATTATCCTCTGTTCATTTTTCATAAACTTAATGAAAATGTCTATTCAATGAAAATGTTGGCTCATGTTAAACTTGTGTCATGTGTAAAATTATTTCACAAAGTTTATAAGGTACAGCTGTGAAACTTGATAGCAACATTAGATATGTGAAGATGTGCCCCTGGTGTTTTGTTTGTCTCTTGGGTTAATTATCCTCTGTTGATAATTGTTAATTAACTTAGTGACAATAACAATTCCAGGAAAATGAGTACTGGTTCTTGTCAAACTTGTGCATATGTAGCTCATGAGGTATTTCAGGTACTGTCATGAAACTTGATATGGATATCATTCGATATATGAAAAGTTATGTGTGTATAATTATTATCCATGTGAAGATTTCACAATATGTTTGAAGTCTTACACCAATTACATGCTACTCTTTCCAATGCTGATGGGGGCATCTGTGTCCTTTGGACACTTTTCCAGTTTCACTGTAAATTGTTTATTTTTAATTTGCACCATCAGCAAAATAAGAACACAGCAAAATTAAAGCAAAAGATGCGAAATTAAAATGTGTGGGTGTCTGTAGGTTTTGTGTACATGTATGTAGTTTCTAAATTTTACCAAAATGCGTAGTTAGTGTCTAAAAAATATATTCCCTTGCCAATATGAGACAGATGACTTAAATTGATGGTTGGATGACTGGAATTTAAATGGTTTATGATGCTGCAAGTTCCCCTTCACCATATGCTGTACAAAGGTATCATGAATTAACTTCAATAAATAGCCTGTTTTCTGTGTGTTACATGCTCACAGTTCTACCTTGGTATCTGTCAGATGCTACAATAAAATATATGACAAAACTTTTACATCTTATTCTATGTAAATCCCCTCAATGGAAATAATGACATCTACAATAATTGGTAAATGTTTGTTATAATTATCATGCTTTGGGAATGCCAAACAAAAGTCAACAACTACATTAAGGCAAATTTTTGTACAATGTTTTTTCAATGCTGATACTAGGTGTACACTGTGCAAATTTCAAGTTCTAAAGGCTCTTTTTGGAATAATTAACAAGGATCATTGCACCATTCCAGTACTTGTAATCATCATAATTGTGGTCAATAATTTTGCCATACATTACCTGAAGTTGGCTATTTTCCACACTTCAAATAACTTAAAAACAAAAGGCTTTTATGATCCACATGTGTTACCATCATCATCATCATCATAACCATGACCATAACAGATGCACATTTTTATGGTACATGGATTGTATATATGTATATATTACAATTTTATTTGCAAAGTTTGCAGCTTAAAGACCACCTCATATGTTCTTCTGCTTGACCTCTCCATTGGCATTGGCTTCAGCTTTACAGTGCCTAACATCCTTCCAGCATAGTCTCATTGTATACGGAATTAAAATCTGTTCCAATATCAAGTTTGCCATGTACCAGGCTGGTGCATATTCCAATGTCACAAGTCCCATGAAGTCTCCGTGAAAAGGTGAGTAATCCCAAGGACACGCGTTGAACTGTTTAAGGACATATCCACAAGCAAATTCCCAGGCATATCCCCAGAGTGTGTAGATAAAAACTCGTACAGGCAGTGGAAGTTTTTGATTCAGTTTCAAATACATCTGTTCAATCACTATTGCAGACACACCGTAGATTAGCAATGCCCAGACACTGGAATTGCCTGGGAACTTCCAGTTATAATTGACAACAAACTCCCATCCAGCAGTGAAACAGATCTCGGTTGCATACCCATGCAGACCATAGATGTAGAATCTAGTCAGCATAGACAATGGTGCTGCTTCCACAATATCCATATCCTTCATCGCTGAAGCACCTGCACAAGAAGAAAGAATGAAGATGCTCTATTTCATATCACAAATCAGATTGCTGAGATTTTTCCTGTCACCATAATGATGAGTACATGTACATGTATAACAAACTTTGATGCTTTCATGGGGTTATATGTATTCTAATAATGTATCCAGCCACACAAACATAATGCTTTGAAGGTTTTTTTCTGATGATGATCAAGATGTAATATATGTATTAAAATACATTTGAAAGAATTTATCTTGTACTAGGAAAATATGAAATTACAAATATGAAACTGGATGTATCGTATTGTTTTTATTAGCTGAAAACCATACAAAACGTGTCAAATTACAACAGTGATACCAGGAAAGATAAACACATGCATACAAACAAAGGCAATATTGAGTTTAAGATAGTACATAACTTATAGCTGGAGGGATGAGACCCCCAAGCGCTGACTTGTAGTATTGCATCACTTTATCCTGATCACTGGAACTACATAATTTTACAAATGAAACTCAGTTTAAAATGCTTATTAATAGCAACCAGTATTCAATCAGAATTTAGCACATTCCATTTCCCAGTCAAGTTCACGCAGACATGCTTTACAGGAACTTTTAGAACAAGACAAAATTTTCTTAGACAGACAACTGTTCACTGGCGAGGCCTAGACGCTAAAATCCAGAGTTTGAAATAAGGAATTACTTGTTTGCAAAGCACAAAAATATCAAGATTAACTGATTTGCATTGTAAATTTGGACAAGTTCAGGGTTTGAAGCACTTGTCGGTACCAGAATCTACTTCGAATGGACAAGCCCTATTTTGAGCCCTGAAATCTAATACATGTACAATAAATCAACTTCATTCTGCAGTATTTTTATTTTTGCTTATTTCACTGATGGCGCATAAATCATGAGCATAAAAATACAATGAATTAGTATTTCAACACCATAACTTTAACCGGAACTATGTCCAAAATTGTCAAATGAAAACTTTGGTGAAATTCATGACATGCACAAACCCTGAAAATTTATGCCCCTGAAATAAGTACATTTACAATACCGAGTGTGAGAATGATGTACTGTCCTGCAAAATGCATTTGCTATTTCTCACTTATCCAAGTGGCAACTGGTCAAGCCAAAATCCCAAAACAAAAAATGCTACCCTTTTTACAGGAAAAGACATTACATACATCACACCACTTTATCTCTTCCTATTTGACACCACCAGCATATTTCCTGAATGCTTTCACTGGGTACACTGCAACAATTGACTGTCGCCAGTTGCTGTTCAACATAACCTCACCTGGCAAACCTGTCCAATTTTGTACAAAAAAACTACTGTTGATCCAAACAACTAGATGTAACACTTTGTAATAAGACATCTTCATCCCACCAATGCCAGTGCCAAACAATTAACACCTGTGTATACCAGCTTCTCAGAATAAATTTCAAGTTTCCCAACACAGACAAACCCATCCCATATGTTTTGCTGGCTTTGTGAAGTCAACAGACCCATGAAAAACATTGAAGTTAGACATTTAGGCATCTTCTACAACTTTGAGTTGTGCACACTAGGAACTGTTATCAGGAACCCTGCAACTTTCCATGAACTTAGACAATTCTCCTCAAAAATAACACCAACAAAGCAGGCAAACTGTAAAACATTTTTTGAATCAAAGTTGTAAAGTAACCTTATTGTTTTTCTTCATTTTGACCTGTCAATGAAAGTGCATTTGACAAAACAGCAGTACAGTAGTCCCTCCTTGGAGAGGCTGCCCCTAGTGCCACCCAAGAGGCGATCACATAAAGCAGGTGGTCCCTCAAAGGAGGTATAAATAACATGAAAAGTACTGCAGCAAGACCTGACAACTGTGGTCTCTCAAAGGAGGGACTACTGTGCACAGAATGAGCACCAGAACATGCAGGCGAAAATGTAAACAAAAATTGGAGAAAACTTGGGATGCAAACCACACATAAGGAAAAACGCTCCCATTGTATGTTGCCCTATACATATTCCATGTGCCTCTCTTGGCAAGGTGCCCCCCCCCCCCCAAAAAAAGGAATGAATGAATGAATGAAACAAGAGGTCCATGAGTCAATGCTCTACTAACATATAATCTGATGGACATCACCAAAAAAAAAAAAAAAATTCCTGAAAAGTACTCCATGTATGACCGTGACAAACTTATCAAGGTCATCCATATTATGCAATATCAAACTTTCCACATGATACACATTTGTGGTACATTTGGTACCATTTGCCTCATTCTAAATCAATATATTGAATTAAATATCCTTTTCTTCAGTGCTTAATAATTTTGAAAAAAAAAAACAGATCAAGGTCACACAATCATTGGGTCATGGCAGGTGACCCAAAAGTATGTCAAAGTACAGTTTTATGTACAATGTAATCAAGTAAGTGCAAGTTTGATCTAGAAGCTCCATTCTCTTTGCCATTGATGTCCAAGCTACACCCTGTCATTACAAAATCATCTCTTCCAACTTTACAGGTCTAGTGACCTATTGAAAATAAGTGAAGGTCATTGACATCAAGTAACATATTAGCATTGGACATGATCTATATATTCATATTTGGCACCTGTAATTCACTGATTTTTGGAAACATGGAATTTTATATCTTTCAAGATATTTAACTCATAATTTACACCAAGATATAGGTGGTGCCACTAGTATCATATGCAACTGCCATTTTGACCTCCTTAACAATCCCACTAAACAAGAGGCCCATGGGCCTAATGCTGTACTGGCACTGTAGTAACACTGACATTTTCATTTCAAAGTTGTGAGTCCTCAAGGGCCTTCTGAACACATGAAGCTTACATGTATGTGATTTTAGTGTCTCATTTGTCCACCAGTGCAATTCCCGTGATGGATATTGTTGCATGTGCCAACACAACAATGAGCGAGTCCTTAACTTTATGTCCTCAGTGACCCTGGGACAAAAGATCAAGGTCACCCAGATTATGTAATACAGGAGCCCCATGGGCCTGGTGCTGTGCAGGCATTGCCATGATGTCCAAGCTACACCCTGCCATTACATAATCACCTCTTTCAACTTAACATGCATGGCGACCTCACAAAAATAGGTCAAAGTCACCCATAAAAAATAACATTCTAGCACTGGACATATTCTATATATCCTACAAATTTGACAAGTCTAATCTAATCACTTTTCCAGATATGGAATTTTATATCTTAAAACACATTTTGGCTCATAATTTCTGTCAAATTATAGGTGGTGCCACTAGTATCATTAGCAACTTAAACTTTGACCTCCTCCACAATCCCACCAAATTTGGTGAAGACCCATAAAAAATTATTGAAGATGCTTAAGTATTCACAAGATTCTCATTAGCCATATAAGTCCTGAAAGTTATATTGGGCTAACTTGAAAACTGAGGACGGTATTGCACTCACAACCCAAATGTTTATAGATGGATGAAATAACGGATGGACGGATGGACATGAGCGATCATATAAACTCTGTGACCTTGGGTCAGCAGAGCTAAAAAATTAAGGACCCTTTTCGCATTTGACCCATACATTGCATAATACTGTAGGCCATACCACCAACATTAAAGTCTACGTAGATTTGCTTACACTTTACAAGTCCCAGAAGTAACATGGGTCTAACTAAAAAACTGGGGGGTGCAGAGCATTCAAAAGACTTTTCACATGTTTGTATAATTGTGACCCCTATACTCCAACTGAATATTTGACCTTAACCTTCAATTCATATTAAAAATTTGTTACTGTTCAAAATATGCGCCCCGCTTCCAGCTTTCCAGGCATAGCCTGTTAGCTTAAATCAGGTAATATCTTTTCGAGCCACTAGCAACTGAGATTTTGACCTCCTCACAATCCCACCTTATTTTCCTGACCATCTACATGTATCACACATTAAGAGTGCTAGAGCGGTCGCAAGATTTTCACATTTTGACCCATATATGATATAATACTGTAGATGGCACCCCCAAAATCGAACTCAACCTACATTTTGATACACTTGATAAGTATTGAAAGTTATGTCGGTTTATCCCTGGTTTATTTTGAAAACTGCAAATTGTATTGTGCTTACACCCAAAAGTTAACAGATAGATGGATAGACATGATTGATCACATAAGCTTTGCCAACTGTGGTCAGCATAGCTTAAAGTTAACAATAGATGTAATTGCAGTTGGCAAATAGTTAGTGATGAACTAAATCAACATGTGTGATTGAATGCATGGTCCAACAGTGCACCATTAATTGTCCTGCAAACCAAACCAGTGTCGGGGTTACCATAATGATGCTGGTCACCCCACCCCCGTAGCTGAGTCCAACTTAAAGCTGATCAGTGACTGAAAACGCCTCGGCCAGGTCGGATGGACAGACAGACAGACAGACGCGTAGGTGACGACAATACCCTTGGGTAGGTCAAAGGTACTTCTGTTTGACCTAATGACAAAGCTTTGGAGCAAATACAATGAGCAGAGATATCATGGCAGGCCATTTTTCTTGAAAACAGCACTATGACCAATATGTGACCCAGTGACCTAGTTTTCACTAGGTGTCTGAGGCATCCTGAGGACCAACTGTCATAAACAATTGGGGCAGCTACAATGAGAAAATTATGATTTGAAGATATCATGGTACCGCCATTTTTCTTCAGTGCAGCACTGTGACCTAAATATGTCACCCAGTGACCTAGTTTTCAATGGCTTCTGAGGCATCCTTAGGACCACCTATAAATAATTGGTGAAGCTACATTCAATATTTTTTTTAGATATTATGTTAACACTGTTTTGTTTTCTTTAATGCAGTACTGTGGCCCAAATTAATGTGACCTACTTTTCGATAGGCACCTGAAGCACCTCAATGGCCCCCTGTGATAAAATTTTGGTCTCTGTGAAGTGAGTATTTTTGGAGATGGGGCATGAACAAGGCATGGATGGATGGACGCACAGATGACGGCAATAACCCTCTGGCCTAGAAAGCTGAGGGGTAATAAAAACAGGAACAAATGTGAATTCAAATTAAGTGGGCTACTGCCACAGAGCATTTGGAGGTGTGCTTCTCTTTGATTGGACTCCAAGAGTTCTGTGTGTTTACTAAGTTATGGGTTATAGACTGTCTGAACAGCAGGTCCCAGGTTACACTGATTTGTGCTATGTTTTTAATACCTTTTGCTTTATAATTCATCAATTTGAGTGAAATAAAATGTACATCAAATATATACATCACAAGAATAATTAAAAGATCTGTGTTTGAGCAGTTACACCAATTTGTGCTACATTTTGGACATGTTTAGCTTCATAATTCATAAGCTGATGTGAAATAAAATTTACATAAGATAAACTCCTGGCCAAAAAGTCCAGGCACTCCCTATTGATTTAATCATGGTATACTCTAAGTATTAGTTTGTGCAGAAAATATATGAGTGTTACATGGACTGTTATGTAACATGGACAGGTCAGCTCAGAGTATGCCTGAATGATCATACAATCTTGAACACAAAATGCCGTGGAAATAAGATTTATAAGAGCCACAAAGATGCGAAAAGTATGTCTGGTATTTGGGTACCTATGGACTTTATAAGGAGCCCCTGCCAACGCTGGAAATTAATGTGAATCCATGATGCCATGACGTACCAGTTAGTCACAGCTCTCTGAATTGAAGTCTCGATAGAAGCTGGATCATTGCATGTTGGAGGCTGGTTTTGCCCAGTGTAAGGCTGCCAGTGGAATGGGGTGCTCCAGGTCAGCAGTACAGAAGTGGTGGGACCATTTTCAAAAACACGAGGATGCAAGAGGGAAGACGGATCAGGAAGACCAAGACTTTCAGATGGGAGAGAAGACTGTTGTATGGAGCAGTACTCAAAGAGACGTACGTTCCTTTTGCTGGAGCGGTTGCATCAGCAAAGGCACCAGGCCTGCAATATTACAGCTTCATGTTGTACAAACAAAAAGAGAATGGTGTCACCTAAACTGAGATCATACTTCCCTGCCATCCTACACACAAGGCTGCATGAATACATTGGTGTCAGGAACATTCTGACTGGACCCAAGATGCATGGAGGAGCAGACGAGTCATGACTTTGCCTTGATTTCCATGATGGGAGAATAAGGTGAAATGTATGCCTTCAGAGAGATTTGGGGATGGATGCATGATGGAACATGACCACTATGGGGGAGGCAGCATAATGATGTGGTGTTTTTGCGTGGGGGGGGGGGGGGGCAATCACGGCAACTGGATGAACAGAACCCATCGGGGTAAACAGGACCTTAAAAATTAACAGGCCAGCATCATGTGGAGGAGATCCTGCCAACAGTCACCAAATGGTTGCAGCAAAACAATGCACAACCACATACTGCACAAGTCAGCATGCAGTATCTCCACAGGCACAACACCCAAATGTTGCCATGGCCAGCCCAATCTCCTGACCTATCCTCCACTGAACACTTGACCTTTTGGGATGTCCTCGGCCATCGCGTCAGGGATGAGTATGACAAACCTGCGGCCACCTTGGACCAATTGGCACAGAGGCTCCCACATAAGTGCAACTAAATTATCTCAGACAGGCAAGCTCACCAGCAGCATGATAAGGAGGGTCCAGGCTTGCTAGTAGACATGTAGTGGTCACATCCATTACTGATACCTGCAGCCTTCAAACAAACTTCCTTTTCAGGACCACTGCATCCTCCCAAAGAGGTAATAAAAGTACTAGTATAATAAAATAAACAAACTCTCTACACACATCCTTACATACATACCCAATTAAATGTTGATGGAGGAGGTTGCCTGCATTTTTTTTTTTTTTTTTTGCCAGGCGCATACATAAGATACACAATATCATGAGAATAATTAATTAAAAGATCTGTGACAGGTAAAAACCAGCTACAATTTTATGGATCTGGCAAGTTCAGGGTAAAAGGGGAACTGAACCACTGGACTGAATAAGTCAGAATGGGTATGGCTATGCCAGAACGCGTTGTTCCTTGTCCCTCATGTTTTTTTCTGTGCTTCTCTTGACCTCCCAGACCTTTTTTACACTGTTATCAAAATCTAATGAGATGGACTCCTCGAAATATATATCAAAGCAATTCTACACAGCTAAACTCACACGACTTAAGTCACTGGAACGAGAGGTCTCTTGGTCCACCATATATCAGATATGGATACGAAACTTTGTCAACTAGCAGACCCAGTGGACTGGCAGCGGATTGTTGATATATACATGGAATTGGGATAATTTCACATAATGAATTACTATGTTCCCAATTTCCCTGCCAACAGGTTCATGGTTTTTTTTTCTTAATTCAAGTGATCCTTTTGTCGAACAGGTATCCCGCCCCCACAAATCAGCATCCAATATTGTGGACCTCCTGTTCCAACCATCAGTTAACATGCGTTTAACCTGTAGATTTCTTTTAATACACGTTAACAGCCAACCTTGTCATTAGGCAGGAAAGGCAAAAGGGCCAGGGTAGGTCTTGAAGACCCTACATAGCCAAAGAAAGCGCGATGGACCAGGGAAGGCTCATCCCGACATATATCCCTCAGAATGGTGGTTCCATTGTGCCTTTTACCCTGAGCTGATCTGGCAGTGCAATAGTGGAAGACCAGATCATAAATTCATTCATAGCTCTGTATACAAAAGGTGACAGTTCCCACAACACATGAACATACTGGTACAGGGGTAAGTCAAAATGTTCTGATCTGAACTTGTACTATACAAATTTAGTCATGTTATGTTTGGTTTTCAAAGGTATTCTATATTCATAACGAAGCTGTGCATTTAAATGCAAAACTTCACTTATTTAGCTAATTCTTCATTTGCCAGGTTCATAATTATTCATTATTAAGTGGGTTGTTTTGCTGAATATTTAGCTTAGGCAAGGGGCCACCACTCAGAGAGGCATGTATGGGTACAGGCTCCAAAACATAATCTGAGTAGTTACCCGCTGAAGATCCTTAATTTATTCGGGCTAATACAGCCTATATCAAAATTCTACAGAAGAACGTGTGCAATATGGACACAGGGGCAACCAGCAGAATGGTTTTCATCAAATTCTGGTCAATACAAACCCATTCATACTGACCAGCAAAATCACTGTCCACCGAAAATACTGATTAGGGTTAGAAGAGAACAAACAAAAATCGGTGTCCCCTACACTGTTTTCCTGTTTTAAACACCTTCTGCTGCCAAAGGCATATAATTTATATACCAAAAGATTTTTCACAATTCACTTTCTCGATCCCTGCCTAATAATTGAGTTGTTGGACATGTTTTAGCCCACTTAGGCCACTTTATTCCTCGCAAAGCGTCTCAATTCCAAATGAGCCACTCTTTGTTGAATGGAAGTGACCCCCACATACGGACTCAAATTTCTCCTTCGCTTTAAGTGGTTGCCGGTAAATAAATTTGTATTTTCGTTTACTTTATCGTCTTATTATGGACGTGTACACAATTTAGTGATTAAAGTAAAACTGCTGAGTAAACTAAAATACAAATAAAGTGGCCCTAATGGGCCAAATACGTCCGACAACTCAATATTAGGCAGGGATAGAGATAGTGGATTATGATGAATCTTGTGGTATATAGATTATATGCGTCCGGCAGCAGAAGTTGTTTAAAGCAAGAAAACAGCTTGGGGGGGGGGGGGGGGAGGCGCTGATTTTTGTTTGTTCCCTTATAACCCTAATCAGTATTTTCGGTGGACAGTGGTCTTGCCGGTCAGCATGAATGGGTTCGTATTGACCAGAATATGATGACAACCATTCTGCTCGTTGCCCCGGTGAATATGGACAAAAGTACTTCCATATGTATATAGGTTACACAGTGACAGGTTAGCTTATGGAGAGTAAAGAGTTTGGACTGCGGGATAGGGTAAGGACACCATGGATGTGGTTCTGCCTTCTGGACCGAAACCTGAAAAAGACACAAATACAAAATACTCAAACAAGCCCCATAGGCCATAGTCGGCATACCTCCAAACTATCACTGGTTTCAATATCATGCGGCAATTCAAAATGAAACCCCAGCCCCATAAATATGTCAGGATCCTTGCTAGTCCTGAACATAGAGGTATAGGTCCATACCCTGAACAAATGTGAAACCTCCTCGATGGGCATATGAAGCTTGTCCTCATCATGTCACAAACCTGTCCAGATGTTGCACCTACAAGGGCTCGCAACGAGGGTGACCCAGTACCACGACGGCCTCTGGCAGGCCCCAACAGTATTACAGTTACCAAAGCAGAGCCCGCCGAAGTACTCTGTCGCTCTCAATCACACTGTTAGCTTCTGTGGGTGCACCCTAGGCTACCACTGCACGTGCTACAAGATTAAAGTTCAACTTCCAAGTCTGTTGACGATATTCATTACTTGTGCCAAGTTGTGTTTACGAAATCATGCGCAACTTCCAGAGAGTAAATTGAAGGTCTATTTCTGATACGATTCTATCATAAATCGTCCTTTATATTATGCTTAGATATTTCCTTACCTGATTTGACCTGAATTTAAAAATTGTATAATAAAGATGCAGAAAAAAATACAAGTGTTAAATTTCACGTTGTTTTCGTTTGCAAAAGGCTTGTCATGTCAGTGGTGTGAATGGAGTATTCCGCAGAAATTGTTTTCCACTGATTTTCAACCAATGAGCGACAGAAGAATCAATGGGTGCACTCGCCAAACGTGACCCCTGGTGGAAGCGACCCAAAGTTTGCAATATTTATGTTGATTAGGTTGATACCACGATTGGGTCAAGTTGTCACTGGGAAGGCGCTCAATGGATATCGATGGAAACTTTGTCGAGGCGGGGTAAATGATGTAGACAGTCCATATTATGACAGTGTAATGTATTGACTGCAACAGATATGGACTTAAAGCTTGCATGGGGCCTGTGCTTACGGTATGAAAGCAACGTGGGAGTGGCCCACGTCGCTACCGGTGGGGTCTGAACTTTTCTTAGTTGGGCAACCATGTCGTGAATAATACTCCACCAGTCACTGAATACGCATCACTTTCAAGTTCTTCAGATACATTGATATCATTAAGAGTAATTCTTTTCCTGTTCGGATTATATCACATTATGGACAGGTACCATTCAGAAAAAATGATTTCAAGTTTTGTGGGACTTGGCCAGAAGTCCGCGGTGGTCATACCAACTTTATTTCTGTGGACAGTTTTGATAAGCCAGACACAACATGGACAAACAATTGCCATTCAGCCTTCACAGGTAGGTTTACTTTCAGCAACTTTTAATGAATGTGTAAAACTGACATGATCGCACTGTTTCTGAAAGTGTATGTAACTGTTGGTTGTACGTGTGGTATGCTATTAGGCTCACTCTCCCCCCCCCCCCCCACCCTTCCTCCCTCCCCGCTTTTTTTCTTTTTTTTAAACAAACAGAAACAAAAATAAACTTTTAAGAATGTTTAACATGTTTGACTGTTTGTAACATCAACATGAAATTATGGATGATATTGGGACCAAGCAGTTCGAATGAAACTTAACGGTTTCAGAGTTAGAGTTTTACTGTAAGTTGTAGCCTTGGTTGGAGCATATATGGAGCTGTACATAATACAGCTGCATCATGTGCATGGGTGAAGGTGGAGGGGCGTAGGATATAGTAGTATTGATGGGCATGCAGCCAGTGCCAGTGATAACTGCTGTATTAAATTAGAGAAGAAAAATGTACTCTTTTTATATTATATAGCCCTATGTATATTATTTTGCTGATTCCACCCATGAGTTATGTTACGACAGAAGTTGTAAATTTTTTTTTTTTTTTTTTTTACTAGAAGTTGTAAATTGATGAGTAATGACATGTACATCAACCAAAATTCTGGACATATGCAGATTGATTGCCTGCAAAGCGTCCTGGTCCTACATGACTAGTGTAACACATAAACAAGGACACAAGAGTCTGCTTTGGAGGCAAGTCAGTGATTGAGTGGTTGCTAAATGAATCACGGACAGGATTAGTGACTGTTATAACAAAGAGCTGAAAAGCAGAATTTTCCACCCTCTCCATTGCATTGAACCCATGTCAGTGCACCCTGGACTGGTGTATTCTATACTACAAGAACCAGTAACAGTGATGCTCTGTGGGCTATAGCTATGGTCCATATGATTATCATAGGTTCAGCTGTCTCTCCATGTATTCAAAGAAACTGGATTAATAGTGGACAAAAAGAAAACACAGAAGAGCAGGCTTGCAGCATACGCATGTTTGACATTAAAGGGTTTGCCTTTGCAAGGACTCAGCTTGAATAACAAGATCCTTATAACATTAGAACTGTAACACATTTCACAGCTTTTCATGCAGGTATTACAACCCTTTACAGACTGCATCAGTTGAATGGAAGGGACGTTAGCAGGGCAAAATGGCAGGGGTGGCCTTTGTCTTTCACACCTGAGCTGATCAGTGTTGTCATTACCGGTGATGTGTGGTGTCCAGCTGTTCAAAGCCAGGGCTCTAAAACTGTTCAAAACTTACATGGTGCCATACCACCAAGACTTGTGTATTCAATGAAGCCTTTTGTTTGCTGTTCTTAATTAGGTTAAGTGTGTTATCAAGGGGTATAGAACATCAGTTGGATGAAAGATCACAAGGAGTATTTGGAACAATACCAGGGGAGGCAGTTTGTGATTAATTGACAGCTTGTGAGTGTGACAGATGTTATCATTACTTACACCACACAACTGATTGGAAAATGTTATGGTGTTGAAACAGACACTGTATTTATTACAGTAATGACCTGTTCAGGATAGAAGGACAGGTCCTTTGTGTGAAAACACATCAGAAAAAAGTCTGTCGACCCCATGAAGCTGAGCCACATCAGTTCCCATAAGAAACTTTAAGACAGTGCAATTTGAATAATGAATTGGTAGATATTGTTGTAAACATTTATTTCACCTGGATAGTCCACTTGGGATTCTCTAGGCATACAGTGGACACACAGATCTACTGGCTAAACTAGCAGGACACAACTGTACATAAAACACAAAATTGGCACATAAAAGTAGATGACCTCTATGTAAAAAAAGACACCAGGAGCTAGAAAACAAAATGCCTTGATTCATAAAGGTATGCTCCCCTTTACAATGTTTTCGTTTAATTTGGTAGCAAGGTCTGGACTTCCTTCTAACAAAATTTTAGTAAAATGTTGTCCATTGTGTTTTTGGAAAAATGATTGTTAAGCCCCTGTTACCACATTTAAATATACCTCTTATAATAACTTAGAACAAGGACCAGCATATTGGTGGTAGTCCAAAAATAATGTTAAGCTGATATTAAGAACATATAACTGAAATAATGTAAATTACACATTAGCATTTTGTTATATTCTGGGACTATCATGCCACATTTTTGTATTATTATGGGACTATCATGCCACATTTTAAACAGTGTACAGGACAGAGATGACTGAAGTAATGAGCCTTGAAGCAATTTATCATGCACTAATGACCCCAACTCAAATACAATGAGTCTCCTGGATTGAATTAAAAAACAAAAAACAAACAAAAAAAATTAAGACAAAATTAATATACATGGTTCACTATGGAGACTTGTATTCAGCTAACAACAAATGCATGGAAACTAATAATTTTACTGACAACTGATCATGGGCTGAAAAAACAAACCAAAAGGCATAATCAGGCCACATATTTGTTCATACCATGTGTACGTGTATTGGAAACAAACTAGCAGCACTCACTACCTTATTTACCTGTTGGAAGATGAGTCTTGCTGAGTATTTAAAGTTTCATTGGGCAGGACCAGTCACCATAGGTCAGGAGATGCTGGGAAAACTTCAGGGTTTCTGTGTAGTTGTCACAAATTAATGACTGTTCTGGCCAAAAACATCTCGTGTATGAATGAGAAACAACATTGCCTCAGGTGTTGAGGATGATGGGTTAAGGTATAAACTTGATAGTGCAGTCTTGTTGCACCTTTAGGGTAAACCTTGAACTTTTCAACAAAGCACAAAGGGTCAAATTTGTTTGAATTGGAACATGTATGGTCGTCCTGTATATATGCTCTGTTAACATTGGACTGACTCATGTGCAAATGCCAACCAGCTGAGTCGCCAACTTATGATTGTATGATTGAAAAGCACTTTTTTCAATGGTACATTTTCAGCAAGTTATTTAAAAAAATTCATGCAGAAACAGTTTAGTTTATGAACATTTTCCCATTCCTTCCACAATATACATGTACATCCAGTTCCTACCATATTACATGATTATGTAGTACTACTGTAAAATGCTTTCTCTCACTAGACATGTAGTTCGTTTGTGTAACATTATAAATGAGACAGTCTGTGTGCAATTCAGAGGATCGGTGAGAAGAATTTACATGAATGAATATCTTACATGTAGCCCTGTATGTTAGCAGTTGTTCTACTTGAGAAGTTTTGCATAAAAAAACTTGTCAAATTTCTCCATGGTTGAATGATGGTCACCGAAATGGGGTAGCCACATTTGAAGGTCACAGTGTGTTGCTGGCAAAAGTTCAGATTCAGTACAAGGCAAACCTAACAATATTTTGACTATTTTATTTGTCACTGTGCCATACATGTATATCAGAGCCATTACCCCAGACCACAGTTGTCAATAAGACCCACAGAAAATGATACAAGTTGTATGAGTAATAATTCTATCAGAGACCACAATGTTGCTTTAAATTTTCATAAAATTCTGTAAACTAGTGGTGTTAACATTCAATTTAAGGAGACAAACATGTACAAATATTTTCAGAGGGTCACTGTGCTGGGGTTGTGAAGTGTCACATATAACACCAGACTACTTCTCAGCAGTGATACCAATGTAGATACATATCTTAAATGCAGAGATGGAAATGTATCTACAGACCATAGTGAGAATGTGAAATCAGCCTGTAGCTTTTTCACTAGAAAGTCCCCTGTCCCAGTGCTGTACATACATGAACTATTTCGTCACGCTCAGTGTCATGAATGAAAGAATAAAGTTGCTTCCAATGTGAGAAATCATCATGTTTGCATTGACGGCTTGTGTGGCCTTGCCTGTGGGACTTTCATGTGATACTGATTAGTAGGTTCTTGAGAGGGCATTGTGAATATGGTGATGTGTCCAGCAAAAATGTAAAAATCAGATCTTTGTAAACTACTCTGAAGTTAATCTTGAAAACTTTTACTGAAAGAAAGGTTATGCAATTAGCTTTTCTGACTCACTTGAATAATGTAAAGCAAGAAAAGTTTGACAGTGAGTCAGAATGTCTTTGGTACCAATGCTGATGGTAACACCACCATAGAGATCTTTTTTGTCTTCGGTAAATCTTTTGGTTGTAAACACCCTTGAATCACTTTAAATATGAGTATGGAAAGATATACACTACTGTTAAGCTGAAAATCTGCAGCAAAATTTTCTTCCTTTTTGCAGCATTTTTCTCCTCATCTTTGCATAAAAAGTTCTTATCTTGGAGAAACTCTGTAGCAAAATTTTGCTGCAGTACTCCAGTTGGACAGCCCTGGTACATATATATAATTGCTGTGGGTTTTTCTGTTTTGCTTCACTTTTATGATGAATCTTATTCTAAACAAAGTGTATATGGCTGTACATGTACCAACTTGCCTTTGGCTGCACAGCATTGCTCAATGTTTAATCCATTTATTTGAATTATTTTTGATGGCAAGTTCATTGATGTGCAAAAAGAATTACACCACTGCCTGTTGGGAGTACAAGTAAATGGAATTATGATGGAAATAACATGAATGAGATTATTGATCATTTAATAATAACTGGCCGTTGTGTATCGTGTGTCACTTCATCCATCCACAATTGATGCCTATGCAATAACTTAAAGATTGGAAATACCAACCCCAAACAAATTTGGTGTGTGAATCTTTTAAATGGAGTATTCAGATGCGATGGCATATGAGTGACCTCAATCACGTTTGACTTTGTCAATTTCATGCTGTGGTTAGTGTCACCTGGATACTAAGAATGGAAAGAGCAACTTCAACTATATTTGGGTGTGTGAGTCCGTATGGAGTACTCACACAGGATTGTGTATGAGTGACTTTCACCTTGTTTCAAGGTCAAAGGGGTCAAATATATATCAATTTCATGCCAGGTTCATTGTCAGTGGAACAATTTGATGGGAAGAGCTGTCCCAACTAAATTTAGTGTGGGTTCCTCCTGCAGAGTGGTCAGATGAGATTGACCTTGCTTCAAGATCATAAGGAACTAAAGGGGCAGGGTAATTGACCTTTTTTTTTCATTCTCTTGTTTAAACGATGAAAAAAGGGCAAGAAACTACGAAAAAAGGGCAAGGAATTGCACTGTACTATTTTAGTCCAGGGAGAATACTGACAAAATAACAATGGAAAGAGTTGGATTTAAGGGGGGGTTGGGGGGCGTATACACACATTTTTTACAAACAGTCATGGTATTGAATAAAGTCATGTATATAAATAGTGGTAATGACAGAGAATTCCCACTACCATGAGTCTTGTGAAAAAAATGAACCAATGAGAGGTGCCATCATTTCATGTTTATATATGAGTAGGATACATGAGGCTCTCTGTATTGGAGGATATTACTGTAGTCACAGGCAGAGATGGTGATCGATTTTCAATTTTGCCTGAGACTGAATCTTTCTGAGAAGGCCTGTGTCAGACCACGTGTAAAGTATGATCAGGTGGGTCAGACTCAATGTACATTCGAATACACCTTTGAAAGCCAAGAGTGTAAAAAATTTTATTATTTGTGTTTGCATAAGAAATAACCCTTTGGCCATATGGTAGGCCTACTATAAACCTATTACACACTATACAAAACTGTTCTGCAATAGTCCCACAGTAACAGCAGCTCAAATTAGTTGTGTACATTTAGTATCCGGCATTTCCCTATGAAGAGAACCATTAGGTGCATTGTATGCATTGGTTGATCTGCCTATATGAGGTAATGAGGGGAAAAGCCAAGTGTGGCATTAAATTGACTCACTGCTAAAAGTCCATGAGGAATGTTGCTAAAGAAGGACAAAACTGACTGCAATAAAGGATTGGCTTTGGATGAGCATGGTCGTATAGAATATGTGGGTTGGCAACATGAATGCTACAATCAGCAGGTATCTTTTGTCCTTCCTAGACACTCTGTTCCCCAGTTCCATGACTGTCAGATATACCTTTTGTTGTTGCAAGACCCTAAATTCAAGCAACAGGTCAGATCTTCAAATCAATTGTGATATTCCTACGTAATGTATGGGGGTCTCGTAAACATGGAGGATTTCTAGCATGCCAGTCGCTGGACATGAGCAGGGAAAGCATAATGCATTGATCTGTGAAAAAAAAGGACATCAAATGGGTCAGTTGGTTCAGTGGTCATTTAAAGTTCTGGGTACACCTTTGGTTTGTGGAATGTGTGGTATGCTGGGTATCATCAACTGCTGTGTTTACATGCTACCCAGGTAAAGATGGAGTAAAGACTGCACCATCTTGTGTGAAGTATTTTATACCCATAAGTCAAAGTCTGTCATTCTACAAGTGTATTTTCAACTTTTCATTACAGTTTACTGCCCTTTTATGAGTTGTTCCCAAATAAAAAAGTGTATGTATAGTGTGCAATATATTTAGTGAACGAATATGGTTCACAACAATGTACATTGTATATCAAACAGTTTGTGTCTGTATGAACACCTGTATGGGTGTTGTGTGGTAAATGTATCAAATGAACTGCTGTTGAGGGAGAAATCAAGCTGGTGGTCTGCTTGGCTGACTCCGCAGGCAAATGAATTTTGCAGCAACCATATTTTTGCCCTCTTAAGAAATTTGAAGGTCTGGCCAGGCAGACAAGCTTCCTCCTTGCCAAATGTGATACAGTTGTCCTTCCTTTGAGGGACCACCCACAGTGGGTCTAAAGGTGGTCACATGAAGGGAGTTGTGGTACAATGGTGGTCAAATAACATATAAAACATAGCAGTGGCAAACTGATAAATGTGGTCTTAAAAACAGGTGGTCTCTCAAGGGAGGAAATGCTGTACTTGCTTTATTTTCAGGTGTTTTCTCAAGAATTTTTTTGTTTTGTTTCCAAGTTGAAAATGCAGTGGTCCCAAATATGTCCCAGAGGACAGATTCCAGTGTAATTACATTGTAGTTGCATGCATTAACCCTTAAAGTGCTGATTTAAGACTTGAGTCAACAGCTTTCCTTGGGGCACTTTGCGCGCAAAGTGCCCGAGTAATGCTGTTGATTAAGACTACTTTTTGCTTTAGACTAGGCTTGCTTGTATTTGAATGAAATGTATCTTCATGAGGAATTTGAATCTTTTGATCATTATGTTAAACAGTGATGAGAAAACGACAATAGCAGTGATTAGCACTTTAAGGGTTAATAAGGGTTGAAAAATACTCTGGTTTGAAGTTAACAGGACTTATTCCATGCAACTGTTTTTTTACACCTCCCTTTATTAGGAGTTAGTACAGCAATTGTGTCAGCCAAAATTCATATTTCTCATAAAAAGAGGTTTTGATCTCATACCAACTTGGCAAATCCTGCAGAATTATACAGTAGAATGTGTGCAGAATACATGGAGATCTAGATATATTGACCTTCTCTTTGATAAATACTGTATAATAATTTTCACCTCTTTTGTTTTTCAGATCAATCAGATTCCGTGTCCTCCAGCATTCCCTTCAATGGACGAAATCTTCAAAGAGAGTTTACTTTTTTCAGACTTACGGGAAATACTTAATGAATTCAAAGCTAATGCATCTGTTCCCTATGAATGTACATATAGTGAGGAAACCTTTGGAAACATACCAAAGTTTAATGAACAACGGTGCTCTACAAACAAAAGCCTGGAGTTGGTTTGTCCAGTGACAACCGCTCCAGCACCTCCCACCACTGTTATAGTAACTACAACAAAAAGGACTACAAAGAGTCCCACATCTATTCCTGCATTTACCACTAGTCCTACAAGAAAAGTTGCAAGAACTACCCATGGTATTCCTAGGATCAGTACAAAAAGTACTGTTCCTGGGACAGGAACAAAAAGTACTGTTCCAGGGATTAAGGATAAATCTACGCTTGCAGTTTCCTCTCCAAGAACAGTATCTTCATTAGATGTGACCACTCTGATTGTCACTCCTGTATCAGGTCGGAGAACACAAGGGGATGACCCTCGTACCATCATAATATGTGTTTTCTCAGGAGTCATTGTTGCTCTGGTCTTCCTGATTGTTTGCTTCATATGCAGGTATGTCTTTTTCTTGTGTGGCATATTTCATGTGCACTGTTTGTAATACACTTTTGATACATTATGTTACACTGTACATAGTATTCTAATTAAGCTACATGTTGATATTTTTGCATATATGTCTGATTAAACAGTTTTTTAAATCCCAGAACATTATTTTTCAGAACATGTACTTTTGTTAGGACACATATGAACATGTATCATAGAATTATTTTCAGGTACACTCAGAGTGTATGCCAGCAGAGCATGAATCCCACGGGCCTCTTGTTACAATCATACATGTATGTAGAATAATGCCTCATATGTGCATGCAATTCTTGAATTGATCCAAGGAAGACTTCCAGTTAAATTCTACACCAGATGCCTTTACATTTGAGATGAAGCTTTACCTAGCATCACAGTGGGCTTACTGTGCCATGGTGTATGGCTGTAATGAGCCAGTTCCTTTAACCGCCATACCAATGCTGTAAGGCACTGACTGTGCCTTGCCACTACCCCAGGCAGGAAGCTTTTCACTTAATGAATCTGGTGTGCTCATGTATGCTTGCCACCAACCCATACCTGTTTTATCATATGTTTCCTGGATACAGATATCATCTGCAATCTGTGTTGGGTAGAAGAAATTGTGCAGTTCTGGTATTATCAAAGTTTATTCTAGGATCTGCCAGTTATTATTTTTTAGGTAGGCCTTCTGGCACCAGGAGATTTATTGCAACAAACTTGTGTGTCCTAGGCTTTAACAGACATGGTCTAGTACTAATGTCTGTACCTTAAATAATGGTTTTAGATTATGTTGACCTTAAGTGGCAGGGTATTACTACCAAAGCAGACAAAACTCTGTAAAATCTCTAAGCATTAACAGTGGAGTAGGGAAAAGTGGGAGATTGGTCAGTTCAGCTGGCAATAGCAGTGTCATTAAATGGTCAAGAAATCCAGTGCAGATGACCTTTACTGGGGAAACAGAAAAGTGCACTTCATGAAGATGTATAGTTTTTGACCCCTCAGCCTTATTGTCTGATAAGTATTGTAGTCGTCATCATGTCTGTCTGCCCATTGTCCATCTGTGCGGACACGAGGACTTTTGAACAAGTTCCGCAACCTCTGTGAAAGTTGGACTGTGGAAGCATCTCATGGAAAGCAGTGGTGAGTTTGATATTCGGTGACCTTTATGTGTTTTCAAGGTTACCATGCAGGGCATCAAGACATTAAATTGGCAGTTGAGGGATCTTAAGGGCATTCACCTGTTATATTCTTACTTGTGTAATTACTTCAAAAATTATAGATGTGTTGGAATAATGCACAAGAAGATGTTGCAGTTGAGGTTAATTCTTACAGTGATAATTTTTCTTGTACCTTACAGGTTCTTGTACAAATGAACAATCACTGTAAAAAAAAACATGGCAGTCCTAGTATTTAAAAATAAAAGTGTTTTCCTAACTCTCATTTGAATGATATTTTATCCATACACTGAGTGATATAAATTCATGATTATGTCCCATCTGTGTGCACAAATTTGTTATATCATCTGAGGTTTTTGCAAAAGCTTGAGGAGTGTTAGAAAATTTGTAAAAGGATTACATACTTTTAATAAATGAAATGCTGACTATCTGCAGGGCACAAAACACGTGATGAGTCTGTTTTCTCTGAATATCATATTTTACCTGGGGATGGGGGTGGGTGGGGAGTATGCTGCGAAGCATTTATACATGTATATGTTTCACAGGCTAAGCAGAATTGGTGTTGGCTTTTCAGTGACACCTTATATAGCTACATGCCTATCTCATAAAACATGAAAGATGTATATATATCATAAGCAGTTGATACCTTCAGATTAAATAGTCTAAATTGAAATGATAACAGTGATGAGGTCTGCCAAAGGAAATTGAATGTAATCACTGAGAGGGAGGACAAGATGGGGGTTTGAGGGAGCTGATGCAGTCTGACCATAAGGCTGGCAAGGAGACCCCCTACAGTCAGTCGTGGGTTGTTGCTTTGGCATTGGCTAATGAGACCTAACCAGGGAGGTTGAGATAAGCTGCAGTGATTACCCAGCCAGTAAATCACACAGGGGCCTCAGCTGTTTGTCCTTCATTCATCCATATATCATTGCTTGCTGGTCAGAGGATTATGTGGTGGTGTTTATCACTAATCCACAGGCAGCATCTCTATCCATGTAACCTGTTACTGCCTGGTCAGTGGTACAAAGCAGTCAATATCAGCTAGCATGGCTGTTTACCTCTTGTATTTCACCCCCTCACCTTTAGAACAACCCAGGACATCATACAGCTCTGTCAAAAGTTGTATCTGTGTAAATTGATATGAGCAGTTTCCATTACTTGGGTAACCAGTAATGTTATCAAGTTACCCTGGGAAGACTGTCAGTGAAACAACTTGTGAGCCCTACATCAGTGGTACATGGACAGAACATACACAGGTCACCCTCAATCATGTTGGGCCCATATGGTCAGCATATATCAGAGGCAGTGAGAGCCAGTTCTACTTAAATGATTCTCATATGTGGGTATTTTGTGAATTAAATAATAATGCAAAGAACTGAAGGTATTAAAAACAACATATAGTGATTGTACCAAGGAGCCCTGATCACCTAGCATGGTCTTGGGCCTTGATGTTTAGACCTCACTTCTGGCTGTGTACAATTGAAACAGGCCAAGTGGAGTATCCCTATATGACTATTGTGATGGACATGGAGAAACATGATGCCAGAGAGTGGCTGTGGCTCCATGGCTGACTCCTCGCCATGCACTTCAGGTTTTCTTGGTGACTGTACTTTCCCTGCCACAAACCCAACAGACAGGACAGGTGATAGAGAAAGTACTTGCATCTGACTGGGTGGGCCTGCACAGGCCTTTTCTGGTGGTGCTACAGAAATGTGTTGGTGTGTGAAACTCATCATAGTATATGTGATCTACACGTGCTGTGAGTAATCTTAGCCCTACCCCTCAATTTCCTGGCTCATTTCAGTTCAGGGTTAATTTCTTTTTCAAAGAAAAAAAGGCCTTGTGTGGCATGCTCATGCCTACCAATGGCATGGTAACACTTAAAAATTTGTGTTAAAAATGTCATCAAGAAAATTTTTGCTGCATGATATGAAAAATTGATTGAGAAACTGAAGACAACCTGAACTCTGTGTCAATTTTAGTTCCTTTTTTTTATACAATTTAGTTATGCAAAAAAAGAGAAGGACAACCCACAGTGAAATTCATTAGTCATTTCTTTTTCATTTGTGACCCATTATATATATATTATATTATATTGGGATTTAATTTATGTGTGATAGAATTTTTGTGGTAAGCACAACCTATAAACCATTCAGTTAAGATGCATTTCACCATATTCTCCCACATTGATATTATACTGAAAGTACATCATAATTACAGTTCTAAACATTGCAGAGGTGGGAAATTACTTTTTCCCAATAAATTTGGTCGTAGCCACAAATTTTGGTACTTTTTCCTCATCTAGTTGTCTGAACCTTAATCTGCATAAAAGGCATAAATATTTGGATTTGTGGCATTTATCCAAATACCAATTTTATTCATATATCAAGATCTACAAAAAAGTTCCAGAAATCAGATGTGTGTTTGGGGAAAAAAAAAAGAAAACTTGTTGCTGTTACATGCCCCCCAAAAATCCAGGTGGATGAGTTGGTGCTTTTTTTAATTTCTTTGCCGAATTTCATTGGATTTTTACTGTAATTTAACAGGATTTTTGGTGTTTAAAACTGCCTAATTTTTCAGGTGTTCAGGTGTAAAACATATATATACACACACACACACACACACACACACACACACATATATATATATATATATATATATATATATTTATTTATTTATTTATTTACCTTTCAATCTCCATAAAAGAATTGAGGTTTAAGTTTTTTGGCAGGTAGGTCAGGCAACATGAAACGTTATTTGTCAAGTAAGGGGAAACATTAGTTATTTTGTTTGGCCTTGATTCACCAGAAAAAGGTGTAGCTCTGTAGGAGTGGAGTACAAGGTTCAGGTTTGCCACCTTCAGAACTGACAACATCCTGCATGAAGCCTGCAGATAAAATCTGAGTAACAGATTTGCAGATATGTAAATCAAGATATCATGATCCTTCAGACATGAATGCAGAAAGGTTGAACTTGCTGCACAATTAGTGGGTGTGTGCTTCCAGGGAGTTGAGCTGGACGAGTCACATCTTTGTATTGAGACATAATGCCCCCAAGGCACCAAAAATAATTAAATTCTTTTAAAGGATCATCATAGGATGGGACCTTAAGATGTGATGTTGTTATCATGTTCAAAAGCTATGAATTCTGTGTTTGTGTGACTGTTTGTCTCCTGACATGTCTAGCTTCCACTGTGAAATGTTTCTGGGAGGTGTAAAGCATAGTCTGTCCTGCATGCAAAGAAGTTGGAGGAGTATTGACACATTATATTTGCTAGCAGGAGAAGAGTTCTTTGCAGGTGATTGCACTTTACCCCATTTGGTAATCCACTTGTCCTTGTAATAATATTTTAATTTAACATAAAAGTTCTTTTAAATATTTTCTTGTGCTGGGCAACAGGACATGAGATTCCTATGGCCTTTGCTAAAATCAAATACTAAATTGTACTTCAGGTGAAAAAGTTTGTCATAGTTGTATGTGTCTTATGTGTTTAAAGTTTGATTTTCTTTGTCTCAGCAAGGCTGCAGTAATGGTAATTTAAGCAGTCATGCAAATCAAATTTTTTGTGCAAAGTATATCTAATTTATTCATTAATAAACATGGTGTTGCAGGACCATACCTATTGGCCATTGCAGAATTTAATTTACTTTGAATTTCAAAATACACTCACTTCACCTTGATGAAAATACATGCTGGTTCATTTACCAGTGACTGAAAGTTCACATGTAGTGCTGAGCTGTTAAAAAAACATAAACCCTGTAACAGATCACACCAGGAAGCTGAGAGTGGAAAAAAGATACAGCAGCAAGCAATACCATGAATGTGACCAGGAAGTTGCCAAATTAGTTTTATCATGAGCACTCAGATTTAATCAGATTTATGGAGAAATGTGTCAGAGGTGCCTAATGTTAATTACCAATGTTTATGCTGTGGCTATGGACACCAGTTATTTCCAAGTGAAATGATACAACTTAATATCCTGATGTTGAGGTCAGAATATTATCAGAACTAAAAGTGGAATAAGATCCCTGCAACTCAAATGCTCACTTTTGTGTGTGTTTAGAAAAAAAAAAGGTTGATTCAAGACATGCCCTCAAGTTCAATGTTGTGAATAAGGAAAATTTAATTGTAGACATCAGTTTTACTCTCCCTACATGTAGACAGGTTTTGTTGTGTTCAAAATAGTCATAGATCATGATCACATTGCTGAAAAGACACTGAGTGTAACACGTTTATCTCAAAAATAGAAAGTCCGGGAAAGTGAGTTCTTGGTGTATGCCTTCAAGTCACGATTTTTCATTGGCCGTCAATAACCGAAGAGGTATGCAGAGGGCCATTTGTAAACAGAGTACTTAACTGTTCTGAAATCAGTTCATCATGCCTGAGACGTTGCCTTTGAATTCCTCTCCTTTTCTCCATTTCTGTATATTGTGAAAACATGCATGAGTATTTAAAAAAACAACAACATTAAATCTCAGCAGGTGTCTGGCAAGGGTTCAAGTAAGAACCTGTTTACACTCCATTGCAGTGTTTAATAGGAAGGCTCAGGCTCATGTAACTGGAAGTCAGTGTGGAGTGCCTGGAAACTACCATCTTCAAACATGCTTATTTTGTGTGGCCTGTGTTTTATAAGATACAAAATTTGCAGGAAGATGTAAAAAAATAAGATAGATAGACAGACAGACAGACAGACAGACAGACATAAGGTAGGTAGGTGCAAAACAGGCTTTGAAATGAATGTTAGGCATATGCCTAGATAGATTGTATTTGTAACATGTTTACATGAAAGCAGACAGACAGACAGACATAAGGTAGGTAGGTGCAAAACAGGCTTTGAAATGAATGTTAGGCATATGCCTAGATAGATTGTATTTGTAACATGTTTACATGAAAGCAAACTGTGATGCAAGTTGTCTTCCTTCTGCAGGACCTCATTAAGTGTGGAAACCATTGACAAGTTTACATTTACAGCACAGAGTGGTCTGTCTTCAGACACTGCTGCTCTAGGAGACACCCTGTCTTGGGAAACTAGTCAGTGAAGTCTCTGGCCTAGTTATTTCTTCCAGGTCAGGTGTCGTGAAAGGTGGCAATTTTGGCATCCTTTAAGGGTGGTCTTTCAAGCCAGGGTTACTGTTCATGTAAGTCGTAGGTACACTGCTGTAGTAAACAGTGACCACTCTCTGTATGTACACCTTTCAGACATCTACGTCCCATAGTCTCACTATCACAGTAAGCGTGTGAAGCAAGTATTGAGGCCAGAAGAGCCTACGTTCCCGAAGAGAGTGGCTGCACACATGCATTTGTTGGATGCTCCCCTCTTGCTTTCAAGAGTTCCACGTCAGGTTTTCTCCACATGTAATGGAGCATACTTCTGTCTGCCCCAGGCCACACAGTCCTAACACTGGAGCTTAGTACAAGTACTGACATGACAGGAAGATTTCTACAGAAGACAGGCCAAAGAATTCTGAATTATGAAGCTGCAGTGAACACCAAGATATGTGTACTTTGTATTAAATGTTGTGACCCATCTGAGGACGCACGAATGCTTTCTAGACATTAATGACATTTAAGATACCATTTGTTACCTTGATGAATTAACAGGAGAAAGGTGGTGGTGTTACAATATACTCAGACCTGTTTCAGTTTGTTATTGTTTTTTTTCTGTTTTGCCAATCCCAGATCAAATAAAAGAGTTGAATTGGAAAAAGAATAGCCATGGAACTACTTTAACAGGTGATAACTCATCCTTAAGAAACAGTGACAAGTGAAATGAAACACAATAGATGCCAGTGAGTCCAGGGTGTTTTGTCCCATTGCATGCATCCAGTGACCAGAATACTAAATTCTGTTGGCTGCAGGGCAACACAAGCACAACAAAAAAGGAAAGAAATATTTTTTGTAAGGCAAGCTGACATTATCAGGTTTAAATACCTCTGCTGTTTGGACTTTCACATAATTATTTTTTTCCCATTCCCTAACTGCTCACTGGTCTTGTCTGGCTCATATAATTAAGTATCATTTATCAATCATGCTCTCAAAAAGTATTGTTTTTCTTATCTGTGTATCTGTTGAAATATTTTCATAAATCTAGTTTTTAGTGTTTAAAACAGTCTTTTATGGGAAAATGATAGGCATGTCCACTGACAAGTTAAAGGGGTGAGGATGAGGCTAATATCAGACGATGACAAAATACAGGGCACATATATGGCCGACAGTGGAACTTGGTTATAGTTTACAATGGTTAGTGTCAGATTGAGATTAAGCGAAATGTGAATCTTATTTAGTGTGAGTAGATTAAGGCTGTTACTTGTGGTGTACCAGCAAAATGGGTCGATGAGGAAATTTATGAGACATCATGATCACATATCTATGTCCTGTTTCGATGTAAAAATGTGAAAATTGTCATCTCCATCATCTTTCGATGATGACTCATATGGATCAGATGATCCGTCCCATTACATTTTGAAACTAATATCTAAAAAACTGATATCTGGGCTACATGTGGTGATTAATCTTAATAATCTTGCTTTATGTAGCCTTTAGGCCAATGATTTGGATGGACTGGTTCATTGTTTTCTGTGCACTATGCCCAAAGCTTTGTTTCTAAACGTGTATTGTACACATAAGCATCTTGGCATTTATTCTGTTGTTCATGGTTGAATGTTGCAAAACAAATCTGTTGTTTGGCTGTGTAGCTTCATGTGTTGGGATTAGCATGGACAGATCAAGGAATTTGGGAGGGGGGGTGTGACCAGGGAATGCACTTGGAATGTGTATTCTTTGTTAGGGATATTAACGATCTTATCTGAATTGGTTGCTTATTTTCTTTTTTTGATTAGCATAATGAGTGTGTCGGGTGGACATTTATGATTAATTCATCAGATAGGTTTACTCAGACAATTCTGTGGCATTTGAGTAGCAAAACCCATGATCTGGGAACAGGGGATTGTCTGACAATAATGGACCTTGTACACGATTACTTGTATGTGAGGACCAGGTCCCATCTGTTGGGGAGCTAAGCCTTCGTGATTCACCATTCTAACTTAATAAAAATCTGTACTGGAGCAGCTTTGCTTCGTTCTGGACTTTGTGATCCCAATTTGAGTTCCATCTGTCCACTGCAGCTTTCCGTTTGATGCTGACCACTGAACTCCCTACCAGGTCAAGATGGCAGCTATATCACTGTCACTGAAACATGGCTAATGCCCATACATCTCCTGAAATTTTGTTTGCTGATCTTGAATAATGAAAGCAAAAGAGCATTACAAGACCCACAGTGATGTATATGCATAAATGTTTAATCAATATAGACACTGGAAACCCTAATTTTTGATTCTGCCTCTGGCACAAAGAAACCTGGTAAATTTGATGTGTCTGATGCCATGCTTGTTGCACAAAGAACTGGGAGACAATGGTAAGAGGGACATTTGTATGCCAGTGAGGCTCTTCTGGCAGGCTTCTGGATGACTCGCACAGATTTCCTTGCCTGTTGAAATTAATTTTACAGTTAATCTTGAAATGGTAACTGAGTCACGGTATTATGTCATAGCAAATTCAAGTCCTCATTGTCAAGTCAGATTGATTAAATCTTAGCTGTTGCCAATATTCCCAGCTGTTTCACGTACATGTATAACTAAGAATTAGGAGATTATAGATTATTTTCATCAACTGTTTACATAATTTTTGTTAGTACCTTATCTACACTTAACCTTTAAAAGTAAAAACAAAAAGTTGACCTGTTATGAGGATAATGGTCAATTATCAAGCATCAGAGCTAATAACACAAATGAGTGGAGACTGTTAGACTAGCTTATTACTATGTGATCTGTTGAACTGCCATTTTCAAAATATTTATGAGACATATATAACTAATTTGGGAGATAAGTACAGCTGTAGTACCACAAAATATGTGCCCATGACCAGACAGGGCCCAGGTTCATGTGGTTTTTGGCCTGCTGGCTGTTATTGCAGATCACAAGTACATGTATGTAGCTACAGTGGTGTCAGGCACACCTTTGACCTGCCTGGGGCACCAGCCTTCATTATCAGCCTCGGGTTGTTTTACTTGCATGCTGAAACTCAATTATTGTTTTATTAGCCACTAATTTTAATAGTTGTCCAAACAATGCGTAAAATGTGGTTTTCTTGGAGAACCCTAATTTTGACGATGCCACATGGAGGTTTGAATTAACCATACCCTGGTCAGAATGGGACTGAGTCAACAGCTTTCCTTGGCACGGGTTGAGCACAGGTTGCCCAACTGACACCAAGGAAAGCTGTTGACCTGGGACATGCATTTATGATAGGTCTTGTTTACAATTCTTAGCAAAACGGTTTTCTATTGCCATGAAATTTAATTAGAAAGAGTGAACCAGAAGTCAATTGAGATCTGAGCGCTTTTGGGCAATTTGGCTGGTAAAGTGGTAAATATTATTTCAGTTGTGTAATGCCCTAAATCTCTGAGATTATACAAACAAATTATACACATGTGTCTCATGTGGGTATTACTTAATGTTTGAGGATAATTGGTGGATGATTGGACAGGGTAAACTCATGATGCCAGTACTTAAACAAGGTAAATTTGTTTGAGGTGGGTTTAAATTTACATTTCATAACAATTTGTTGATGACACTCCTTAATGAGTTGGTATTGTTATTAGTAGTCATGAAATAAATCATAAAACTCCATTTCAATTTTGTGGTGTATTATTTATCTACATTAAACTTTTCGTGCAGGCGTCTGTGGTGTAGGTAAAATATTGCTTGTTTAAAAGTGGAAGTCGAAGCCAGACTTTTTTTTTTTTTGGTCACTTATAAAAAGAGAAAAAACAGCTTCCCACAGAATCGTGCAACTGGTCAACATAAGATTGATTAAAAATGATCAACTCATTTTACACTTACAGTTAAATTAAAGGCCACTGACTTTATGCCAGGCATGTTGAGACTGAAAGCTCACTTTATTAAGAATTAGAACATGCAATATTTGCAGGACAGCTTTCACAGTATTTGGTCCACTGACTCATGCCTTTTCTGGCCTCACAACTGAAATCAGTGCATTCACAGTAATAAATTTGTTTTGATCATTTTTTCCTGCAAATATCTCAATAAGAGCCGAAACTTCAAATGAATGAGTATTTTTTTATTATCTAAGGAAACATTTTAATAAGTGCAGTGTATACAAAACAATTTCCTACATTTTTCTGTAATGAGATTTGTTGTAACATCATGTCTGTCCTTTAAGAACACAGTCACAACATGACATTTTATAGCACTGTGAGAGAATCAGTTGTCAGGACAAGGCAGAATAAGATTTGTTGTAAAAGCACAGCATTAGTTTGTTTGCTTTGTTGCTAATGTCATCCTACAGAACTTAGACAGACATGGCGTTTGCAACACATTATATATGTTAATGTGAATTTTGTTGCTTATATCAGTATCAGCAATAAGACAGGCATATCTGTGACTGTCTGTCCAGACCCAGAATCATTAACTTAGCATAGTTGGATAGGAAGTTCCAATAAAACCTATACAGGAGGTTGTTCTTCATTTGTTTGATTGGATGAATGTGATTCTATCAAAATGATACAGCAAGATTTTAAATTGTTGGATTTGGCCACTTTTGCCAGCTGTCTGTCCTGCAACATGAGACAAGGCATACTAAGTCTTCTCAGTATTCCTTGTCCCATGTTGCAAGTTGTAGCTGAGACAAGGAATACTGAGTATTCCTTGTCTCACTTACAACTTATGCTTTTTGTCTGTCCTGAAATGACATTAGCAACATGATTGTTACAAAAGATCCATTTAACTCTTTAGGAAATTCACCGTGTAGTTTGATTTTTTGTTTAGAAGTTAATTGATATGCATACAACATGGTGTTTTTGTGTTAAGAAATGAGTGCTTTTTCTGCATTCAAAGGTTTGCGAATTTCGGTTGGGAAAGACAGGGACAGACATTTTGGGACAGAACTGGGGTGATTACCACAAAACCTGCTACAGCTACCTATCAAATGTTGGTACATGTAGAAGTACAATGGGGAAATATGAGGGCAGCAGTGCTGGAATGAGTTAATAATTTGATGTAGGCCCTGACAGCTGGTCATCATACAAGAATGTCCCAGCATGATGTAGATATTTGAGACTTTACTGGCACACGCACCAAACAGCAGGTTGTCATAACTGATTCAGATTGGCCAATTAATTGAATGACTAGGCAACCCAGCCAGTGGTCAATAGTTTCAGGGTGGGTCATATGTGGATAAGAAGATTATGTTACTGAATTAGGGTGTGCCTTACCATGTCATACAGCACAAGAAACAAGTAATACCTTCCATGCTGCTAGAAGCATATGCCTGTCTGGATGATTCCATGAAGCGGGGTACTCAAATTTCTCCGTTCCAAGTTTTTGTCAAGATCTACGAGAAACCTGATGTTTTCTGTTGACTGAATATGAAGACAGAGTTTTATTGATGTGATCAACATAAAAGTAAATATAGTCCAAAATCAGTTTGATCAAAAGAAAAGACTGAGCATAATAATATTGGGTTTGCACCTGAAGAGATCAGATGATGATAATCTGATTTCAAACAATTTAATCTTGATGTCAGCTTCTTACTTTGAGGTGTCATGAATTCCATTATGCTATGTTGGATTTATCATGTAGAGACATGATTATTGACTTATTCGTCTGGACCCACTGTTGTGATTGTATAGTCTAGCTCTTCACATGTATCAAGATTCCCAGGTGAAAAATAAATGTGGACTTACTCAAACGATCGCAACTCACAACAGGTAACAAGTAACAGACACAACAAACACAACATGAAAAACTTGAACGCACCTTCTCAGTTCTGCAAACCACAACAATTTTTGACACTGTTTGTCATAAAATAAACAAATCAACAACTGAAAATACTCCCTGAATTAATAACAGGCTGCAGTTACGATGAAAGTATAAAATTTTTGGAGCAAAGGAAAAGCAGAGCAGCAGTGAGAACACGGGAGTCTGACAGGGCATACATCTGCTGTAAAGAAAACTTACAAAGTGGACTGGTCTGCCTTCTCTCCAGTTTCTCTACACTTTACGCCTGATGTTTACACCAAGTGCTTTGGGAATAGATCTATCCCCTAGCTGGATGTCAAAACTTCTTGCCTGGGATATGTTAGGTGTATATAAGCAACCCACGCAGCTTAACATTGATGTAAAAAATTTTTTTGCAAATTCCACTCTCTGCTTCTTCAAGTCTGTGTCACTAATTTTCATTTTATGCTCGTCATCATGGTCAGCTTTGGACTGTTTATGTCATATGTGCATATTTTGTTATTTGTTGGAAAGTGGCATGGCCTCTTGTAAAGTGATGTCACACTGTCCTACAAGTGAGAGAAACAATACAACAGGCAGAATGATTATTAAGTTAATTTATCACACACCTGGTACTGTCTGTGGTAGCCTTAACCCTTTGACAAGCGGCAGTGGCCTGATGTCAGATGCTGTCTGCATTACTCTCTGTATTGATGTTTCTCATAAATATAAAACGTCACGAATAGGAATTGTATATACGAGATCTGTCGAAGTAGTTTGGCTTGGATGGTACATCTTTCTCAGGGAGGAAATAAATGGCTAACATGTGCCAAGAAAAGCTGGTGACTTGGTATAAATGAGCAGGAATGGGTTAATGAATGCCATTTTGTCTGACTATATTTAGCCCAGGTGGCCTGAGGTCATTGTTACCTGATTGAAAACTGTTTACCTATGCCTTTTTTGCATATATAATGGCCCCAACTAATTGCCTGCTGGCAAACAATCAAGCAATAGACACCTGACCTGTCTTAGTCACATTCCTCTTGTCAAATCTATGATTCAGCATGAAGCACAACTTACAGTGCTTATGCTTTGCATAAAATAAGGTCTTTAAACTCTGCATGTACATTTATATACAAAATTGGTTGACAAAATTGGTTCGACTGACCTGGATAGACCTGAATCTGTACGGTTGTATGGATGTGCCCATGAGTCAATCAATTATTGATTTTTTCCATATGTTTTTTTCCACCTAAAAAGAGAAGAGAAATAAAAAGTATGTGTGAAAATGTTTGCACACAGAAATTAGAGCATTGCTTTAGTGGTATGTGATACAGACATAGCTGACGCCACACATGTTCATGCACTGAAAAACTGTCCAAGTAACTGCTAGTTGGTGCTGTTTGTGCCATTTGGGTCTCCATCTGTGATGAATGTCTGTTGTAAGTTGCCAAGCCTTAGCTACTTGTAGCAAATTGATTATGTAAATGTGAAAAATCACAGGATAAGTGGAAGGAAAAAAAATACAGATATTTTTTATACTGTGGCCAGGTAGTTTTAAAAGCATGTAAATTCCCACATGTAAGAACATGTTTTGTTACTTTTTTTCATGAATATTTTCTGAATGTGCGAGGTAAAAACACAGACGACTGATTTGCAGGTACCCACATGAGGAATTCCATAGCTTTAAGTTGCATATAATGTTTGCCAGGTGGATATCTGTAGAGTCTGGTTCATTTCTTGCTCTTTGAAGGTGGTGAGCAATTGCTGTTCTATACTTGAGATGAGGATCCCAGCTATAGGGCAGGGTTTATGTCAAATGGTCCTGCCAATGGTAGACAAGAGTGTACGATGGGACAGGTGATCAGATGTGTGTTTATGGGTTATATCAGCCTTTACATATGTACCATAAATACATTTTATGTGTGTGTATATAGAGTATCATACATGTGTGTACTTGTATGTTGGAGGATATAGGTAAAGAAGGTAATAGTAGGCTGTTTCTAGTAGTTTGACATATGTGATGCTATTTTCCATTTATTGAATAGTATGAATACTGAATATTCTGACATTTACTGATGTGGGAAGAATTAAAAAGTTCACACAGCAGTGTTCTTCAAGTAATTGGCTTATGAAAAAAGGAGTTTCCGGAATAACATTACAACTCTCACAAGGTCTATTTTGTGAATTACAGAAAATATGTGCACCCATATGCATGCATTAGTTATCATAGTGATGTATGTCGAGAATGATATTTTACCTGAGGGTTTCAGACATGAGTGCTTTGGACTTTGAACAGGGAGACCCTGGTGGGTGAACAGCAGTACAGAACTCTTATCCATGGGTCAGTGATGTGTTTGTAATATAATTTTGATGTGTTACATAACTTATTCATCATTTTTTATTCAATATTGCAGACATTAAGTTGACTGTCTGGGTATTGAAAGTTCTATGTCTGTGATTTTGTTCAGTGAGGTGGGAGAGAACACTATGGATATGGTATTCACCTATAGCTCCATAAGAATTCACTCACTGCTAATATTTTGTTGAACCATACAGTTTGATGCAAATACTTCCTCAAGTGTTTATTTCTGTCTGACCTTGCATTGCTTTTTCTGGCAGCTTAAAATTTCACCCACGTCTCAAACAACAACTGTCGCGGCTGGCTCAAAAGGTAACGATGGTAACCACTGTGCATCCATCTGAGCATGTCTGACACGATGTAGTTGTGAATGTTGAATGCTCTTCACATTCGAAAGCATACACGTATCTAAGTAGACTTGTCACCAAAGTGGAATGAACGTATCGGTATTCGTGCTGTTTAAAACTTACAATCAGACGAAGCTATGAAAGAAAGGTGTCTTTGTTGGGAGATCTCACCCTAAAGTTGCCGACTGTTATGCCAGTTGATTTTCTATTCAATTTAGTCTTTGAGTGGAGTTTTTCTGAATAGAGCTTTATAAGCAGTTTGACTGCCCGTTTTGCTTGACAGTGCAGTGGTAGACGTTATGTGTTTTTGGTCTTGTTCTGCATGGGTCACTGTAAGCCGCCTTTTCAGGTGAGCCAAAGCACTGTGATTGTCCTTTTCAAAAAGTGACCTTGATTAAATAGAACATGTAGGTCAACTTTATAGTCACGATGCTACACTGTCCTATCTTGTCAGCGTCTGCATGCAGTAGTACCTTTATAGTCTTAAATAATCAAGGAAAAAACACAGAAAGCATGATCTGCTGTCAGGCAAATAATTCAAATTCAAATTCAGCACAGGGAGTTCTGTGGCAAAAAGAGAGGGCATCGTTTATAACAACATAACTTTGCAGACAACAAGTTTCAGCCTGTCCTTCTGAGGCTTTTGAAAAGGAACAGACTTAGAAGGCCTTGGAATGCAGATTAACGTTATTTCAAATGGCTACTTTCATTGTCACTGAGCTTTTTTTCTTTGTGAATACCTACCTACAATGTTTATTTATAGGATTTTAGAGATCTTGTTTGGTCATCTGAAATTTCCTGATTATTGTTCTGGATTTAAGGAGCTTCAGGAAAATTTTTTGCAACATGAAAAGTATATTTAAGACAGGACACAACAGGGAGTAGCAAGAATTGATGTTTCCTGTGCCTGTCCTGTAGGGGTCACTGCACTCAGAGGGGCTAGGGTGCATAGGTCCATTACTTTCCAAATTAATCTGCAATATAATAGCTTTGAACCTTCTGTAAGTAGAAACGCCAAATTTGTTTTGAAAAATGCACTAAATGTGTGTCCAAAATGATCACAAATTTATTAACTCTAACTGTAAATGGAACCATTTTATTCAATTTGGTGACAAAACACCTCTTGCCTGCAAGAATTCCATACATGTATTCAACTGAATACCTAACTCAATCCACAAAAATGTTGCTATGGGCTACAGGTGTGTATTCCCATCAGATTGTATGCTGAAATAAGTTTGAATATACATTGTGTATACATTTTAATTTTAAACCCGAGGTCAAAAAACTTTTATAAATATTTCAACTAAAAAAGGACTTCGATTTTTAATACTGTGATAATTTTAAAGTTTCTATATACAGTAGTCTTATAAGTTGCGAAGTAGAATGGAATGTTATGTTGAAGTACGCAACCATAGCCCTCTCCTCAATATTCCCTTTAAATCGTAGACAGACAATGTAGGGCTCACCAATTGCATGTCCTATTGTCCAGGACAAGTAAAATTTATGAAAATAAAGAAGTAAAAGATGGGAGCTCCTGTCCCCAGACAAGTAAATTTTGGAGAGAATTGTCTTGCCCTGCAATGATTATCACAGCCAAAATGAGTTTTGGGAAGAATTTTCAAGTTAAAAAAATTAAAAGAATTCATCACACATGAAGCACAGGATTGCATAGCCATGGAACATAATCAGGTCAAGTCACACCCATTCCCCTTTGAATTAAGACTGAGTCAACAGCTTTCCTTGGCTTGGGTTGGGCACTAAGTGCCCGACCCAGGCCAAGGAAAGCCATTGCTCTGGGCCATGTGATCTTGATAGGTCTCATCTAAAATTCTGAAATTGTTTTTCATTACTGTTGAAATTCTAATTTGAATACACAGAAACAGATGACATTTGACCACCAGCTGGTTTTGGCCGGGGAAAGGATTTTGTTGAAATTGGATTGTACATAATTTCTAACTCGTACATTTTTATTACCCCAGCTATATACACAAACCTAGGATGCATATATCAGTGGATATGTACTAAATTAGATTGTACACGACCAGTATATTTATTGACCAAGCTCTACGTGTGTGTTGTTGCCTATGGCCAAAGTTTTATGATACAGTTTACTCTATACAATTAACTTTTAATTAAATTGTAAATGAGCTACAAGGTACACCTGCCTATATCACAATAAGTGACTGGTGAGCTGGTTATTGTCAGATTTTCAGTGGAACAAACAAAACTTGTTTTCCAGTATTTGTAAGGGGCGGGGGTGGGAAAGAGAAGGTCACATTATGATTCACCTGGGCACAGTTTGGTCATACATCCGTCAAAGCTTACGTCTTGTATTTACAGTATTCACAAAATTGAAGATTTATAGGAAGTGGAGGGATTAGTGAGCTCTTTGGGCAGGAGGTAACAAAAGAGCCAGAGTCTGGTAATGCATGCAAATTGTTTGGCTCATCGTGTCAGGCAAACATGGTGATGCCTGCTGAATATATTTATTCAACTTTTGATTCATTTGAATAGGCCACAGTATGGTAAGTCTGGAAAATTAAAGGGGTTCTGAAATACAATTTCTATCCATTTAAATGAATTAGCCAGGGTCTTTATTCCACTGAGTGTATTTATCAATCAATATTAGCTGAATTGACGTGTTCTGTTAAAATCCGGCTTATTTCCACATGATACGCTGTATATCATGGTTTAGCAATGCACATGAAATATTGGAACTAATTTGCATAAGTTGTGATGCCGAATATACTATCACTGGGCATGCAGGCACAGTGATCATTGATATAGCATGAGTCTCTGCATCGTCATTGAACACTAACAGCCAGACTGGCAGTCCCATTTCAGTTGCATGGACTGAGAGAGAAAAAGTAGTGATAATCACTCAGCATCCATACCTTGAGATCTTATAATTGTCACTCACCTCTCTGCAAGTACCAGTTTGAAATTTTAGTAAGTCAATGTGCATGCAACTGCATCATGGAGTTTGTGGATATGGCATTGTATGCTATTACATGTAGTATTGTAGACATAAATAGCTAGAGCCTCGTATATTATTTGTGACAAGGTTAGAGAATTCTGAAAAGAAGCATATGTACATGTAACATGCTATATATTAAACCAACAAGCTAATAAGGTTTTGGCTTTTTGTTTACGGACAGATAAAGCCCCCCCCCCCAAAAAAAAGTGGGGGGGGGGAGTAGATTATGCAATGTACAATGTATATGCTGCCAATGCTTGCTGGTGTAAAGCATCTAGGTGAACGTAGGATAAGCAATCAGATGTCCTCATGTGCATTAAGTTTCTGACATTCACATAGCTGTAACTGGTTGTAGGCCTGTCTTCCAAAATATATTTATGTATATCTATTTTGTAAGACAGATGGATAGAAGCAAGTGCTGTCCAGTTTCCTGGGAATGACAAACTAAAACGTGCAAAATGTAGACTTACAGAAGTAGATTACAATGTGAAATATGTGCTGCTATAAATACGGTGTTTTTGTAGTTGACCTAGGATAAGATGTATGCTTGGAGAAGAACAAAAATGTTCAGTTTCCTGAAGCTTATGCCCAGAGTGACCGTGCTAGACCCTGTTCTGTGTACATTCCACCAGTTGATTTGTATTTCAGCTGGCTGTGTCTGTCCATCTGGCTGTCCAAGTTTGTTTTTCTAAGTGAGAGTTACTCCAGAAACTCACATGAGCTGCCAATACATACCGCAGTTTCAAATATTACCCGTTTTGTTGTTTTTGTGTTTAGTCAAATGTATTGAACACTTGCCTGCAACAACACTGATTCTAGAAATTGTTGGTCAAAGACAAAAGTTTGTTTGTTTTTGTATGAGAAGTTCAAGACTTTTGGGTTAATAAGTGTGGTCTGTGACACTTACTCTGTGTGTAGGCATCACTTGACTATTGCACTAAATACTGACCACAAACCACACTTTGCCAGCTGGTTATTACCAGAAACAGGTGATGTTGCATTTGTCTGGCATCTGACATAGACCTGGATGTGGAAAGAATGGTATACCTTGAGCATTTTATTGAGCATTGCACAGTATTTTGCATATGTGTGTGATCAGAGTGAAGTTTCCTGGTTTGGATGTTCTTCGTTGCAGTTTTGGTGATAATTTTTGAAGATGGATGTATGTACGTGTATTTTGCCTTTTTTGTGTGACTGAGTTATGTGTAGAAGAGAAATCTCGTTTCATTTGACAGGCATGGAGTGCAGTGTTTGTCTGTTAATATCGTGTACTGAATAACATATTACGGTGCACAGAATTTCTTTGCAGTTTAAAAGCAAAAATGGAAAAATGAAAATAAACATCCTGTAAAAATGAAGAAGCTGAATTTTTACAAGAACAGGCTATGAAAATTATTTCAGTGTCATGCACAGAATTCTGTGTAAATGACAGATAATTGCATAATTACCCACTTACTGTGTCATGGGAATATTGATCACCAGTAGACCTTCTGTAGTGTTTAAACATTGCCAGTTGTAACATTGGTCATACTGGGCTTGAATTATTAAATAGATTAAGTGGGTAATAATAAGCACCAGTCAAGTGGAATAACACCCCCCCCCCCCAAAAAAAAAAAAAAGGGAAAAACTGCTGTTCATAGTTGGTATTCTAATTTGAAATTCAAAGTTAAGTTTAGGAAAAGCCATTTATAGCTATAATGATATACCTGTTTTGCATGTATACCTATGAAGTTACACAATGTGTGTATGATCTTGTTACTTAGTGAGATGATTATTATCCAATTACAGGTAGATAGAACTGTGTGCATACAAGTTGAAAACTGCATGCGTGCTTCAATAGTACAGCATTGTTTCTCTGTTTCAACAGAAGGCGTTTGAATGCCTTGCCTGCCAAGGCTCCTGCTGTAGACGTTGGAAAGAAGAATCGCAAGAGAAGCGACCGCCGTCCCCTGAGAAGCATCAGTGTGCAAGATGGGTTTGAACCAGGTTTTCTGGAGAATGGTGTGGGCATAGGGCCACAGAAAACTGAGGTAAGCTTGTCACTTCCTCTTAGCAACAAAACATTAGCTATATACTGTTCAAAAAAATTATGCCACCCTGCTGCAAGTACTGTAAATTGCTTTAATTTCTTATTTCGCTGATGGCACAAAACCATTAAAATAAAAACACAGTGAAATAGTATTTAAAAATTTTTTTTAATAGGAATTATGTCCAAAACAGTGAAATCAAAGCTACAATGAAAATGTCAAAAATACAAAAAGCATGAAAATTTACACATGCAAAAATTTACAGTATTGTGTTTGGTGGGATGCTGAACTCTTTTGGACAGTACGTTTCACCAAACATTGTACATTTGTATTTTTCAGACACAATATTCTATTTTTATTCTGTTCTATAAGATTTATGGATATAGGTTAGACATACAAAATACGTACATGTACAAATATATACATGTACAGTACTCAGAGATTGAACAACAAAGAATCACATCCTTAAACACATTTTGCAGTTTGATACATCATTACTTATTATTTTGTATCAAGTGCAATGTGGAAAATCTGAAGACAATGAGGAGATGATGTTTTCAGTGAACTGCAAACTTCATTTTGTGAGACGTAAAAGAGGTGCTGGTGAGCTATTAAATGACACTGAGTGAAAGCTTATTCCCAAGCCTGTATAACTGTCTGACAACCATCAGAGAAGCCCTGCGTGCACCCATGTATCTGCTGAGGAGCCCATAGCTGTCCAGGCTGCAGCTTTCAGGCAGATAGATGGAGGTACTGTTCACCAATGACAATAAACAGCTGTCACTCAAGCCTTTTTTCTGCTTGTCTGATTCTCCCAGGCAAACACCATTTCCTAATCAGTCCTGCCATGATAAATGAGAAAAACCGGGCATCTTTCCGACTTGAAAAAGACTCGCTTGCAGTAGATAAAGCTGGAATCATTTAGCCATCATAATTGAGTTTTTCAAGTTGAGGACCTACGCTTGTAGAGTGTAAAGTGCTCAGTGTCCATCTGGTGTGGCAAGCTGGCCAGTTGGCTGTTATCCATAGATTCCTTGCCAATTTGGTTAAAGGCCTACAGATATCTATATCCATTTACCATCATGTCTTAAGGTATACTATAAAGATGGAGTTGAAGCTTTGACAACTATCCAGGAATCAACAATATTAGCGGTGTTATTGATTGGAAATGCTGTCCGGAAGGTGGTGGATGTGGTGTTTATTTCTGTTTTGGCAAGGAATACTTGAAAATGTCTGAAATGTTTTGGAAATGAATACATACTCAAGACACTCTACGTATCAAAATGTTGTACTGACAGGTCGTAATTAATGACAGGCAAATTCTGATTATAAATCATTTCAAACTGCAGGTCTTCAAAGTGATCCCTACTGCTTGGGCACTTTTAACATCCACTGTATATTGATCAGAGCAACATGTTGATGGGCCCAACATCTTGCAAGGGGGCATTAATAAAGATCTTTGACACAAGTCTCTTCTTCCTATCCTGGGATGTTTAGTAATAAATTGTTTCCTGGATGATTAGAGACTGGCTGGCACCAGAGCATGGTGCCTACTGCTCAGGTCACGTATCACTGTCCATGTTCACTCTTCATTAACCCTAACTGATGCAAACTGCCCTTTTCCTCACCATTTTATCACCTCAATACAGGATTAAAAAAGAAAAGAAGAAGAGGCCAAAAAGAAAACATTTCCCATAACGTTTTATACATTTATAGCCCCCTTCACTCTGCTAAAATTTACTGCATTTTATTCGAAAGACTTGTGAATGTAGTGTTCAGACTGGCTAAAATTCTGCCGCAATCCATTAAGAATGCACAAGCTGCTTCCAAAAGCAAAACCTACCGATGGAGGTGGTATTTTTGTGGATGTTAACGGGTAGTGTCGACTTGTAAACGCAGATTCTGCTAAGTGTGAGAATGCAAAATGTGCATATTTGCTGAATATCGAACACATGCAAGCCTGCCAATAGACCAGTTCATAGGACTCTGGTTTATTTGGTTCACTTCAGGAAGCGCACCCTGCTTTGTTTTCATTTTGTGCTTGACCACTCTGGCCGGATTACACATGGAAGCATAAGAAAGTAAAACACAGGATGTGCTTGGATTTAACAAAAAATCAAACTGTCAGCAATGTATAAATGCACGTTTCACCACTGATGTGACATTTTAGGTTAAAGATTTGCACTGTTCAACACAATCCATGCTGTAATCACTAGCATTAGCCGTGGCATCCATTTTAAACATATCACAGCGTGGGCCCAACTCGGCTACTTGCTGATTGGACAATCAGGCCAACAATGGAATGCATAATTAATTACGGTCCAGAAAAGTGCGGTACAACTCTGTATGAACAGGTCTATTCAGTAGGCGAATCCGAAAATTAAGCCTTACAGTGTGAACAATCCATCCGCATTTATTTCGGAAGTCAGGTAAACAGTCTGAACGCACATTTCAGATATCTTTCGGATGTGCAAAAATGCCAATGTTAATTCCAAAAATAAAATCAAAGTAGTGTGAACACAGCATTAGTCTTCTTGACCAATTCTGCCCAAGTTTGAGTTATAACATTTCTTGGTTCACAGTGCAGGAAGTAAAAAATCCTCCCCCCCCCCCTTCCCCCCAATGCAATAAAGGGTTACAGAATAAACACAGCTGTTGCTTGGAAACTGTTTCATGTTGCCTCCACATTTTCAGGGTTGATGCATTTGTGTTTTATTGAGGGTATGGGGTCTGTTTGGCAAAGGCAACCCTATCAGGGAGATTGGCCATAGGTGCGTGTGGGAGGTGAGAAGTCAAAGCAATACGGTTTGCTGATTGGTAGCATGGGGAGACTGGGACTTGGTACATGGGCCTCTGGGTCCACCAGGAGCACTACATTTGGTACTTTTGGTTGGTATTCATTAGCCATAAGGGCACCAGACCTTAACTGAGAGCCTTTTACTTTAATTATGCAGAAAGCTGGAAGATATTATCTGTTGAATTTTTTCTTTTTTGTTTTTTGGTGAAAGAATTCATTTGCCGTCATTCAAGATGATAAAATTTCAGACAAATCATTTGATCACACACCATAATATGAAAAGTGCGTCTGGACTTTGAAATTGAAAACACATACACATGCATGCATACACACAGACACACACATCCTCAGGAACCCCACAATAAAGATCATATTGATATGGTCACAGCTGGAAATGATGTGTGCGTGTTCACGCATGTAATTTTAGACAAATGATTTTATTACATACCGTAATATGAAAAGTGCCTCAAGACTTTTTGATTGAAAACACACACAAGGATGCATGCACACAGACACCATAGAACCCCACAATAAGGATCATATAGTTGGTTACAGCTACAAATGACCAGTGACCATAATTTGGGAATGACCGCAATTTTGGAACTTCCAAGATTGAAGAATGCTGATAGGTCCAATTCAGTTAAAGGAAGCCTGCATGAACGTTTTTGTGGAGTGACGCTCAGGAAGGGTTCCACTGAATATATACCATGTGGTTACTTCAAATGGTCAAGTGCAAAGATAGTTGTAGGTCCTTTAATTGGCCGTGTGCAGATCTTTTCTGTTTGATTGACATCCTGACAGATCAGGTCCTTATCACTGAAGCAGTAAAATTGACTTTAGACCAAATCTTAACTATGTTGACCCTTCTCTTGTGTTCAGACCATGCAACCTTTTAACCGTCAGTCAATTTCAGTTAATGTTTGCACTTGTCCTCAACTGTCAAAAATGAATTAATTTCTAAATTTTGTAAGCCTAAAAAAAGTGGCGTGGAACTACAGGCATATGGATGATTATTTAACCACACAGAGTTGTATTGCAGAGCAAGTCAATCACCCCTTAGTACTTTGCTGGTATGTGTATAAATTATCCCTGTGTTTACTTTAGTGCACATTTCCTTATAGCCCTAACATGATTATATAATGTAAATTGCCATGCAGCTATAATATAGCCATGACATTCTGCATAGTCTAAATGCAGTAAACTTGAAGGTTGTAAAATAAATTAATCCAAAGTATAAAATATTACCTGGTAGGTGATCGCATTCAAGTTCAAAGCAAACATACTTGCATCTATTAACTTGAGATTTTCATCAATTTAGTATAGTAAATATTAACCTTAAAGATTATGTCAATAGCACATATAATACTGCCCGGGATTTGAGGCACCCTATACATGATGTGGCCACAGGTATGGTAGATTAACCAGCTCATGTAAGTCCACTAGATGAGGTTTTATTGTTACAGTTTGTGGGGGGTGCAGTATTTGGTAACCATTTCAGTGAGATCTTTTAACACCCAATATCCAAAGGGAGAATTTGGCTCTTACATTTGCATTCCAGTAATACCTGTCACAGGTGCCTAATTTGATTATTTAGGGAACCTGGATGAATCTGTCGACAGTGTGGACTTGTGTGTGTCGGTTTCTTTCAGTCCCACTATGTGTACTTCTTTGAAGAGCAAAGTAATGCCAACAGAAACATGAAATTTCTTTCCAGGGATCCTCACAGCATGCGTGATCCTTGAAAACTGATATTTGAGGTCAGTGGTGTTGTGTTGTGCAGAGTAACAGAGTCACTTCCTGGTCTTAAGCCAAAATAAAGCTTTAAGCAAATTTGAGTGATATTTCTCCACTGTCTGACCAAGCATCTCATTAAAATGAGAATATGCTGAGACTGCAGACATGTATGTTAGCTTGTAGAGCTTGGGGCTATAGCTAAAAAGGGAAAAATGTTAAAAGACCATTTGCCATATGATTTTGAGCCAAGAAAGCAAGTGGAGAGAGGTCCTACCACTCTGACTGTGCATGTTGGTTTTTGCGAAATCCCTGTTTCTCCACCACATGAAAGAGTAGGAGGTATATGCATACAACTGTGTCATGGAGAGTAACTCAATAAGTCAATACTCAACTTCTTTCACAATCTGTGTAAAATAAATAGGTCTACACCAAGTACATACCTGCAGAGAGCAAAGGAAAATTGGCCAGAGAACTTGAGTGTGTGGGTCACGGAGCAATTGGCAATTTTGACTTACCAATGTGATATAGCCAGTAACTTTTGGAAAGAACACAGTGGTCAGAAGTGCTATCAGCAGATAGCTCTAGTTCATATGTTCTTCCAGTAAGCAGGTAATGTAGCACTATTAGCAGTGACTGCATCGGCTATGGAGTGGAGAGAGATTGGGTTGTGATTTTTTGGAGGGTTGAGAATTGCAGGGAAATGTGGCACTGTGGCTCCTGTTTGTATAAAGTATCAGGAGATTTAATCTGTTTGAATTGTTTCACGTAGGAAAAAAGTGAAGTAGGTGCTTATAGAAGATCACTCACATGAAATTTTCCAAAATACCCCAATCAAACATGAGAGGTCACAGTAACAATTGCAAATGTATTTGGTTGAATACACAAGCCAATACACAACATTCTTGTGGGCTAGAGGTGTGTATTCTAATAAGATTCTATGTTAAAGTAACATTCAATACGTTGAGTAAGTTTGCAATAATAATTATCAAATTTACAATGGTATTTCAACTATATATAACCATTTAGCACAATAAATTTGGTGTTTCTAGGTAGAGAGCAGTTTTAAAGTTACATATAGGTGCAGGTTACAATGGAAACAAATTGAAATACACATACCTAGCCTGCCTGCCTACAGAGCCCTCTACTGAGAGCCCACATGAACCAGTTGATCTTGACTTTATACCCATTGACCAGATTCCTTTGAAATTCATCAAAGAAAATATAAGCTGAAGAATGAGGTATTCCTTAAACAATTGACAGACTTGGATGCAGCAAACAAGACGTTGACAGGCCAGCCAGGAGGCAGACATTGTGTGAACGACAAGTTTATTTACACGATGGTTTTCACCAAATATACAACTTAGATTAACCCATAGGAGGATCAAAAAGCAATGTGGCCATGAACACTTGGCTGCCACAATACACCCAACCCATACCAAGGAAAGCTGTTGACCCAGGGGATACCATCATGAATGGTCTTATATATCCAAATCTTGGCAAAAATGTGTGCTGGTAATGATAAATTTAACTTAAAACATTAAGGCAGATGACGATGTACATCCAGGCATTTTTGGGTTGATTTGAGTGGGTAAGAGTCAGTCTGGTAGACAGATAGAAGTGAGCAACGTGTCAGCCAGCAGCAGTGTGCCCAGAGGGAAATAAGGAAGGGGTGGGAAAAGCTTCAGATGTGCCGATGCCCTGATAAAACAGCCAGTGACATAAAGTGCTATTCATCACATGCAACTGAATGGTAATGTGTCATTACCTGTGCCTCATGTCCAGGTTATTGCATGTCTCATAGTCACATGCCATTCTGGGATGGATGCTGCTATCTTGCGTCTTTAAGATTTGAAATTGGTCACAGTAATGCTGGGAGCTTGCACAGAGAGCTAATAGACTGGCCAGGACCTAGTTTGATAATTCAGTCTGTCAAACCATGAAGGAGAGACCCATCACAGGTTGTCCAATGATAGTCTGCATTCATATATAATGTATCTTTTGTTACAAATACTTCTTGGTTAATTAAGCGAGCCCAAAACTCCATCTAAGTGTAGCATATGATGCTGATAAAGGACCACCTATGTTATTTACAAAAAAACAAAAAAACACGGGAAAAGGACATTTGAATCTTGTAGCAGCAGGACTTAAGATAGAAAAAAAAGTATTTTAAAAAAAAGGACATGAAAGGTAGTACAGTAAAACCAAGAAGGGGACACCCGCTTATAGGGTACAGTTTTCCCCGGAATGAAATATTTTTCAATCCTTTTCATATAAACAGTCCTTGACTGAAGGAGACACCTCTCTATTGTTTGTTACAAACAGTAATCTCAGTACCAAATGGAAAAAAATGACCTGTCTGATGGGAGCAGCATACATTGTATTTCTCAGTCTCAGTAGGGATGTGGAAAGACCTTTTCCACACCCCTGATCTCAGGAAGTCTAGTTGAAGCATTTCTCTGCACAGCTGCCCTTCCTGCCTGAAGATGCACGTTAATCCAGTCATAGGCCAACATCTGAAGGCACTTTTTTAGGGTCTTGTACTTGCATTGCGCCACTCATTATGCCTTTGGACTCATCTCTAATACCTGAATAAATTTGTCAGTGCAGCAGATCAACCAAAGAGTAAGCTGTTCTCACTAGTCTATCAATTGGCCATTTAAGTCCTGAGGTTAATCAAACGTTTAAAACACAACAAGGCATTGGGATGATAAAATGACCTGTCATGCTGTTTTTCAAAATTTGTATCTGAGGTTCAGCAGTTCTTTTTATACTCAAAGCCCTTTGCCGTCTGTGGTATGTTTCTTTTTGTTTGATTTTTATAAACCTCTCCAGCTGGGGGGGGGGGGGGGGGCAGCAGTTTAACAGTTTTTAATGCACAAAAGCAAATCAAAAGTGGACATGTGGAGTAAATTGTCAAGCCACAATGTACAAAATCTGCCAGGCAGTAGTGGTTAGTCAGTCATACTGCTGAAAGTACTGTACCTGGATAATATGGACATCTCTCAAGCAGGGACACTTCGCCAGAACCAGTGGTGTCCCTATAAGCCAGGTTTTACTGTACTTATGAGTGGAAGTACTTGTGATACAACAGACAGATAGCTGTGGCCTGTGGAAGGAATGGCCCACCAGGGTTAGCTGGTGCTCCCCTTACCCTTTGGGTCAAGTGTTTTTGTGACCTTTGTGAATTCTATGTGAAAATCAGTCCATTTTGATATTTCAGATGCACATGGTTTCACGTGAATAAAAACATGTTATTTCCCTCAAGACGGATCTTTCTCTAAGGTTTTTTAATTGGCAGCTCTGGAGATTTCAGCGGAGTTCAAGGGCCAGTGGATTGATGCTTAGAAATGTTGAAGCAGGCAAAGATGCGGTGTCCATGAGCTAAGGTTAGGTGCACACTTCAAAAGGAACATCAAAGTTGTACTTTCCCTTATTTAACATAACAGGTGAATCATCCTAGTACACAAAGACTGAATCACTGGACCAGGGAAATACCATTTAAATCTCCAAAATGCTGTCTGTTGTAGGGCTGTGATGTATTCTCCCCTAAGCTGGTATGCCTGTCTATCTTGATGGAATGTAGCCAAGCAGCTTTTGTGGTCAAATGCAAAAATTTAAGTCACTTAAGTGTCAAGTACTAAGTTTGTTAGCAGAAGGCTGGATCATCCTTTATTTCTGATTCCAAATAGTCTGATTATAAAACCTGGCCCCTGTAACTGTTTTAGAGCATTAACATTCTTGGATATGTGGTGAGTGTAAATCCCTTTTTAAAAAAGCCACGTGAAACTGCATGACGCAAGTCAGCTGGGTAATTCATTAAGCCATCTTAAGAGTAACAAATGACTCATAGATGAGATACTAAAAGAAAATCACAATGAGACTTAACAAGTATGAGTAGATACCTTAGTGATTCACAAAACACTCGCGAGTGAATGCCCTGTGGCAGATGGGCAAATGGGCACAATGCTATGCGTTCCTTTGCTTTGGCTAGATACATGTATATTTGAGAGAGTTGTCTTCAGATTCCTTTTGTCATTATGCCTCATACAGTGTGTCTGGCAGATGGTACACCAGCTTACTTTTGGCACAAACTCTTCACAAAGAGAACTTTGTTCTCTTTTACAATGTAACAAAGTTCTCTTTTGTTACATTGTAAAAACAAAAGAATGTGTGCTGGTAATGATAAATTTCAAGTAAAGTGTAGGCTCCCAAGTTTGTTCAGTATTGATTGTTTGGGGTTTTTTTTTTTTTGTTTTTGTTTTTTAAGTTAACCTGGAAAAGTGCATATGTACATCTTGAGGATTCTTGCCATCCCAGTTGGGAGCACAAATTGTCGACATGATGAGTCACACAACAGGGGGGGAGAGGATATGATTTGAAGGAATTAATTAGTTATTCAGGTCTGAGCACAAAAGGCAGTAAGTATCCAACAAAGTGACAGGACCCGGACATAGGTTGTAGCAAGGAGTCTATATCCCCTCACCCACTGACTAATACAGACAGTGGACATAGGTGTATGTTGTCGGGAGTCAGGTGGGATTGTTAAGCTTATTTAGCTGTATGATTCAAAGAGTGTCCAGACTGCATGGTTCATTGTCATTGTAAATACCCTTGAATAAGTGTGCTTATTTTCTATTTGTTCAGCCTTGATATGGCTAAGTTTTATTTGACTGATTCATATAATTGCTGCGATTAAAGTACACCATATTTCAGATTTGCATCACTAGACAACTAAAGGTTTGGTATTGTTCCATTAGAACTTGGCCACAGATTGACAGAAGGAGAGAAATTTGGCAGTTTTTATGGACCATTTATTTAGCTGGAGGTTTTTGGTGTAAATGTATTGGCATGGTGATAGCACTGCCTTGGCCTGTGGTGATATTACGCTCTTATACAACTATGATACATTGCTGTCTTCAATTACACCTGAAGATGGCGTGTGTTTGGGGAGAAATGGTGATGTAGGTGGAAGGATGTTACATAACGACATCAATTATTTAGCTTTATTTCCCACCTGCATTGTCTGTGCTTTAATTGTTCACAGTATCAGGCTCAGGTTGCGTAAGGTCTTGTCTTCTTCATTGTGCTTTTATTCAGAGCGTGAAAAACAGCCGTAACAAAGTTGTTTTATCATTTAAGTTTCAAATTTGGAAAGAGCCTGCTGGTCTCCTGTCCCCGGTCTGAGGAAACCTGATGTGAAAATCCTCCCTCTTGACTTGGTAGTTTTAAATGTTGGGCAAATTTTTTGTTTAAAAAAAAAAAAAACAATCCACATTTTGCTTTCACCAAACTGGAGAAAATTAAATGTGGACAAATACACTCTTGAATGGAGTCATTTTTTCATGAAGTACAATTGCATTTTCAGCCTTTGATTGTGCTTAGTTTTCCCTTTTTCTAAAATATCTTTTGATTGGATTCATGTGATATTTTGCTTTTAGTTATATACAAAATTTATGGTCATCAATTTGTCAAGGAACGTTGCCCATTACAAAGTTTTCTGGCAGGATTGTGGATCAGTAAAGTGGATGGGCCTTTTAGGTTTTGTCGTATAAGTATTTATGGATTACATTTTGCTTGCTAGTGATTACATGAAATCCCAGGATTAAAGCTACTATAAATACCGATTTGAAATGAATATGTGTTGCTCAGTTTGCCAGATCAGTTTCACACACAAGAGCTTAATCGATCCTTAAAGAGGAATTTACTGGAGTAACTGAATCTGAACAACTTAAAGAATTTGGATGAACAATAATACCTAAGACATGATTTCTTTTTTGTCCTTGATATAAGATTGGTTTCAATATTGGCCATTCTTATTGTAACACTTCGTATCATGATTAATCACTGGCTTAGTTGAAGCAAGGAGGCTACCCGTTTCATGTGGCCTCCTTTGTTGGAGGTAAGATTGAATATGTCAACCTGCCCCTACTGCTTGCAACATGCAGAAGTAATGATGGCTTAATTAGACTTTATATCAAATGTAGCCTTGTGTAACTTTGGACATGATCTAACTTTAATGGCTGTACATTACAAAGTGGCTGATTGGATGTAGAGAATATTAAGGCAGAGCAGTTACAAACTGTAGCTTGCACTAAAATGTTGCTGTCTGTATTAATAAAAATTGATACCTTTAGAATAAAAATTAATGGAAAAAATACGTATAAAATGCATCATGTTTTCCTCTTCTCTGTTTTTCCAGATGTTCAATCATATGTTCATAATGTGGTATCCATTTATTCTCATGTCTGGTTTACCAATTATTCATTGTCTAATTATGCATTAATCTTGTAGTAAATGTTGGGCTATTAGGGTTGGATTATTTCACAATGCTGAAAACGTGATTCTGTCCTCGTTATCCTTTATTGACAAAAAAAGTACAATTTAAAAAATGGAAAAAAGTTGTCATCTGTCATATTCGAGTTTTATGGGCTTGCAACATAGTGTTTACCATGTTATTAGAAATTCTTGTCAGTTCTGCATGCACAACTACTCTTTCCCACTAAAATAATAGCTCATAGCAGCCCATATTTTGGACCTGGCTGTATTGTGGGTATAGGTTTCACCCCTGCAAGGAGCCCCAGGTTTAAAGTCAATCTTAGTTTCTTTTAATGCAGGTCACAATTTAATCTGTTTGTTTGTGAATGCATTATGGGTATAGAATATCCCTGACACAGGCGATGTGGCTGGTCTGAGTTCCCACTGGTCAGGTGACATACAGATACCTAAGGAGAAAACCCAGCAGGGACTTGTTCAGGAAGTATGACATTGTATGGTTGACATTATTTATACACTATACCCAGACCCTCCAAATGGAACATGAGAACTGATTCAGTGGTATAATACAGAACCCCACTATGTAATGCTTGGCTGAGTAACCAAATTTTCTGCGTAGTTTGAGTTGGATCCTCAGGTATATGCAAACAGCAGTGCTTAACTCTTTCCCTCGTAAACCAGCCAAAACCCGGCTGCTGGTCAATTGTCCTCTGCTTCAGTGTTTTCTACTAATTTCAACGGTAATGAAAAATAATGTAATGAGAATTGTAGAAGATACCTATCAAGATAACATGCCCCAGGTCAACAGCTTTCCGTGGCTCGGGTTGGGCAATTAGTGACCACCCAAGCCAAAGAAAGTTGTTGACTGAATATTTTTATAAGAAGGAAAGGGTGAAGGTTGCTAAAAATAAAAAAAAATAAAAAAACTGCTCTGTACTAAGTCTGCCTCTGAATTTGAGGACTGGATCACCAAAGTGTACTTGCTGATATTGATATACCTTGCCATTTCCTCCTCAAGAAATGTACAAATGAACCAGGGAACTTGTTTCCCACCTATGGCTACATTGTTTGTGCTGTGTATTCCTGCAGTTGACAGTCCAGCAAGGTGCTGCTTTCCGTTTATGGGTCACTGGGAAGCCGCATTCCATAGTTGAATGGCCCACCAGTTTTCTGGGGCAGTCTTTTGAAAAGAGGCCCCAAAATATTTGGCAAGCCATTCCAGTTAAGAGCAAAATAAAGACGGATTCATGGTAGAGTGAGCACTTTGATTGGCATTAGTAATAGTGGCTGGCCAGAAAGTAAATGTGCTAAATGTGAGAGGTATGGGGTGACAGTGAACAGATTTGGTAGGTTTATATTGTCCAAGACCTTACATCACGTTGGCTGCATCAAATCAAACATGACAGGGTATTGCCGAGGATCAACCTCTCATGCATTCTGTTTCTGGAGTTTGGAACTTAGGAGGTTTTTCCTGTCTGGTTCCTGAGCAGTCTCGTTCCTACCATCACCTACACCTTCCACATACAACATACTTTTTTTCATGCTTAGGCATGCTATTTTGCCATGTAGGAATTTTGATCATCCTGTACGAAGTCACTCTTCATTTCAGCTAATTTGGCATATAATGCAACGTATGCTTGCTAGCTCAAACAGGGAGTTTTTTTTTTGTTTTTGTTTTTAGAAGCTTAAAAGAAATTAATATTTTCAAGAGTTAAGCTAGACCTGCTGGGTATGTCAGTCCTATATATAAATGTACAGTGTAGATGGAAAAGGTGTTTTGGGAGACATAAATTGTCATATAACTGCATACGGTATGTCAAAGGATACCATGATTGGGAGGTGGGGAGAGAAGGGGAGGGGGGAGATCAATAAATCCAGGAAAGTGATTTAACTGTCTCTTGTCTCATGGAAATTATTTCACTATTTCCCCATTTTGCACTAAATAATTAACCCTTGAAACATTCAGAAAAAATAATGGACCATTTTGAATATCTCATTTACACCCTTACTGTCTACATTCATATATCTATTCTGATTCACCAGTTTACAATACCAAAGTAATCTGCCCAGTTGTCACACAAGTTGCTTTTATTCATTTGACTAAAGAACAATTGTGTGTACCCTTGTGCCTTTTAACTCATTCAGTGCCAAGTTTTGGACTGAGTCAACAGCTTTTCTTGGTGCCTGAAGTACACCAAGGAAAGCTGTTGACATGGACCATTATATTTAGTGGAACTATAGGCATGCTGGTACATAAATGAAAGGCCTTTTTACAAAGTATTGATGTAGTATCCATTTGATAATTCAGAGAAGTTCATCTAAAGTACTTTGACTTTAGTCTCACTTGGCAATGAAGGAGTTAATGTATCACAAACTATATTTACCAGAAAGTACTTTTGATGTGTGTTTTATGTGAAAGCGCAAGTAGACGAGGAAACACTTGATTCATTAACTTGATCAAATTTTGTATTCTCCCCTCCCCCTTTAGACTAATGTAAGAATACATTTAGTTTTCTTTTGTTTACAGGATGTTACAAGCTTTAGAGAAAGAGTACTGCAATTTTCAGAAAGCCTTGAGAAAATCAAAGGGCACCGTGATTCTTTGATAGAATTAGAGTCAACTTCACTTGGTACAGCTTGACCATTTCCTGGTCATAAAACTGAGTCAGTAGCTTTCCTTGGCATAGATTAGTTGTATTGTGCTAAACCTGCAGCAAGAAAAGCTATTGACCGGTGTGTGCCTTCAGGATAGGTTTTATCTATGATTTTCAGGGGAAAAAAGTTTTCTACTTACATGAATTTTTAATAAAAGCATTGAAGCAAACAACAGTTTACATTTGGGTACTTTTGGACAATTTGAGCGGGAAATGGTCAAGGTAGCAACGGTGTTCCAAGAGAGCTGTTGACTTGTGGTGTGCAGTCAAGTAGTGTTCTGATAGATCATACATACATCATATTGCATTCTTGTAACATGGAACTGCACCATGTTTTACATCGAAGCACTAGTTGCAGTGCAAAAGGATCCAAGTGGATGTGGCCAGAAAGAGCAGCAACAGACAATTGAATGTGCTCCCCCCCCCCCTTGTTTTCACAGCTTTGAAAAAAAAAATAACGGTGAAATTTTAGAAGATCAGTACATATTTACTGCAATGAAAGTGAGCAAAAAAACTGTCTCAAAACCCTGAAAGGATGGAGGACGGATGTGATGTAGCCAGACAATCATAAGATCTGTACACAATATTACTTGATCTGCAGCTTGTGCCTGACAAACCCTTTTCCTGCGGGACAAGCCTGTGTCCAAAACCTCTGATTTTCTGGAGAGTCACTCTGCATGGCTTCTTAGTATCAATCTACCTTTAACTGAAAGAATTAGTGATCTGATTATAGTGTGTATTTTAGGATCTCTACATTAATAAACTTCTTTCTTGAAAGAAGTAATTATACATGTATACCTTTTTTGTTAGCAGAAGAAAAGTGTTGCCAAAACTAAGCGGGGCCAGAGGGTTAAGATCATGTGGTTTGTTTGGGTGACTCGTGCTCCTCATTAGTATAAATTGGTGATCCCATACAGTGCCACAGCTGTCAGCAGGCTATGAGCTGCTATCATTATGACTACATGCACACTTGGTATGCTGTCACACCCAACTCTAATTGTCCTCAGAATAGGAAATCTAAATTGTGCAAAGTGGGCAGTACTCTGTTGCCTGCCAAACAGACCAACCTCCATGTTTTCTCCGCTCCACATACGTGGAGCTTGATCTGCTTTGAAGGCAAAGTACTTTGCTGTTGGTCATGCCGGGGGGGGGGGGGGGGGGGGGTTTCCAGCCTCCTTGGTCCTGCTTTGCTAAATGATTGATACAGAGTTGTGCTGGAGGTACAGGCACACCTCGGTGACTCAGAGAGGTAGAATTGAGAGCCCGGATTGAGAGGTACTTATTCCAGACATCTGTACAAGATGTGCAGATCCCATGATGGTACAGATACTATGTCAATGTCTATAAAATATACAGACATTTTAGTTGAAAGAAACCAACCTCCATGTCCTCAACATACACAGCCCTATTTCAATCTGTACAAGAAGCTTTTGCCTGCGGAACAGTTTCACTTGCGTGAAGTCTTCAGTCCATACCTGATATGCTGTCTCAATATGAGTTGTCATTAGCATTGTAAATGGACTTGATCACCAATTGGTCATTCTTGGTTACCATGGTAAGTATCACCTGTCACCTAGATCACTGGTCAGGGTGTATGCTGGATCAGAAGGGTGTCCTTGCAGCTTAATTGTTACCTTTATTGTAAATATAGTCGTAAAATAACCTGGCAGGCTAAGTGGAGTGTAAAAAGAAACATGGAACTTTTAATGGTCTGCTCAGGAGGCAAGAAATGTTCTGATATCTCAGCATTTCTACAGACACATCTAGGCCTCTGTCATAATAAACAGATATATGAGTGCTGTCTGCAATAGTTCTGTCTGAACAGATGTGGTAACATCTGCAAGACATACATGTACAGGTGTCTCAGTGGCCTTTCAAAATGTATTGTCTGAATAATCTTACATGTCTTACCATGTTGTAGTCCACTAATGTGTCCCAATGTGAGGAATAATACAGATCACATCAGACAGATTACAGGGGACAGACTGCGGGTCAGCAGGAAAAGTTGGCACAACTTTTACTGCAAAAAGAAAACAGGGAATCCATTGTAGTCACAGGAAAATCAAAGTCATCAGCTTGGACCAAAGCTTTAATATGTGCCCCTTGAATCATCTGACTCGTGATAAAGTCTAGATATGATCAATGGAATGTAAATCTGTTGAATGTGCACAAATTCCAAAAAGATGACTTAGGAGACTTTGTTTGTTCTCAGACAGACTTGTGTTTTGATGTGCAGTAGAGTATCATGAGGGAAAGTGGAAACACTGGACACAATCCCTTTGTCATCAATGTCATCCTTTGACATTCCATTACAGGCTTCTCCATCTCAAACATAGAAGTGGCCACTTCTAAGACAGGAAATGACCTTCAAGGTCACCTTAACATAGTTTTCCTTTCTGGTTTGCTTGAAAAAACGACACAAAAAAAAGTCAAGCATATCCAGGTAAGTCTGTAGTTTTTTAATGTGTCTGAATTTCCATTGAAACATCACAAGTCATGAAGAAAAGCTGGTCTGTATACCTGGTGCTATTGGCACAGCTCTGGTATGCGTAAACCTTTATTTCCCCAGTGTTCATACAGAAAGTCTATTGTCTGTAGCATGCTTTGTTGTATTTTTTTAACAGAATTCCTTTTAACGTTTGGAGTGGAAAGAGGTATACCCATAAAGACGATTGTTCTGAGCAGTCTTTCCAAACATAAGCTGTCTTCTCTTCATTCACATATGCCTAAGATTTACTTATGTCTGGACCCTTCTGTCTTATTCACTCAGATATTAATGGGACTCCCTGGGAGAGAGATTGGATGCACCGGAAGAAGTTGACACCAGTTGTTCCCCTTGTTTGCTTTGCAAACTTCTCTGTCAGTAGTCATTGGATTACATTAACCTGTGTCACAATACTGGATACCTTGTGCAACACGCTCAGTAGTCTATTTGAGTGGAAACTACCCATGGGTTTGCACACTTTCAAACAGGAGTCCTGTTGTAGCTTGTCTACAAAAACACAGCTCGAGTTGCAGGTGTTATTTTTGGTGTGAAAAATTAGATTAAAATGATTACTTTGCTCGGATTAAAAGGAAAAGTTTGAGGCAAGGGTGCAGAACAGCTGCCATTGAAATCATATCAATGGCATAAATGGAGTTGTTGACAGAGTGAAGCTCTATAGGTATGTAAACAGTGGGGCATACAAGAGGGGGGACCGAGGCCCAGGGATAACCTTGGCACCCTTTCAGCAGATTTGTATTCTGCTGTTCCACATTTAGAAGGGGCTTAAATTCCAAATTCCACATCAAGGATAGAAATGAAGAAGTCAAACTTGTCAGCATCTTAACTTGTGATACAGAATGTACATCCAAGGAATATAGACATTTTGGCCATGCTCTAAGCAATATTTGTTGATGAAAGCAAGTTCCAATATTAACTGTTGGGCCAATCTGTGTCTTAATGTTGTTGACCCTAAGGGTGGACTGTTATCACATTCAGTGGGTTAAACTGTCCTTTAGTCATATCAGCCAAGAAACAGCATTAGCCAGAGATCTCAAGAAAGTTTTTGGATGGTTGGTTTGGTGGTCTAATCCTATTGTGCACACATATATGCAGCTTTCAAGTGTGTCAAATGCCTGGGTAGAAAGGGGTGTATTTTGTCAAAAGCTTTTACTCCCGAGATAACTGTACTAATCCGTATTGTCGAGTCCCAATCTGTGATACAAAAATGCACAGTTTGGTTCTTATGTCAGAAAGGCAAATTCCTCCTCACTTTTGTAACGTGGCTAAGTTTTTCATGCAGGAAGGAATATGACTTGATTCTATCCTGACAGTAACCTTAAAAAGTTTCGTTTAATGTCATTCATTGGAAACTTTCCAAAACATACATTGGTGTATGTGTGAAGACATTGGCACACTGGATGCTACACAGGTCACAGTCAATGAATAGCCTGAGAATTTACAAAACATGTTCTCCAAATGGACCATGATCTTGAAATTGATGGTTCAAATAATTGATGCACTCCATGCCATTTAAAAAAAAAAAGTTTTGTAGGCAGTACACTTTGCTGATAAGATTGATGACTTTTGACTTCTGTGTGGTATATGGTGAGAAAATGTATAAGCCAACTGGGTTTGCAGTAAAATCAACAGTCGCATAAAAAAATGATGTGATATAAATGCACTTAAATTACCTACAAACTGAAACAAGCCATGCAATGCTGGATTCTTCCATGTGGGAAAAAGGTATACTGAAAAACATTTGTGATCTCTGCCCAGCCGTGGAAGGTTCTTTGCTACAGTCACAAGTGTTAGTCATTGATTTCCTGTGCAGTAGTGCAGCTCCACAAATTCTTTGGGACAACATTACTAGTTGATCTTCATGACACAGAGATTGACAGGGTATAGGATTCAGCACCTATGTATTTCAAGAACTTCTAGGGAACCTGCAATGCAGTAAACAGCTCAATTCAATTCAGCATACCTGTTAAAACTCCCTGTAAAGATGACCATTAGTCCCAACTGTTCATATTGTTATAAAGCAATTGAGTCCTTGTAACCTAGGATTTACACAAGAAGTGCCCAACCTGCTGCCATGCTGCATATGTAAATCTTGCAGCTGATTTCTCTCCAAAATTATGGTTGAACACTTGACTTCAATTCAAAGGAATTTGGTCTACCGGAGAATTCACTGGGTTTGCTGCAAGTCTGCTGCAGAAGACCTCAGTCTCAGAAGTGCAAGCATTTATTAAAGCAGAACGGACTCACCTATTGCTACTGTTACACTTGAATGGTTGGAAAGGGTAGGATGAATGGTCATATGATGGATGGTCAACTTATTTTCTGTAAATAAATAAAGAAAAGAAAAACATTAAAATTATGCCCTTTAAATCTGCACTATTTAACAATGTCATCTTATATGATGGGCTGACCTGTTTAGTCTGCTCTGAACAAAAGTGAGATAGACTTCCGTGATTGAAAAATTGTGACACTTGATGAGATTTTCCTGTCAAAGAGTCTCTTGAGTTTATGCTGACAAATTTCCAGGATTACTTGTGGACAGACTGTTTATTTTGGGAAATGTATGCCCATAGTATCACATAGATACTGGACCAAGATGACAAGTCAACATGCACCAGGGCACCAATATATCTGCCTTGTGTGAATTGGGACCACATTTGGACCTGCCTCCAGGGCCAAACAAAAGGAAGACTGCATGTTCTCTGCAAAAAATTAAGTGCCTCACATCACTATTGTAGTTTGGAGTTTTTAATTTATTTATCTGGTATGTACATGCATAAGTTGTCTTTTTTTTTCACCATCAAGGCAAGTTTGCAGGATTTCATTGTTGCTTTGCCTCCAGGTGTCCCCAGGGTAGCTGGAACAATGCCAGCAAAGACAACCTGGCTGTGTTAGCACTTGGGGGGGGGGGGGGCTTTCTTTGTGGAAGATTTGAATATGCTAATCTTTGTTTTGAGTCAAGAAAAATGTGCACGAACATTGGGGATAGTATGTAATGAGTTGCTAATATTGGGAAGCAAGATGTTGGTCGAACATTGTCAGTAGGAATGAGGTGTGGTAAGATCTGGGCAGTGGTTCATGGCAGCTCTGGTCAGTCACGACATTCTGACCAGTCTCCAACTAGATTTATTATATACATAGTGCCGGAAAGGTTGATGTTTACAAACAAGCATACAGACAGGTCTTCAAGTAAGATGGGTGTTCAGCATATGTTCTTCAGATCATGAGTACGGTAACAGTAACAAGCTGATGGCATCCATCAGGGATTAATAGATTAACCTTTTGACCCCAAGGGCAGGAGATAGCTTGGTAGTTCTGGTCGCAATACAATCTGAAGAAACTAGGAAAATACTTTTACTGCTAACATGGCAGCCAGTGGACCAAACAAACCTTTCAATCTTGATTTACAGACAATATGTATATGCACCAAAATGTCCAGTTCATGTGGATATTTCTCTAAACCTAATAATCTGATTTTGATCAAATAAAAACTGATTTACACTTAAACTGCTTCAGAGCAAAACTGTATCAGGGATTTTCTTAGAAATTAATTGTTCTTTTCAAAAATTAAGAGTATACCAACTTTATCAATTTTGAATGCTTTGACAGTCAGTCATTTTGAAATTTCTGTATCACCATCCTAAAAAAATAGTTGCAGTTATGAAAATCCCTGATGCATTTTTGTAGATACATGTAAATTTGACCATTTTATCTTGAATATTTTTCAAGAAATATCCAAAATTTTACAAAATCATGTTTTTACTAAAAACATTTGTGTTTATACAACTTTGAATGAAGGGTTTCATCTTTAGTGCAGACAGATTCTGCAAAGCTTTGTGGTCAATTTTGAATGCTTTGACAGTCAGTCATTTTGAAATTTTTGTATCACCATTCTAAAAAAACAGTTGCAGTTTTGAAAATCCGTGATGCATTTTTGTAGATACATGTAAATTTGACCATTTTATCTTGAATATTTTTCAAGAAATATCCAAAATTTCACAAAATCATGTTTTTACTAAAAACATTTGTGTTTATACAACTTTGAATGAAGGGTTTCATCTTTAGTGCAGACAGATTCTGCAAAGCCTTGTGGTCAATTAAGTATATAGGGGTATTATATAGGAATGCATGTTTCTATGATATTTGGCCCAGAGTAAAGTCACTTTGCCAAGTTGGACCCTTTTCGAAGATCATCAAAAAGGGCAGCAATGCAAGACCATTGAACAACCAGTTTTGAGATACCAATTTACTCTCAGGGTGATTAGGTACAATACAAAAAATAAAATAAGAAGAAGAAGGAAAGAGTGAACATCCCATCTATTGATAGCTGGGACATTTTTAGAACTGCCGTAAATTGGAGCAAAAGTTTTAATCTTTGGAGCATTTTCTGTAATACTTCACAGTGACAAACTTTCTTTCTGGATGAATCTTGGAGTATTTTTCAACAATTGTGTCACCCAGTTTTGCTATAATACACCAATTGGACAGTACTTATTTCAACATCCATTCCAGTGTATCTGAGAACAGAAGTCCTCAGCAAATTTCGGCATATTTTTGCAAGAGCTAGTAAACAGGAGAAACGCTGGCCTCAGTGGCAAAGGATGCAAAGCGAGGAAGTGGTGCTTGCCAGCACAGATGACTGGGAAGGATCCCCTGTGGTCTAAAGGTATACTTGGTTCTGGGTTTACCTTGGTGAGGAGTCCAGGTATGCTCAGGTTTGCCAAGCAAAATCCAAAGTTGTTGAAGGCCAAAAAAATGCCTGCTGCAGATTGAAGTGCCCAGTCAGCATGTCAAATGGGTGGCTGATGGGCAGTTGTGCTTTAAATTTAACCATAGGCTACATGCACATTGTGATGTAGACTGGACTGTGAAATCCTTCACATATGCCCATAATAACAAAACTTTGGTGGAGTTTTTATCAGTGTCTCACAATCTGCAAAGATGAAATTACTTGTTTTTTTAAAAAAAAAAGGAAAAAAAAGTCTGGTGTTGATACCTCTTGATTATCAGTGATGTACTGATATCAATAACAGGATGGGTTGAATGATGAATACCATGTTGACAGACATGGGGGTTACTGTAGTCTACCTGGTGGCGTTTTCAGAAAGGGGGTTAATGTGAGTTGACCCCAGATGGCCAAATTCCAAGGTAAGCCTGATAGAGCATGACTACACAATCCCAAAGCCCAGTCAGTTGATTCATAGGCATCCCTTACTGCAGCCCAGAGTGAGAATTGTCAAACTTGCAAAATGCAAGGCATCAATACAAAGAAGGCTCTGGGACATAGTCAGATTTTATTAGGGGATTTCTTATATTGAGACAGGTGAATTACCAGTGAAACAATAGGTGGGTTACAAGTGAAACCACAGTGGGGTTACAAATGAAACAACAGCTAGGTTACAAGTGAAATACCTATGCTGTAAAATATAATGTGATAAAAACTACCTTGCTCAAGATAAACAAGGAAGTCTCGACCCATTTAATTTCACCATGCCAGCATGTGCCTCAGAGGATGAACCTATTGAGACAGCTGGATTCTTGATCTCATGTAACTCTTATAATTTACCTCAGCTGACCTGAGCATTAAATTTAATGAACCTCATGTAGGAAACTTAGTGATGACTCATGTTACGTCAGGCACCCCTAAATGTGTGCTTAGTATGGTCAGGGTTAGAAGATAGGCGAGGGTGTGAGAATCCGTGTGTGGACTGTTAGGGTGTCCTGATGGGTACAGGGTAAACATCCAGGGGTTGTGTGTTTTAGAGGTCAACTTTTGTCAAAGCAAGCTATAAGTTATGCAGCTATTGTAACCTTCAGGAACCTTATGGTGAACTACTGTCAGAACAAGGTATAAATTACAGGCAGCTTCAACCCTTAGAAACCCAGTGTTGATCATGCAATATTAACCCAGTACAAATTATCAGAAAGAGTCCAGTTGCTTAAATGACATCTTCTCCCTCCCTTCCCCCCCCCCCCCCACATTAAGAATGAATAAGTGATTAATTAACAGTTTTCCACAGTGCAGTCTGACCACAATGCTGCTAGAGTGCATTGGGGAAAGTTACTGACTCAGTCCTTACTGGGGTAAAAATCACAAAGAGCACCATATGTGGTAATTGTCTTTACATGTTTTGGAAGTACCATCGTTGGTACTGAATACAAATCAAAGGAGCAATTTTAATTGTCATATATATATGTAGTTTTGTGTTGGCCTGCCAGTCTGTTTTTGTGATATATGGGAACACTAATTCATTTGTATGCCTGTATCCTGTGGGCACATTTTTGGCTTAGCTTTTTCAGGTTCAAGTTACCCCCTCAATTACTTGTTCATCCACTCATGGCCATACTTGTAAAACACAACATGTAGTGTTATCCAGAGGACAGATTCTTCAAATCTTGACTTGTCCACTGCAAAGGTAACTCCCATGCAAATTGGTGGGCATGCAATGAAAAAATGTCATATTTTTCTGAATGTGCCAAAAAAGTCAAGTCAGGTAATTATGGCAAAATGAAATGAGGTAATGTCAAAGGTTCACATATCTTGTTTTGACCCCCTCCTGGTCAGATCAAGACTGACCGAAGAGATGGTAACTTTTTTGTGAACGCTTGGTCTTTGTGTCCAACCCACATTGAGGAAAGCTATTGACCTGGGCAATACCATTATGACAGGTGTTAACATCATTTCTCGGCCGAAAAAAATGTTTTCTATTAACATGAAATTTAAGTAAAACATGAAAACAGACAACAATTTACATACAGGCACTTTTGTGCAATTGGAGAGGAGAGGGTTAAGTCGTGGCTGTGTAAAGGCATCATTATTTCAAGGGCTTGTGCAGGAGTGGGGTCCCTGGTTATCCTAAGCAATCGCTCTGCGCAGAAAGCATGAAAGAAAATGAAAACAAACTAGCAAAATGTGCAGGTTCAGGTCATGTCATTTTGAATTCAAGATGAGTTATCAGAACAGAACCTTTGCTCTTGTGATAGGAACCTGATAGTGAACACATTGATTATCACTCTAACACTGCGGAATCACAGCATCCCTCATTGCTATCGGCAAGAACAGGGAATTTGTGCTAATAAACCTTTACTATTGGCTATTAGCCCAGTGTAAAGACCTCATTTTTTCTCTTATCACCCAGCTTGACCCATAGCATTCACAGCTTAAACTTGAACTGACATAAACATTCTGAAAATATACCAAGTTGAACTTTAACTGTAATTGAGTGCAGTGGACTGGTTGGTGAGCTTTGTCTGTGGCCCCCACAAGTGCACAAAACTATTGCCACAGGAGCAGGAGAAAAGTCATCACAGAAAGGGGATGAGTCATGCACAAACAGACAAAACACAGGTCAAGGTACCATGCTTAGAACTGGTCTGTGATGATGCTTCATGTGCCTTTTATGGGGCTTTGCCTCTTCAGGACATGCGGCATCTTTTCTCCTTCATCTCAAGAAATCATTGTTGCAAGAACATAAGAGGCAGAAGGTTTCTAAAGAAATCTTTGAAGCTGACTGAACAATTTTTCTGACCAGTGCTCAGACATTGTGGCTCATTTGTCCAACTAATATATGCCATTATCGGTAATTATGCTTAGTGGACAACAGCAGGGAGTCGTATGTTCAGTGTCTCATATTGTGCTACTGTCGTAAGCTATGAGACACATTGGGACACAGCACAGATACAGCAGCCTTGTAGTCTTGAGGACCCCTTGTTGATTTTATCGACAAAATTTGATGAAATGGAACAGTAATTTAGACTAGGATTTTCAGGTATTGATGTATAGAATAGGGTTCATTTTGGGTAATGGCCATCTTATCGAGTCCTATTAGGGTGCATTTTATTCTTATTTTTATTTTTGCTGTATTGAGTGAGTGTGGTTTGCAAGTGGCTTTCACAAAATGCCTGAGAAATTACGTCTGTCAGAATAAACCTTTTCCTATCCTGTACTATTGAACTCATCTGAAGTATCTGCTATCTCCAAGTTCAGTGACACTTTTTAGGACACCTTTTATCACCAGAAGACTTTTGAGTTCCCTTCCTTCCCTTTGCCTTTGGAGTCATTTGGCCCTCAGTGGGTCTGAGTATAACTAATTCTTTACATGATTTCAAGTTTGACCACTGTACATTTCTGCAATAAGTGGGCAGAAAGTTTTATCTGATCACCTGTGAGCTATCTGGAAGACAAACCAGACTGGGCATACTCAACTGAGACGCTGATTCAGCCTGTTGCACACATACAGTGGTGCCCAGTTTCATCATGCTGCATCCTTTTATTCTGCTGCACATGCATATTGTATACATTTCGTGAATTAAACATTATCATGATACCTGCATGTGCAGGTTTTGTGTATAAATTCTGAAAGCATATGTTGTCAAATGTTAACCCTTACGCTATTGCAGATTGTATATGAGAGCTCTCATGACAATTGGTATAGACTCATTTTCCTGGACACCAAATGTTAAAGTATTGATCTGATCACAGTGTGCATTATTGGGTACTGTCTACAGATCTCCTGCATATTTTCAACTATGATTTGTCTTTTTTCTGCTTGTGTGACTCTATATGCTGTGTGCAGAAATTTTTTTAAAAGGGTGCAAATTCACATATGTGGACAGCTGAGGTAATTCTAACATATCAACATGTCTTGTGGGCTGACTATTGAGGTAATGCAGGCAAGCCTCTTGCATGACAAGCAAACCACAGAGGTAATACTGACAGTTCTCCTGCCACATGAGCAGATGACTCAGACAGAAATGTAACAAATCTTTTTGCCAAAGAGTGAGACTACATCTACTACGTCAAATCAGCCAGCTCAGGACACAGTGGCTCGTTCCTGGCAGCAGACTAAGGGCAGAGAGGCAATGCTTATTAAGTCTCTTGCCTGAGAAGCTGACCACTGAGGCAAGAATAGCAAGTTGTTGACTTCAGAGGTAATGAACGCTTACAAATCCCTTGCCTCAAGAAGAGTAGTTAGCCAAAGTTCAATGTCCCTTATCCCTTTCCCTCCTTCAATTAACACTGAATCAACAGCTTTCCTTGGCATGGGTTGGGCAGTGCCCATCCCATACCAGGGAAAGCTGTTGACATGGGCATGTATGTGATCTACAATTGTCAGTCAAATTGTTATTCAGTACTGTTGAAATTAGTTGAAAACCCTGAAGCAGATGACATTTGACCACAATTGGGTTCTGGTCAGTTTAAGGGGGAAAGGGTTAAAGCCACTGAGACAACACTTGTAAGTTGCTGACCTGGTAAGTACAGGTATCAGCGATGCAACATTTATCAAATGTGGACCCACTCAAATATTGTTTCAAGGAGCAATACTATTACTAAACCCCTTGCCTGATATGAAGACCACTATGTGGGCAATAAAATCAAGTTGCTTACCATCCAGTGTGGTAGGCAAGATCAGGGATAAAGATGATGCTGAAAGCTGGGTCAATATTTAACCTGACAACTACAGCTGGGAAGTTCAGTAGTAGCCTTGACACATTGAGTCATATCATAACTGGGCAAGACCCAAACCAGTGATAATGATAGGCACAGTTCCATGATGATGGCTGAAGAATTCTTCATATTTGTTTATCTGCGGAAGACTGGGTGGTCCAGTTTTACCACACATGCACAGTCAGGAGAAAGGTCTTGGTCCTTGTAGAAGTGTGTACTTTGGCTGCATGCCCACCTGGGAGCAACTCCCACCAGATAGAGATAAGACCTGTAGTGATAGAGATAAGACCTCTAGTGGGTTCTGCTTCAGTGACTGAGATGCATGATTCTTGTGTTTGTAATCTTCATGTATGATTTTTTAATAGTCAGATCCACAATTTTACTGTCAGAATTTGGCTTTTAAGTACAATAAATTGTTGGACTGGATGCTTGGGTGGAAAGCCAAGTCAGCAGACCTTCGGGTGTGCAGAGGAAGGAACGGGATGAAAATGCCAATAAATTTACCTTGAAGTTACAGGCAAATGCCATAGCTAAAGTTATATGACAGTTACATGGAACATAAAATATGGTACAGGGAAATTGTGGACTGAGTCAATCCATCACTTGCCCCCAGTGGACAGCGAAGAGATTGCATTTTCAGAATTCTGATTTTTTTCCCCTTAATTTGTTTCTCAAGAGTGTGTTTCCCATTTTGGTAACAAAGACTTTCATGTCTGTTTATGGTGGGGGGTTTGGGTTGCTGTCACTTTTATAAGATATATGAGAAGACAGAAGAACATGAATATAAAATATGATCCCATGTTATAATAGTACCCTGTATGATTCCCTGCTGGCTTGCATATGTTTAAGTGCATTTTGAGATAAACATTATTTTTCCAGAAGACAAATACATGTAGCATGCTTAAAAAAAGAAATTGGTCTTTATATTTTCCTTTCTTTCTGACCCTTATTTATGGAAAGGTATGGGTGTAATGTCTGAAGAACTAATATTTCCAGACAAGAGGCATTGCAATAATATCAAGAGCTGATATATTTTACAGGGTTGTGCATGAAAATTTTGTTTTGTTGATTTCTTCAGTTCTCAAGGATTTATGACATATACATGTACAATAAAATGAATATATTTTCAACACTGATAATTTAAAAGCTGGTCATTTCTGCATTGCCTGTGTTTCTGTGCGACTGTTTTTTGCATATATCACCATAGTAAGCCAATTAAAATAAGCAAACAAGTGCAGTTCATGTGGTAAGTTAATCTCAAAATGTCTGCAGGATCAGGGGGGGTAGGAGTCTAGGTGTGACAGCACAGGGTTGTGGCAGCACTACCATGGGGAGTGGCTGTGTACAGGAGGGCTCACAAATGCCCTTATGTAATTAGACTTGAGAGGTGTGAAGCCGTGCTGGTTGGTCTATCAGGTGCTACCAATTTTCGTGTCACATCATACATAGTGATGAATATTTCATGCCTTTTTTGTGGCTGATACAGTGGTCTTTTTTATGGTGGGTTAGCAGTAGGGAAGCAAACGTGTGTGGCACGTAGACAGTCGGCAGTTTTGAATTAATCTGGATCCTGCTGTAAGGAAGTGAGTCCATAACATTTCACAGGGGGCTTGGTGTCACCTGGTTCAGTGAGGCACCTTGGGAGGAAAATAGTTGACCTGGCTTTGGGTGCAACAGGGGACTCTTCCTTCTTGCTTTCCCATTTATCTACTCAGGTGTAACCCTTTCCTGCTCAAATTGACCAAAAGTGCCCTGGTGTGAATTATCTGTTTTAACATTTTTACTCAAATTTCTCATTACGACAAAACATTTTTGTGGAGATTTGTATGTTAGACCATTCATAACAGCATACCCTAGGTCAATAACTTTCCTTGGAGTACATTGGGGGTAATACACCCAACCCATGCCAAGGAAAGCTCTTCACTTAGTCATAATCTGACCAGGAATGCATTAAGATTAACATTGCACATTCTTCATGAAAGGAGCTTTCATTCAAGTTTCAAGTACACATGTAACAGTCCAAAGTCAGAAGTTCTATGAAGTTACGGGTGTATATGGTTCTCAATGCCTCGGACTGCATGACTGTCCAACTGTCTGTTGATAGCTAAATCCTTGGCAGCCAAATATATCCAGATTCACTGGCCACATCAAACTCAACTTTACCTGAATTATACCCAGGTATTATTTCTTGACCTGATTACATTTTGATGAAGACCTCATTTTCAAGGTCACAGGACCCATATGTTTAACCAGAGCTGTCCAGTGTTTTAGTTTTGCATTGCCTGGCAAGTCAGGCTGTGGCTGCTTTTGGCAGGCAATGAAAAAACCAATGACCAAGGCCTTCAACATCATAATATGGAATCAGGTGATGTAAGGGTCTTGGCATATTCATCAACATGATGTGAAATTTTCAGTGGTATACTTTTGGATGAAGGGAAACACGGACAGGAAAACCTAGATCATTGACATGTTGAAGCAGCATCAAAATGTTGCAGTGGAATCTAAGCAAAGTGGGACTGCTGATGGGCTGGTTGAGGATTGAGTGTTGCTAGCAATGGTCAGATGCTAGGAGTAAGACAATAATTGTTGCATAAATCATTTAAATGAGGAGCTGGTATGGAAAAGCAAGTGGACAAGCTGTCTGTAGGTAAGCTGAGAAGTCAGATAGGAGCATGTGGTTTATGTGATGAGGAGACCCTGGAATGTGTGAAGACAACATCTGGGGGTTTATATTTGCATGTGATTGGTCTGTGTCGCTGCTTCAGGATGATACCAATGAAATGTGTAGAATGCTCTGTACTTTAGAACTGATTAGTGGCAATGTACAATACCATGTGATCTCATTGAGATTATTAAATGTCTCATCCCTGCAGCATCTTAAAACCATCCTAGGTCCTGAGTGACAATGGCCTTTAGAATGTCTTCCACAAACTGTAGCTGCATGTTCTATATTTAACTCATTCCACCCTAATGAGGCTTTTTCTCACTAATATCTAAATGTTATCTGCTAATTGTATTTTACTAATTTAGAGATTATTTTTCAAAATTTTGGATGAAACTTGCATGGGAGATCATTCCAAATTATATGCCTATGGTCAACAGCTTTCCTTGGCACGCTCTGGGCACATTGCGTCCAGAGCGCACCAAGGAAAGCTGTTGACTCCGTCTTCTGTCAGGGTAGAATGAGTTAAATTGATCCTCTTGATTAGATTGTTGATGAATTCTACCTTGCACCATGACAGACTTTTTCTTTTCTTGCTACATGTACATTGATTGGCTGCAGACTGATGGAATGCAAGTTTGCATGATAACATGACATGAGCTTCTGCTACTTGCGGATGATTTGAAATCAGTTGTGCACAAAATTGTTCAATATTTCATCTAAGAAATGCATAGTTGGCCATTGATGTGGTCTAATTTGCTGTAAATAATGCACAGGCAATGGCACAAGGATGAAGTATGGGGACTTGTGGCCTAAGAGCTCAGAAATATGTAACCCTTTCTCTGCAGGAAAAAGGCTGAGTCAGCTTCTTTTTTTTTGGGGGGGGGGGGGGGCTTTTTCCCACTTTGTGTACCAAAACTGTATTTATATCTGTGGCCTAGATACCAATCAAAGGGATTTGGAAATGTTGTAAGGTACTGTGAAATGCTTTATAGCTGTTTACAAATTGAAATAGAGGGACTTTAAGGTGAAAAGTTCAGAATGTGAAGCTTTCCAGGAGTAATTTGCGTACGTAAGATGGATGTCTGAGGTCAAGGTGGATATGTTCTAATGGACAGCCATCACTTGATCAAAGTAGGCTTAGTTGCCTGTGGCAGGGTATTTGCATAACCAATTGCTGTCTGTCAGAGTGGCTGGCTATGTGATCCTTTTACCATGTTTCCTACAAAGTAAGGCAGTTTTTTTACAGTCAGATTGTTTCTGTAAGTGGGATAAGATCTTATCCAGTTTAATTTGTCATCATAAAATGGTAAACAGTTATTTTGTTATTTTGTTTCACACAAGAAATATAGGTTTTATGCCAAGAATAACTTAATGGGAAAACATCAATATGAAAAGTAAAAAAGTAAAATGTATTCATGAAATTTCCTTATGTCTCCCTTGTGCATGTTTGCAGGCAGCTGTTGGTGTTGATTCAGGAGAATGTACACTGACCAGACCGCCTCGTTTCCTGCCATGGTGGTCAGGTCCAATTTGCTCTTACTCTGTTTCACGGGTTCCTTTGTATTGTCAGTTGCTTGGTTATGCAAGCAAAATGTGCTGAATGTTTGTCTGTCTCCATAGGCATCACTAGCCTCACTGGCACCACTGACAGATTGGGAACTAATAACAATCAAACTGTATGTGAAATCTCAGCCACGCTGGTCTGGTAGTGCTAGAACTAAACAGTCCTTCAACCTGAGTTTACCTGCTTGGCCAAAAAAAAAAAGTGCCGGTGGCCACTTTTCTTGCTTCAAGGACTGAAGCTAGTGTCTTCTACAAATTTTAGATTTTCACTACCCATACAATTAAATTGTTCAATATTTCATCATTAAAACAGAAACCCCCCAAAAAGTTGAAATTTTTAAGGCAGTTGGCAAAAAAAGAGTGATTCAAAGCAGATCTCAGACCACCCAATGTTCTAAATGTCATTACCAGAAAAAGTTAGTGAGAAAAATGTCACATTTATGCCTGTTAAAACAGATAAAGCTTCAAAACCAATAAGCTGAGGAAATCTCCCTTCAGTACCACACATACATTACAGATGCTTGGTGTAAATTTCTTGTTTTTCCCTGGTTTGGCAGTTTTTTGCTGATTAATGTGTGTTTTTGTTTCCGGGAAACTGAGAAAGATTAGTGATCTTAATGCTGATGGTTGAAACATGTTTGTGGGATAGAAATAGGGGGTTTCCATGCCACCTGGCGGAGTGTGTCTGGTCATTGCTGGGTCACCAAGTTCAGATAATGGGGCTTTCAGGAAGAATAATGCTAGCTGTGAGGGGAATGTGGAGGGTACAGGGCCTCAGGCTCAGGGTAGGTCCTTGATCAAAACTCCTACAGGTGACAGATTTAAAAATGTGATATTGGTAATAAAATGTGATGTTGAAAATACAATTTTCTCACATATGTGGCCATTGTTGCAGATTTTCTAGCTATGGTTAGTGATTTATCTTTCACTGTGATCAGCAAGTTTTGCTCACATCCTGTTAGCCAATATCGAGGAAGCCTGCTAAGCTTTCTGCAGTATCTGTTAACTGCAGATTTAATCAGTAATGCATCAGGCCATTTGATACTTATCAGTATCAATTCTGCAATGGTTTACAATGAAGAATAAATCAATCAAAATGTTCATTTTTTTAGGGGGTTATGGTAGTTCTCATAAAATTTTTAGTAAGATGGAACTTTTTCATTTGCTGCATATATGCATGTAATTTTGAATACATATAGCAGTCTGGGGTGCACACAGTCATACTGTCAACAACAAGGATGGCAATTGAAAAAGTGTGAAACCCACATGCTTGTGAGATGTCTTTTAAATTTAGGTATGTGAGAAACAAAATCTAGGATGGGCTAGCAGTTACAGATAATGTTTATTTGCTTGTAGGCAGACTTTTCTTTTTTTGCCATGTAAAAACTAAAAAAATCCTACAACTTATGCTGCAAACGTTACATGGGACTGCCAGGCCATATGAGATTCTGTGTATCTTGCTGGTGAGGACCAGGCAAACATATTCTCACAGTGAAACTCCAGCTATACAGGAAGATGATAGATTGAAATAGCTGATCCGTATAATACCACCGAGTAAACCTGAATAGTTCCAGGTCCTGCCAGTATCAAAATGAGAAACAAAATATGGAAATGGTTAAACAAATAAGGTCAAGATAGGCACGTTTTTGTCAGCTGATGAGCGCTGTCTGTGACAAACATGTTTTTATGATAGGTGTTAAATAGATGTGAGGGTCATAAGGGCCAAATGAAAACTGTCCAATGTGCCCCGGTGTCAGGCTTGTCATGATGTCTTTATTTGTTCAGATTCAGGTCTGGCAGGGTCTGTCATCGTGCAGCATTGCATGCACACAGACCATATACAACATGAATCTAAAGTTACAGCAGAACCTGTTCTTGAAGAACACCCATGTTGCCAGCCAAAATATGGTCTTACTAGAGATATGGCCATTGATTACAGGTAATTTTCAAACTTGGTGGAGGTGCACCTTAGGTGGGTCTGTATCAAGTTTATTCAAATGATCATGGAACAATATGGTTTTTTATGAATATTTTTATTCATTTTTTTTTTTTAATTTCAAAAATGATCATCTGAAACCACTTGACCAATTGTGTCAATACTGAATAAAAATACATCTGAGTGTCACCATGACTTAAATTTGTTCAGCAGGTAGTGTAGTATCGTGGTGCAATTTTTTCAGTCTTTTTGTATGTATTTGTAATTTTTCACTTGTCCAGAACCAGGGCTTCAGATTAAAGCAAACTCCATTTTATGGAACAAATAAATGTTCTCTATGGACAAGTGAAAATTTGGAACCCTTTAGAGATCTAACTCATTGTCCAAAATTGTGCAAACCTTAATGACAAGGCCTGCAAAGTGCATGCTTGATTCTGTCTTCTCAAACATGGTGAGAAGGTGGCCTGACTTGGTCTGTACCAGCAATGTTCACTAGGTGGTGCTGCTGTCATTTCCTGCTTGTTACTGATTTTTTTTTTTAAAGAAATTATGAAATTAATTTGTGAAGCAGTGCCATTGTAAGTGCCTGTATTGGAGTTTTCTTAACAGACTACTCAGCAGATTCTCTTCAAACTTAATCATTACATCAGCTGAGCACAGGCTGTTTGCACCACCTTCTTGTCTTCCAAATGTCATAGAATTTAAAGTTTGTCGGTAGGTTTGTGTGAAAACTGTGAAGTCAATGACTTCTCAGGAACTAGGACTTTGACATGAGCGGTGGATAAGAATTGGTCCATTCTTGGTGAGCGTGCAATGTGTCCAAGGCTTTCCTCCTTTCAAGCAGCCAACCAAACCCATGCCAAGGGAAACTGTTGAGCTAGGAGAGGCAAACTTGATACATCTCTTTTACAATTCACTTTGAAATATGTTTTTTCATTAAAGTTAATGCTGAAGTAGAGGAGATTTGATGTCCAACCAGTGTTTTCTGGTTTGAACACAAGGATTAAAAATGGGTAGCTCCCAACGCTGGGAATGCCACACTACAGGTCAGGACAATTGTGTCCAAAGTGTATAGTAGCTTGCTGTCATCAGCATGTGAAGCCTGATGTGAGAAGTGAGGAGAATTCAGTGAGTGGTGACCCTAGCATCCAGGTACAGGGCCTCCCTGTTGTCATCCCTTCATGGCTCACCTGCTTCCCAATGAAGCTGACTAGTATTTTACCTGCCATTATCAGCCATCATCATTTGCTTGTGCAATATTGTGATCATTATGCCTCAAGAGGGATATTTCAGGGGCAAATCCCAGTATAAATGACAACATAATCAGACAAGGGTATAACAAGGCACATTGTGTGACAACATCCATGGAGCAGTCAGGATAATTTGAAGCTAAAGTAATCTTCAAGATTTGAAATTTTGAGTCTGTGTGTGGTACCTACAGCCATTGTGGGCTGAATACAAATTGACACGAGAGAAGAGAGTAGACATGAAAGATGGCTGGCTGTGGTGGCAGGAACTGCGTTGCAGGCACAGCTGTTGACTACTGCTGCCAGATGCCCAGACTTCAGTGTGATAAGCTCATGTTAGCATTTTCTGGGAACCCGATGGTATATTTATGTACACACGGAAAAAAAATATACTTCATATCATTGTGTCCTTGTTATTATCGATAGCATTTTTTTTTATGATTAACTCTTTCCAGGCCTGGAAATCCCCCCCCCCCAAAAAAAGTCATCATTTTGATGAAATTTATTTAATTTAAATCAGTTAATGTACGGTATGTAGCATATAAGGTGTCAGTATTGTATTCTCCATATGGTTCCCAAAGTTCACCACCATAACATAATGACAACAGTTTATATATGTCTTGAGCATAAACTTCCCCTCTCTTTTAGAAGGCAGCTGACAATGTGTGTAAAATCCATGTTTTGGGGTCTTTTTTTTTAATTTTATTTTATTTATTTATTTTTCTTTTTTTATAATTCAAAGAAATTAGTTCATTTGAGGTTGAGCTTGTTCTGGTTGAGGAGGAACAGAGTCTGTAAAGTAAGCCAAGCCTTAATAGGGAAATTCTTTCAGTACCAAGTTTTTAATTGAGTCAACAGCATTCCTTGGCGCACTTTGGATGCAAGGCACCAAAAGCACACTGAGTAAATCTATTGACCTGGACAATACGCGGTATGCAGATTAATTTCCCACCACAAGGGCACAACTGGTTGTCATAGTAACCATAGTCTCGCCTGGCGAGATACAGGCTGCCGCCTGTGTGGGGAGCGGGATATAACTAATATTTTGGAAATAAAGAGTACTTAGTACAGGCAGATGGAAATTTATTCTTATAACCTATTAAAGAAGCACTAAACGAATATTGCTTTGGTATTTGTGAACCTGAATTTCTCTAAAAGACACTAATTTTGTCAGAAAGGGGTATCTGGCCCTGTCTGTGATAGTGATATGCCCGTGTGTCCTCAGTGATGGATAGGTGTGAGCCCCGTGCTTTGTGGCAGGGAAATGAATATGCATGTCTTGTATTATACTCGCTTAAACTACATGTATAGGTGAACCAGTACTTGAATGAAAGGTCTTCTTATGAAGAATATGAATATGGGATCCTTATGATGATTCAGAGCAGTTCAGCTTAATTTGTTCAACTTTGGTGGCAGTTGGCATTGAAAGAGTTAAATTAATTGACACCATCTGAGGCCACCATGTTGTCTGTTGACAGGATAGGATTGTGTGTACACATGGAGACTGATGTTTTCATTATGTGCTGTTATATATGTTGACCTACTGCATGCTTTCAACCAAAATGGCCATACTCAGCCAGGCTGAGGGGAAAAAGATCACTTTTAATCACAATCTATCCACACAGCATGAGTCTATATTTGCAGGGAACATACTGAACATATTATAAAGAGCTTCTTAATGCCATATATATCACTATAACGTGACAGGCTGATTTTTTTGCACAGAGTATATTGGAAGTGGCAGACAATTTGTAATGCCTTCATGAATTACAATCACAATGATACTTGGCAGAGATACACAGATGTAGCAATTCACAGCACACACAGAGATCAATTTAGTGCCATTGGGTATGAGACAACTGAAAAAAAAAAACTATAAAAATGGACCTCTTCTTTTATTTAGTTGTTGAGGCTGTTAAAGATCAAAATAATGGTCTTGGCAATCAGTGAATAATTATATTGAAAAGAATCATTATGTGTGAGAGAAGATAAAGATACATGTCGGCAATAAAGAAATGAATACTGGGGACTGGATTATCTGACATAGATACGAAAGCATAATCCAGAAACGGAAGAATTAACCAGGAGAAACCTAGCACTGATGTATCAGCACAGGACTTTACTCACGACAAATTACCAGAAATAATTTGGTCTCATAAATATTTTATTTTGTTCTGTATACTTATTTACTTACTTACATATATATTTATTTATTTGTTTTAGTGAGAATAATATTTGCAATTAGTCAACAGCATTTTTTGGCACATTGTGCTCAAAGTGTGCCAAGGAAAGCTGCTGACTCAGTCTGCATAGAGTCAGGCTTCCAACAAAAGTACATGTACGAAGTGTTCACTGGTGTGCAGTGTTCTGAGATTCAATGACTGGGAACGTCCTCGTCCAGCAGCATTATTATTTCCAATGCCATAAAAAAGTAGCTAGATCAACCAGCTCATCATCTTGACCACTGCATGAATGGCTACACACGGGGGCCCTTACTTATAGGGGTGGCCCCCTGTAGTCAACATCAATCTTCTGGCATAAGGTTTTGACACTGTTGTCACCAGGGCTATTTTCTGTATTACTGTACCCCCAGGGAGAGGCGAAAATGTGGATGAGCACATCTGAATTGAAGAGGCTCCAAACAGGAGAAGGCATCACAGCTCTTATAGCATCCAGTACACTTACAGAACTGTCTAATATTTGTAAGCCCTATGACATTGTGGTGGGGAAGTCTGCAAGCCCAGGTGACAGTCATTAGCTTATCTCTGCATCATTCGAGCCTGAAATGAATATTTTGATTCATGATTGTATTCTGTAAACAATTAGAAAAGGATGTAGTTTTTGCCATTTTGTTTTGAAGGGCAAATTATTCTTAAACTGAAGGCATGGTTGGAAAAAAAATAGTATTTTAAATCCAGATGTGCAGTTTTATTTAACGGTGGCAATAACAATAAAACAGTTTCTGTCATCCTGGGTCTCTAACAAGGCCCAACCCAAGAAAAGACCAAATTTTCTTCATGTTGAGAGTAGTTTGGGTATTCATTATAAATACTGCACCCTGAACTTCCTCATGAGAGGCTGCCTCTCTAATAATAAAGCTATTACTGCAGTGGTCTGATCTTGTAAGAGGGTGAACACTGTATGTGGATGCAGCTGTAACTTCGATAAATTTCCATGTGAAGTTTTCTTGCTGAAGGGCTGGTACTCCATGTTGCTGTGGATAATTACTTAATGAATACAAACCTTTGGCTGGCAAGGAGCAAAATGAGGAGGGGCAAACAGAGGCCACTGTGGCTCACTGTGGCTCACTGTGGCTCACTGTCTTGTAGAATCATTTAGTAGGTGAATCTGTCAGGAATCACAATAATCAGCAAGTAGGGCACCAGCACAAATTTCAGCTTGGACGAGTTTGCCTGAAAGCTATCAAATAAAAATATTCACCAAACTGGTACAGAGTAACAAGTAAACAAGATAATTTACAACATCCTCGCTGGTAGCAACAAAAAATACATTGTAGATGAGGGCCAGTCCTGAGGCCTTTGCCTTTATTGCCTGATGTCAGACAGAGGAGTCCACAGCCTGGCAGGTATTTTGACCATCCCGTGTGTTCAATCAAAACATCAAGCTACAGTTGGTGACCTGAAACAAGCATTGATAGGTCATCACCAATTTTGTACACAGGTCAATAAGTTTTTCTTTCTTTTTTTCCTGCTAGTCACGCAACATGGGGGTACTTGTATGTGTGTGGGATGAAAGGACAGGGGTTAAAATGGTCTAATTGCTCGTGATATATGGACTGAAATGGAACCTTAATGGTGGAGAACAGATGTCCCTGCAGCCAGCAGTACATGTATATGGGTGACTTAACAGGGAAATAGACCTAACGTGGACACTCGTTGAATATTGATCTTTGGGCAATGTGGATGAACTACTGCAGGATATGTAGGAACCATTAGTGCAGCACTACTTCATGCCACTGCTAAAATATATATATGTGTGTTACATTTATTTAAACTTTGCCAAAACCCCAAATCAGTACAAACACAGAAAATATAATGTCACTTAAAATTTGATTTAAATCTTGAAATTTTGCAAAGAAATTCTTATGCTTTTGATTTTTTTTTTTTTTTTTTTCTTTATTGGAGAGCATCTCTTCAGTTTTGGAACCAAAATATTTGCAAATGATGCTGATACCCGAGCCGCAAATACTGTGGTCACAGAGGCAAGTATATGGAAATGTTGGCAGAACTGTGCCCTGGGCTGCCTATAAAACCACTAATCACATAATTACACTGTGATCAGTAATCTAAAGATGGAATGGTCAATTTCCTCCATTAAGTTTGCAGCTTTTAGATCATGTGGAGAAAGTATTGTTGTCATGGATAAAATAGATTTGTACATGTGCAGTTTCTTTTGATTTTATGCCGCTGGCCACATCCAACTTGGCTAAAATTGTATGCTGCAATCATGAATCTTATTTTCTAACAGGTATTCCAAGCTTAAGCTCAGGGAATTTCACTTCAAGAAATCAAAACCACATCTTTAAATGACTCCTGTAGATGGTGATTAAGATGCAGATATTTTTACGTGGAGTTTGGGCCTTTTAGACAATTCCTGTTTTCTTTACATCAAGGGTGGCACAGAGCACCACTGGACAAAACACTACAAAGCGTAATCCCCCATGGCTCAGTGTAGAACACGTTAATGGCAAAGCTCTTATTTTGGGTATTCTTTTCCAACTCCATTTTAATTAAGCCCCCTTCATCAGCTGAGCAGGAGAGAAACACAGAAAGCTGAAGGACAAAGGTGTGGGGAAAGTCAGCGTTGGTGACAAAAGATACTTCCAGGGAGCTCTGGTAATTGTCTCCCATTTTCCCGGAACTTGTGTAATTAAGCCTGCAATTGATGTTCACAGAATCACTTATAACAGTTCGTGCTCCCATGCATGTCAAATGCCTTGACAGTCATGCTTATCAAAAGAAACTTGCATTTTTTTCCCACCAAAGTGGTTCAAAAGAAATCATTTTGGACACATTTTCCTATAGAAGTAAGACGCATTAACGCAAGGTGTAGTGTGATGGTAACTGTGTTTTAGTTGACCATCTCGTTTATTATGTATTGAAGTGACCTGCCCTTTTCACCCACACTAACAAGTTTGTGGAAAATGCACCAATTAGGGTAATAACCTCAAGCAATGAGAACTGGTGGAGTTCATGATGACAGCACGGGTCACATCTTCTGGGGCAATATCCTATTGTAACAAGGTGAACCTGTATTTTATCTCATCTAGGACAAGCAACATACCATGTGAGGTCTGCCGGGAAAGAAAAAAAATACCTTGAACGACAGTCTCCAAAGTCAAACATGACCATAATTGTCTACATAGTCTATTCAGATACTAGTTAAATCATTTGAGATGTTGGTGAAGAAGTTCTTCCCTTTTGTTGAATGTTTTTGCCCGTCAGTCTGAGGACATGTTTTGGACCATTGAGATGCCCCAAGCTGATTCTAATTGTGTGAATTCAGTGTCACAACTCATTAGATGTCAGTGAACTGTGAAGTGTAGAAGGTGACAGTTTGTTTTCTTATGTAACATAGATGTGATTAGATTGAAGAAAGCAACAAATATTTGTATGTTTGATGATGGTCAAATAATAGGATGTAGGGTTGTTGAAAAAGACTGTGGAATAGACTGTCTGTAATGATTTTGAAGTTTGCGTGCCGCCTGTGGCACTGCACAGGCAACTGAGGCACGGTAGTCCCTGTCATGAGAGACCCCTGTTGTGGAAGACCACCTTTTCATGAGAGATCACTTTACACATTCCAAACTCCTATATTTTCCATATTAATCTGCCTGTCATGAGAGACCACCTGTCTTTTAAGACCACTTTTTGTTACTGTAGGGATGGTCCATAGATGGTGACAGGGACCACTGTATGTATGTCCAGCAGTAAGAGGAACATGTTGAATATGTGTTCCATTCCAGACATGTCATGTCATTGTGTTGATTGGAAAGGTTCAGGGGAAGGGTTTAAGGGGAAGGTTCAGGGGAAAGGTTCCAAGAGGAAGGTTCAGGAGAAAGGTTCAAGGGTCACAATATTTCAGTGGTCAAGCTGCTGTACTGTTGGAACAGTTTTGCTGAGAATGATTCTAAGACGCTCATCACCAATGTCTGTCAAGTGTCTGGCCACTTTACATGGTCACAGCTTGCCTGAAAACTGACCTTCGTCCCAACTGGACAAAAAGAAATACTCTGCAGGCTAGGTCACAGGCATCAAGAGCAATACTTTTAATGGGGTACATAAGGTTTTGGCGTGAACTTAGTGAAGATACCAAGGATGAAGTCTTAGATATAACTTACATGATGTTGGGGAGGATTGACTCAGGAGTGAACAGCTGCCTGGCAAGATGGCTTGTGTTTTAATTGGCACAGAAGTTAAAATGTGATATCATGTTCTGGATTAGATAGTAAAATAGAACATAGTTTCTGTGTAGAACGGTAAAGTTTATTAGAAAATGTTTTGCCAAAGCTGCTAATCATCAAAGGCAATTACTTCTGCAAAACATTTTCTCCGAGGATGTCTAATAACCTTTACAGTTATAGACAGAAGCTATGTTCTATTTTTATTCCCACGTACCCCATAATTTGTTGTGGTAAGTCACCAAAATACTAGAAAAGGCATAGGCCTACCTTCACACCTCAATTTGGTCAAGTGCACGGCACATGCAGTATTGCATATGAATACCTAATCCCACTTTACAGTTATTTATTCCTTAGCAAAGAGGTAAACAGACTAGTAAATTTAACATTGCGACTAGTGGCAGCAATATTCTAATAATTTCCCACACATTTATATTAATCTTAAAGAAAATAGTGAGATAGAAATCACAGATTGTCATTTCATGATGCCTTACAATGAAGAAAAAAAGATAGTGTGCCGAGTCTGGATTGAAGATGAGACATATAAGTGATGCAGTGAAGTAGTATCTACACAAGCCTGATAAAATAATTTTTCACTGGACCTAGTCATTTGGGCGGCAGGTAAAATGCATGAGCACAAGGTAATTATAGTTAAAATGGGAATAACAACTGTTATCCATACAGGTGATTAAAACTGTTTACCTGGTTCGTTACTGGTAATTTCATGACATGGGGTTGCGTCACAGAGCAGACAAATATCAATGTACTTATCTGCTTCCAGCTTGGAGACAAGCCTGATGCGAGATGGCATGTACTCAGTACAACATATTTGAGAAATGGGTCCTTTTCAAACGTGAAAGGATTGTTTGCACATTCTGCATTGCTGTAGAATGAATTTACAAGAATTTTGGCACCATGTTGAACATAATTATAGCCCAGGTTATTAATCCTCACATTTCTGTCTCTTGGAGTATACATAGATGTCTGCATATCTCTTTTCACATCGACACCTAGGTAATATGCAGTCTCATAAATAAACATGTGCTAGCTTTGAAATTATGTGAACTTCAGTCCCTTGCAGAGCAGCGTATAAAATGTTGAAATTAATCTCATAACAGCCAGTTGCAGACACTTTCGGTGCCTTCATTCCTCAGATCAAAGGGAGAAATTAATGTACAAATGTTTCAGATGGCCGAACCCAAGTTGCTATTTCGCTTAATTTCCCTTTGAAAACGCTGGCATCAGAGGCTGAGAGGACAAGCGTAGTACAGAATGCATACAGGGATGACAGGTGAACTGAGAGGGATTATTTTAGATAAATGTGCTGTGGTCGGCAGTTCATGTCTCTTAGGATCTGCCATGAATTTGTGGCTACAGCGTATAATTTAGACTTGTATAGGCCTTCTCCAACCACATCCAGCACTGATGAATTCCCAGGCTGGGGTATCAATCATCAAATTCGCAGTATCAAAATCTGAAGCAGGGAATTACAGATATATTTCACTTGACCAAAATTGATAGGGTTTGCCGACAAAGATGTAATTTTGAAGGATTTGTTAAGGGTAGGGGGTCAGGCAGGGACAGAATTATCATGCAAAAATATGTTTCCCCCATACTGGGCCGTCAGTGCCTGCTGAGTTAGTCACCTTCCGAAAACATTTTGAAGCAAGTTAACCCATTGACCCTTTATATTTTTTTGTCGTCTTATAAAAGCGGAGGTTCTGATTTAACTGGAAGATGGTAGTGCACATTGCTTGTTTTTGTTTTTGTCTCAAGAAGTCTTTTTTTTATCTGTTTTTAGAACTCTGTTGTAACTAAAAGGTGGTTGCATTTGATGTGTAGGGCTTAATTGTGTGCACTGGGGTAGCAGAAAGCTCATGTGTAAAACTGTGGTGTTGGAGCACATGCTTGCCCTAAGGGGTTAAGACAGTCAGATAATTAGGGTGGAATTGACATTGTAGACTTAACAGTGTTGCTGCTGTAATCCTAGGATTTACTGCTGCTAACTCGTGGAGATTTTCCACACAGTGTTGTCATTGGGCCCCTTCATTGCTGGTAATCCCATGTTGTGTAAATTATGATACCCATGTCTACTGTGGTATTGTCCATGTGGGCCCACTTTGAGGACAAAAGAAAAGGATTTCTTCTTCTAGTAACTAAAGGGTTAAAAATGTTCCTACCAGGCTTGGTATCAGTGTTTTAGGAATGAAGATCAGTACAGGATTGGTGATGGCCTGGTCATAACCCTTGTAACCATAGCCAGCTGAACACTCAGGAAAGTGGCAGTCAGCACAGATGAGATCTAAGCATTTCTTCTAAGTCAATTACATTTAGAAGAACCAGTTTAATTTCTTGTTTTACAGTTTCCTTGTAAAGTGTTTGGATGGGGAGGGATGATTTTGCCACTAAACAAGCATGTTCCTTTGTCAAACAAAGTATGATCATGCTGAGGCCTCACAGTCAATGTTGGTGTAAACACAAAGCAAATAAAGGAAACAGTAAATGGTACGTTTTATTTTTAGTTTACCAATTAAACTATTAAAAAAAAGGAGACATAAAACAAGAAAATATTTTGATGTGTCCTAAGCCAAAATTGCTAGAATTTCAGGTGGGTAGCAGAGATGATGTGCAGCTGTCCTTGTTGCTGTTTTCCCTTTATAACAAAAATTGCCTGGTTTCCTTCCAGTGAGGGGAGAAAATGTTGGGATAGGATAGCGGGAGCAAGAACCAGACGAGCCCTCTTGGTGTGGATGATTTTTTCACTGACAGTATGAGAGACCTTTCTCCAATGGGGCACCTTTAAGCTGTCATCAGACTTGTACTCGCCAGTATCTCTTTCCTCCTGTGCTCAGCATCTGTCACTGGTGCCACTTCTTCCCCTGCTGGCTGAAATATAAATACCAGAGTAGTAACGTCAGCTATGTATTCTGCCTCACATGCAGCACAATCGAAGATTATACTAAAGCGTTTTGGAAACATAGGGGAGGATAACTTTTTGGGTTCAATGCAATTGATGGGTCTTAGTTTTTACCTGGTGTATGACGCGCATTCCTAATTCTTGATGAATGATTGACTGCAGTAATGTTTCATGATGCATTCTCCAATTACTTTTTTTCCTTTTTTCAAATTTTCAGAGACATGCTGCTGACAAGAATTAATTGCTGTTAATGTGATGCTCAGAGGGGGCATTGCTCCCCTGTTAAACCCTTCCAGTGGAAAAACATTTTGCAAGAGGGATATCACCTACTTGTACAAGAAAAAAAGTGTTAGCAAACTTTATTGGGTTACATGGACACTCTGAACCCCTCATTTTAGTTGGAAATGCATCAGTGATGGTCAAAGATTGTAAAAGTGGCAGGTTTTGTAGATTGTGGCATTTTTGAAGCTTGTAAATTCCACACTGCTTTGTTAGAGTTCAATAGTGCTGCCCCCTCAGGTGCAAGCTGTGCCATCTTGTGAGCAGCAGGTGAAACAGTAGACCATAATGATAGCATTTGACGGCAGTGTACCTGTGTTCGGCAGGGCAGTTATAATACCCCATGCCTAGACGCTTGTCTGGACACCCCCAGGCGAACCACATACTTCACCCAGAAATGGGGATAGCATACTTTTTGTAGTATTTAGAAGAAAATTGGCTGTTTTGCAGGATAACATTTAAATTCCTTTATGACCAGGCTTCACAGCATGGCATTAGGCTCTGTTTAATCAGCGCTTGTTGAACGGAGAAACAAAACTTATTTAAGTCCTGCAGGGGCATTTTTGGCTGACAGTCAATTTCTTAGGTGGATGTTAAGTGTATGGGACTTTGTGGTAGGTGAACAGGTGCAACTGTGTATGTTGTAGCTCTCCCGTAAGCCACTTGGCATTTAGAACTGACTTTACACCGTTTTTTTTCCCCCTCAGAGAAGATACTTCTCCAGCTTTCATCACATATGAACATGAAATCTGTCCCAGTGCCTGGTGTTACAACATGTTGATATGGGGCTTTGATGCAAGTTTCTATTACTAAGTTGTATAATAAGGAGTCGTTGAAAAAATCCCAGGGCTTCCTGTATCCTGAAAAAGGTAGTCAGCGATCATGATGTAATGGACATCCTACTGGACGGCTTCTGTTTTGTGTGTATTTACACCAAGTCAAGCAAAGAGAGATAATCATATGATATTAGTAAAATTTACACCAGATCCAGCAAACAGAGATAATCCTGACATCTTGGTAAATTGACTACATGTACTAGAATTCTAGAATTCTGTAGCATGACCTCAATATAAACCAATTTGCAATTCTCTAGATTTTGTGAATTGTCCCCAAGTTTTGCTTTCTTAGTTACTGTTTGTATTGGTGTAAATTTGGTTATTGTATATTTCTGTTGTACTTATTTGTACATTGTAATTCATTCTCTCTCTCTCTCTCTCTCTCTCTCTTCTCTCTCTCTCTCTCTCTCTCTCTCTCTCTCTCTCTCTCTCTCTCTCTCTCTCTCTCTCTCTCTCTCTCTCTCTCTCTCTCTCTCTCTCTCTCTCTCTCGTCACACTATGTATGCTACATGTTTAATAAGTCCCACCCTTCTGTCATCTGCATGATACCCAACATGACTCCCCCAAGTCAGCAGGGAGAACTATGGGCTACATGAATGGAAATGCACACATGTTTATTATAACTGGTATGGTTATCTTTGCACCATGTGTCCTGGTTCCATTATGTGTGATATAACATGGTTCTATAGCTTGCACAGTTTTTCCATTGTATTGTAACAAGTGTAAATTACAAAGATAAATATTTGTGTTGTGGCAGCTGTGCACATAGTCTTTGTACAAGTTTGTACTCTTTAGACATTTTATATATGACAACAAGACATATATTTACAATGCCTGGTACAAAAATATGTTTATGTTTTACATTGAAGGTTGGTATTGTTATGTCATAGATAGATTAAAAAGCAAAACTTTCTGTGCTTAGGTTTCAATGAACTTATATTGCACTGTCCTAAATTATACCACACTCTCACACCATTGATGAAAAAGTCAGTTCTACTATTTGGATAGATATTTTGCTGCCTGCTGATTTTTTATGGTGTTCATCACAATATGCCGATCATGATGCATTTAATCCCTGAAAGATAATGAAAGAAAGAAAAAAAAGTGACGTGTTTGTATTGTGTGCTTGCAGATTGAGGTGAACAGTAATTACAGCAAGGAGTATGTGAAAAATGGAACTAAATGGCGTCCAGGCTACGATCAGCCCAGTGAGACCAGTAGTCAGGCATCTGGTAGTGTCCGCAGTACTGGACACTATGTACTGTTACGTGAGGACAGCAACATCAGTGGCATGAGCCCTACTGAAGACACTACTGATATATTCCATTACAATACACTTAGGACTCTGGACCACCCACATGCATTATATCTGGGTGGATTTGGTGAGAGTTCAACGGATCTGACCTTGCCAAGAAATCGGCATCGTCAGAAGGTGGAGGAGGACGAGAAGAAAAGATGGAAGGAACAAAATGAGATTCTGAAGCAGCAAGTGGGAGATGGGAAAAACAGGGTGAAAAACAAAGACATGCCAGAAATGGAAACGTCTTTTTGTGACAAGATAAATTTGTTTGAAAATCTCCATAAAGGTCAGCCCAATGGAGACGTCAAACATAATGGACAAGTGATTATGAGAGAAAAACCTAAGAATAACACAAATAAGGAAAATCATGCATATGATAACAAAAGTCTTGAACTGGCAGATGAGTCCCCTGGATCAGGAAGTGGGGACTGCAGCTCCAGGGCATCTGTGGATACAATACTTAAAGCTAACATGGTACTGGATAATCTGGATGGACATCTTGCAAATCAGGATCATTATGTTGATACCTGGGCAGCAAAATTAAACCAAAAGCCTCCGGATGATGAGGAGACTGCGTCCAATCTTAGTAAAAAGAGTCAAACTAGTGTTTTAGAACCACCAGCAGAGTTCAGAGACAATGAACCACCTCTAGCAATAGTAACGCCATCTGTCCATAATCCAGGAAAAAGTTGGCACAATTCAAATAATGAGTACTCCCCACAGAACAGCTACTTGAGGAACCATGTGGGGCAAGGGAGTCCGCTGAATCAGAGTCCTGCCAGTACAACACAGCGTACATTCAAGAGTGATCATGGTAGCAGCTCCGAAGCTAGCACCTTACAGTCACGATCTTCCACATTTGAAAAGGCTTCCTCCCCACAGAATAATAGTTTCTTGTACAATGTGAACTGGTCCAAGCCACCAATGGACAAACCTTCAGCCCATGTGCAACCCCAGCCACAGATGCCAGACAGAAAGGTGGAAGAACTAGTTACAAAATTATGATACCCTGCAAGTGTCCATTGTGTTTACTTACATTTCTGTGGCAAGTTAAACAGACAAAGTTGTTTATATTTCTTAGTGTATATATTTGTTTCTTATGCTTCCCAGCTGGGAAAGGAAGCTTTGTTATGATTCATCAAATTTTTGCTTTTGCAAAAACAAAAAAAGAAAAAAGAAAAAAAAATTGGTGTTTTTTGTGTGGCAAATTAGGAGTTTGACAGAATGTAAGCCACGACAGCTCCCATGTATTCTATTTGTCAATGTCTGAAAGAGAACCTGTGATTTTGCTTTGATTATTCTCGACCTGGCACCAGGTTACACATGAAAATATCTGCAACTGAGCATGTGGTATCAGTTACAGTGATAGAATGTTGAGTACCAAGTACCGGCACACATTGTTTCTGTGTCTTCGTTTCAAAGAGTTTAGTCTTGCCCATTGTGATGAACGAAAATATCAATTCGTAACTTTAATGCATCTGGGAAAGCTCCAGCTTGAAACTGGTCAAATTGTCACATAACTTCCAAAGTTTGAACATCAAGCCTGGCATTCATCTATTACATTCAATCATAACTGTAAGGTTTTGTAAATAGACACATGTATTATGTAACAAAATATTGGTAACATTTTTCTCTTTGTATGCTGCCCCAGTTTCTAACTGCAGACAGAACTTGTGAGTACTAGTGCTTATCATACATATGTTTTGCATATTTTAATGCTGCCATCAGAATATTTTACATATGCACATATTTAATTGTACATAACTTTGTAGATTTTTGTGTTGAGTAATTGACTGCATAATTGAAATAATGAATTAACAAACAAGCAAATCAAAGGATACATGTTTATGAATGATTCTGTCTTGATTGGAGATGTAAGTTTAACTGGAGTTTCTAAATGTCTCAGAGAGCAGTATCTGGCAGCAAACTTGGACTACTTGATTAGAAGTAACCTGACATATGAGACGTGTATACTGGGTTTTTAAAATTTTCATGCAGCCTTAATTTGACAGCTTGATTTTAAGTTTGAAGTCTGTGCCTTGATGGGAGCACCAAATTAATATTAACACTTAGAACAAATGGCGTCCTTCCTGCACTTTACTGGCCACTACTTCTGAGGACTGTGATACCCTATCCAAAATGTAATGAATTTGCAGGCGTTGCCACCCAATGGAATAAGTCATCTTCTGAAGTTTCTAAGAGCAGGTATTAAGCATATTCTTTTTTATTTTTAGAGAAACATTCACACCTTTTAATTTAGTGCACTTTATGGTAGTGCCAAAAATATGAAATTAAGTCAAGTGTGAAAATTTATAGAATGACAGTACATGTAATTAAAAGCATATATACACATAAGCTTAGCTTCAAGATGTATCATCAAAGTAAATATGCATATTTATTAAAGGCAATTTCATTAGGACGATTGTTATGTAAACACAGAGATAAAGGAGAGCAATGGGTGCCCAGGTAATTGTATATGTATGCAAAGATTAAATTATCATTTTTTCAAAAGCTGCTGACAAGAATAAGGAACAAGTCCTCCCTTGAGGGGTAATGCAGAGTAAATAAAGTCAAATTATGCCTACAAAAATATTAAAGGCTAAAATATGATGTACATAATGATATACAAAAATTGGAAAGAAAAGTGAGCGTCTGTGAACAGTGGAGTACAACACAGTAAAATCCATGGCTCTTGAGCTATTGCATTATGTTTTAAAGATCACATTCATTTAAATATAATTTTATTGTCTCCTCAAAAAGTAGAATATCTGTTTTGAAACAGTACAGCTCTAGTAAGACAATATTGTTGTGGGAGAGTGAACTGGTTGAACTGGTCGTATATCTGAATGTATGTCCCACTGTTCGGCCATGCTCATGCCAAAGCATGTTGCACATGCAAATATTGAGCCATCTGCAGTCATGAAAGAGTGGTGCACAGGCAAGAATGGACTCAGCTCCAGTCAAGTGTAAGCGGATCCCTCTGCTTTATGAGTCCTGACAATCCTTCTTCAGGTGTAATACTCTGTATCAGTCTTAACAGCTCTGTGCCTGTCAGTCAACTAGAGGGTCCTTTATTACCTTGGTTTTATGACCTGGTAGGAAGTAAGGGCCACTGCAGGCTGGGGACTTTGACTGTCCCATTAAGTCTGTCCAGTTCATTAAAGGTACAGCATGCCACCACCACACCAGACAGAAGTCAATACTGCACCTCACTATTTATTTTCCATTCACCTGGGCTGCAAATTGGATGAGAAGTATCGTACTATTGGTGGGTATCAGAGGACTCAAAGTCATGAAAGCATGGATAATGGCCCACAAAATAACACCTGCCATGTAGCAGCATCCGCAAAGTAGCAAAGTATTTGTACTTTCTTGGCCCTCTGTCAGTTGTCATGGCTGAGCAGAAATTACCCATTAAGTGTGATTAAAATGGGGGGTACACAATGTATTCTGGCTGACTCATGCCAAAAATTGACCAAAATTAACCTGGCTATATTTGTGTTGAATTAATAAGCACTGTTTACATTGCTTGGTAATGATGATGAACAAGAAAACAGTGTGTGCACTGAACAGAGCAGACAGTGCCACCTGCTGGCCAAAGGTTTCAGACCAAAACCATGGCTGGTTTTGACAACCAAATACGATGGCTTTGTATTTACATGTGAAAAGGGGTACACGGAAGAAGTAGACAGAAAACAATTTTTTTTTCACATGTACAGTTTGCAATGACTCCATTACTGTGGTAAATAAAAGTAGAGTTGTGTAATATGCCAGACTTGAGGCAAAGCAAACAAATTGCTTTTGTTGATAAGTGGACTCACAGCTGTCCAGCTAGACTAGAAACCGTAATTTCAGGGTACTTACACCAGAGTTGACAATGTCTTCATTTGTCATGCATGGCTGGTAGTGATATTTGCGTGTTTTGTTTTGCAAGGGGTTACTACAGTCAACCCTGTTGTCAGAAAACTACTCTTATGAAAAACCAGTGGTCACCGGGACATTCAACCCTCCAGTCCCGCCCTCGTCCATTATTTCACATTGCTGTTACATCAAGCTTTAAAAAAATATGTATCAATCTTGCGAGGCCCACTTGTACACTTTCTTTATGCAGCGCCATTGAGCAGAGGGAGAAACCAAACAGCCCTTTACTGGCCCAAAATGTGGACCAAGAGAGAAATTTTCCAACATTTGCTTTTAACATGACTTAAAGGTATGATTGCAAAGCCATGAACAGGTTAAAAAGTTGCACATTGAAAGGGCACCACATTTAATCCACGTTAACATTACAAACTGGTGAGGAGGAGGCCTCTTCCCATCTGTCCATTCTCCCAAACCCAACCCCCGCCTGTCCCTATCCCCTCCTTCCTCCCATCCCCCCTTAAATATTGCAGAATTTTTTGTCTTTGATTATTCTCAAGATAGGTCTGTTCTACCCATGGATTATGCATGTCCTCACTTTAAATTAAAATTGATGTTTTATTAATATCAATCTGCATGTCAGCCCTGGATCAGAGCCCAGTCTCACAACTGATATATATATATATATATATAATTGATATTTATCGGTCTACATGTCCCTATCACTGGATGACCCAATCTCACAACAACTGGCTATTTTAACCATTTCCTGTTTAGAGCAAGTATTCCTCGGTGAGGGGTGGGCACGATGTGCCCCACTTGCCCCAAGGAAATCTGTTGACCTGGAGCAGGTTATCCTGATAGGTCTCATACAACTTTCATGCAAAATGCTTTTAATTGATAAGAAATACAAGCAGACACCTTGAAGCAGACATTTTTAACATCTGGGCATTTTGGAGTGGAGAGGTATGCTGATTGTTCAGCTGGCAACGTGCTGACATGCTGGTGAACATGGGTCTTTTGACTGAATCTTGATGATTCCGTCAGACAGTAGAGTTCATTCGGCCTTCTGGCAAGTCATGAATAATTTCTGGCGTATATGTTTAAGAATGTCTGGTGATGCAAGCATCTCTGTGTAATTACCTCCCTGTCAGGTAAGCTACGTGGTGATGTACAAGCAGCCTTTTTGGCTAAATCAGATTCGTTTCAAAAGAAGTGGTTGTCACCAGCAACAACAAGGGAATGAAAACATGCAAACCTGATTTAAGTATGCGACTACATATCCTTGTGTACCAGGGGATGACCCCGGGAAAATGCCACTGACGATGAAGGTAGACCTTGTGTGGTGGAGAAAAATGGGTTTTCGTTACCCCAACATGTGTTGCAGTACATTATTTTTGATCTATGTTTGTGTGTAATTTGAGCAACCTGGGGGCCAGTACCTGACAACCTCAACTGTCTTCTACATCCCTCACCATAATACACCTATGGAAAACTGCTACAAAATATTGGCATGGCACAGAAGTCCACAAATGCCATGATGGATGGTCACCGTGGAGGGCTAATTTGTTATGACTTTAAAGTTTGAAATAGTGGCTTTAGCTTTGTTTCAAAGAATGCTGACAGAGGTCTGGTTGGTTGTGAAGACAGATTCTACATAAAGCAAATGTTCCAGTCCATCAGTTAAGTCATTTGTTCATCAGTTTTTTTTCTTTTCTGGACACTTTTAGGATATGTCTTGTGACCTTTTCAAAGTCAAGAGTCATGCTGTGAATGGCAGTATGCCGAAGCCTTCTTAGTCCCATGTTTTTTGGTATACATTGCCACTTTCTTTATAACAGTAAAGTGACAGAATGTGGTCAGAAATTACTGTGATCTCATATTAATATAAACATCTTGCAATGTGAGGCGGTCAGGGGTTGACTGTAGAAGCAGTGATGCAGCTCCGTTTGAGCCTTTGATTACAAGCCTAGGGTAAAGTAGAGCACTGTATTACACCCTCCATATACTGTAATAGACACAGCATACAATCATTGTCCATTGTCTGCAGGCATTGACTCATTCACTGCCAAGTTTGACTGAGCCAACAGCATTCCATGGCATTCTTGGAGTGCATTGTGCCCAAAATGTGCCAAGGAAAGCTGTTGACCTGGGTGTAATCAGACACTCCACTGCTGTAGGCATGCTGCTGCCTCAATGAAAGGTCAGTTTACTAAAGATAGGAATCTAGTATCACTATGTCCATTCAGAGCACAAGTACTTTCATCAAATTTGGCACTAAAGAGTTAAGGGACTGGGCATTGTTACTCTGTCTGTGCCCCTTTTCTTCTTGGTGGAAATTGGATTTGTTGACCTGCAGGTCAGTGGGCTCCCTGTTGTTTCCTGCATTGTTTGTGGCAGGGCTAGGCTTTATGGGTCAGACAACCCATTGAACGAAAGAGAAAAGAATAGAGTGATAGTTCCACAGTGCTGTGGAGAAGAGACTTTAAGAGCACAGTGTTTCATGGGATGTACAGGTTGTAAGCACTGTGGAACCCTGCTGGGATAACCAGGCAAGACCTTCATATTTCAGTGTCAAATAATTGGCACATCCGGCCACAACATGGACGTCTCTGTTTTGGTAATTAATCATCTGACTTTCTCATTTACCGCCTATAATTCATTAGTATAACTGATAAAATAATTTAATGGTTGTGAACAAGTTCTGTCCTGCCTTGATCAATCAAGCTCAGCTGTTTCCCTTCATGCTTCTGCCAATTTACAAACAGCAGACAAGTATCCCATGATTTCATCCAGTTGCCTTGGAGTTGAATGTAAAAGTTCCACTTCATATATTGTGCTTGGTTTTGTAAGTAACACCATGCTGGAAAAAACAGTAACAAGCACTTTGGTGTGCTTTACATGGATACAAGGTGAAATGTCTAGGATAAATGAACAAAGACAATACAATGTATAGTAACACCTTTGTTTTATTGCCACCTTCAACAACAACAACAACAACAACAACAAAAAGTGCCCAGTTTAGGTAGTTGCCCACATCCGACAGGCAAATTTACATGAATCAAAGATGCAGAAAAATATTTTGAAATATTTTGCAGCGAAAGAAAAATATCTACTTCAAAGAGATGCCCTTTAATCCAGATTTTACTTTAAAGCCAATGTCCAGAATGTATATACAGAAAAGGATCTGTAGATTTGAATTCAAATTGATAGAAAGACCAACTCATTGGAGCAGTTCACCTTGTAGCCTATACAGGGGACCCTCCAAAGCTATGGTATTGCTTTTTAACCATTCTTTATGAGGGTATGAATTTATCCATGTATTTGTGGGTACAGAAAAAGCTGTTGCAAATTCCTCTCTCCCCCCCCCCCCATTTTAATAGTGTATAAAGTTGCAGCTGGCAACTGTAATGATGAAATACGTGAATTTTGTCATTTTTTAATTGTTAGGTGTACATTGAAGTTCCTGAAACAATTTGTCTAATATCGTTGAAAAGTGTTTGTACAGTTTTTATTGTGATGGTATGTATGTATGATTGTATGTATGTATGTATGTATGTATGTATGTATGTATGTATGTATGTATGTATGTATGCATGCATGCATGCATGTATGTATGCATGCCTGTATGGGATCTAATCTTAGTCAAATATGGTTTGATTGAGTAACTGTTACTGTAGCATATGAGATATTGCTTGTGCAATAGATAGATCTTTGATCTGAACAGCTTCCAGCAAGGCTGAGCTTGAATTTGGTTAAAGTCCAAGAGACCTTGGTGTCACATTTAGACTGCAACCTGGGCCAGGTGCAGTATACCAAGACGCTCAAGAGCACTGACTTTGAAACAAACAAAAGTTACAGAATGCTTGCGTCTACTGAATGCACCCCTGGTATATTTCAAGAGTTGTACATTTCTGATACAGCCCCTTACACAAGCAAAGATCTCTGTGAAGTGGGCCAGCAACATTGTTGAGAATTCAAAGACTTGAATGTAGCATTATATGCTATTTACTAAGGTGTCTTATGAGCGGATTGAAAGGTCATATTGAGAGCTGAATGAAGTGTTGATTTATTGATATACATGACTGTACAGCAGGCCAAAGCAATGTAATCTGGTGATGATTATAGGTGTGTACAATTAGCTATCATTAACATAAAATGAAATCCATGTACATTTATGCTGGAGAAGCATCAACAGCATTTTGATGTACAAATAATGGGAGTGTATGTCCAAGGGTTGAACCCCTGGCTGCCAAAAACTTATTAAAATTGCAATATTTTAATCCAGAAATTGTGTTTGTCCCTTTTTTGTGCGTGTATTTTTGTTTTGGGGTGGTTTCCTGGTTGAGAGAGTATGCATGTGCTTACAGAATGGAGAAGACTGAAGGATGCATGAGATGGAAAATACTTTTGCAGAGTAAAAATGCATGTATTTCCATTTCGTGATACATGTATTGAGTGAGCTATATTTGTTAAAATCAATATGGTATTTTTTATACTGAGCATACCCTGAGTATTTGATATCCAATGTCATCCATTGGAAAATGTAGACTTTTTTTTTCTTTCTCAACTGTTGAATTTAATTTATCGTGCATATCTTACAATGCATGCATAGACCACATTTGCACATCCAGCACTGACGTTCATGTTTTTTACTGTGTGAGGTAACAAAAAACAGCGTGAGAAAATGTGGACTTTTGCCTTTAGTGGAATTAATTCAGCACACATGAAAACCCTTTCAATGTACTTCCGCACATTTTTTATGCCTCCAATGTTGAAAGGCCCCAAAATCATTAGCATTTCAATAGGACAGGCCTGTAGGTGTATGTGTTTCTATATTTAGTTTGGATATAAAGTGGAAGATCTATCTTGTGCTACTTTATGCTCATGCCATATTTGTTTTGCACAAAAAGATTAAATGCCTGTACTTTGCTTAAAAGAAAGATCCAGATATTCCAATTTCCAGACATAGTTCTGCAGAATTATTTGTGAAATCCAGCCCCAACCAGCAATTATTATGTAGAAGAAATACTAGAATTATGGTGCACTTCATGGATGCATGCCGGCTATCTGTATACAAACTTGTAAATTGGCAAAGACATAATCAGTTAATGGCTGTGCCATAGGAAAGTAGACAAATTGTGATCTTCCACACCGTAGAACCAAACTAACTGATACACAGGAATTAGTTACGTAACTCTATCTCATGACCACCATTTGCCTAGACCTCTGTGTCTGAGTGAAATGCCCATGAAATCCAATTGAAGTTCACTCGCTTGATAATGATTCTGAAAACCTGATGGTCCGGTGACGCCATCTCTTGGTTCCTTTGGAACTGGTGGTGACTCCCAGTTCACATGCTCCCTGTATGATCCTTCCTCTTTTGAGTGCCAATACTGACTTGCTGTTTCGAGGTGAATCTCCGTGAACGTTTGTTCACACTCACTGTTTTAGTGCTTTACGCACATTCCCTTCTGCGGGAAATTTTTTCACTGAGGTGTGGGACTCTTCGGAGACCTACATAGCTGAGTTCTGTACAGCGGATACCTCTAAAATAATCGGGAGTAGAGCTGGTTGACTGACTTGAAACCTAGATTTTCAAGATGGGGTCTTGATGAACAGATTGGGGGACCGGGAAGACAGTGCACACCAGGCAGTTGCCTCCCTTCGCAGACAAGCTATGCATGGAGATCTAGTGACCACTTCGTCCTCATCCTTGTTGGATCATGGACAGAAATTGGACACACAGAACCACTACATGGTGGCCAGGGAGGATCATTAGCATTGCTATGGTTGTCACTTCCAGTTGGGTCAAGTTTACTCTTGCGTGCGAACTTGCAGGTACTGTGAGGATTGGGAAGAGGACAAATGGCTGCTGTTCGAGCAGGCATGGAGGAAGTTTGTTCGTGCGAGGTGTAGGCAGCACGCCGTAGCTGCCAATCACCAAGCTGGGGAGACCGACTCCATTTTGTCTTCGCCACCAACCCCACTTGAGAAAAAGCATAGACTTACCCACACGTTTTGTCCCCAGTCTCATGTGGTTGATGTTTCAACACCAGAAACCCAACAGGAGAGTATGGTGCAGAGACCTCAGTGTCGGAAGTTGGAAGCAAGAGATCACCCTCGGGAGATCACAAGCACCCATCTACCTCCCAAAAGACCTCCACTGCCCCTCTAGTCACAGACCCAAAGGTTGCCCTTGCTTTGGAGTATATGACAAAGAGCATGCAGATGCAAACTGAGATGTTGTGTGTGCTGATCAGCCCCTCTCAGCCACAGGTTGTTTCTTCAAAGTCTCCTTCGAAGAAGTCAGTGGAGAGTTTGCTGCAGCTCTCAAGATCTTGATCCTCTGGGTCCAAGCGCTCAGAGCACAAGACAAGCAAACTGGTGTATCTGGAATAGAAACCTTGGGGTTCCTGTCCGCATATTCCGGAACCTTGGCCAGTCCCAGCGCTTGGATCATAAGTCTGGGACATTCAGAAAACCACCGGAACCTCAGCAAACTTTCCAAACTCCCACCTCCAAGAGCTTGGTTCATTAGGCAATGCAAGTGGGAGATAGAAAGAAGACATCCAGATCTTTCGGGGCTCCTGCTGCTGTCAGTATTTTTTTTGGCCTTTGTCGGTGTTGGCACCTACATTGGCCCAGGTGGAACCTTTTCGTCCTCCCCCTGCAGGGCAGCAGTCCTTTCTGCTTTGCCCCAAAGTGACCAGTTGGTGATTCCATTGGCCCCTACATTTGAACCGGGTATGCTGCCTCCCTCTCTTGAGAAGCAAGCAGAGTTCAAGCTTTGTGAGGAACAATGTTTGTGGTCAGAGACTGTCTTCTTCTGCTGCCACTATCACTGCAGCTGAGTTCAAGAAGACCTTGTCAGTGGAGTAGCTTTCTGCTTTTGCCTTGAGTCAGCTCTCTTTGGCACTGGGAGTTCTCCAAACTCTCTAAGGGCCCCTCTTGCCAGCGGAGATCTGAGTTAACGGCAGCTGTGGCCCCTGTAAGGAGTATCTCAGAGACCCAGCAGGATCTTTCCGGCCAGCAGACTTCTTTGTTGGCAGCTGCTGAGATCACTGCATATGGTCTTCTGGAGCCTCCTCTCTCTCTAGCCCCACATGAGCTGAGCAGACTGAGGTGGCATTTGAGGCTGCGACAACTTCCGCAAAAGTCCTTGCTAGCCCAATGCCTGGCTGGGTGACGATCCCCCTGCTGTCACATGCGGTCGCTCCATCGCCTGCACACAATGCATTTTTTGATGAGGCTTTGAGTCTCACTGCTCCCCTCATGAGTCCTGAGTCTGCAGACCTCAACACTGAGGCACAGGATGAGCTTCTGCTTTCAGATCTGTGTGTTATCAGAACCCGGCCAAGGTCAAGGGCTCGTCCCTCATGCCGTCACCTGTGGTACAACCTTCCGCATCCATGGGCATGATGCCTGCTCCACTGATGGGCTTTGACCATGTCAAAGCTCTCATTCAGAGCCAGGTTGGTGACCAAACTGTGGTCCTGCCTCAGAAAGAGAGGCTGTTTTGCTGGGGATTGTCTCTGGAGGACACACACAGCAAACTACCCCCATACCTTCTTCGCTTTTGGTGGCTGAGTTTTATGACCAGCTCATGGCCAAGACTTGCAGCACACAGGTTCCTATAGAGCCACCGACGTCTGGGTGCCAGAGGCAAAAGCAACTCCTCCCTAAGCCAGACATCCAGGAGAGATGGTATTCTGCACCTCAGGAGATCTTCCCCTTGGGTTCACTGCCAGTGGACTTAGACTGGGAAGAGTATGATGCTTGGCAGCCAAAGTCCATCAAGGCTTCTGCAGATGCCTTCAGATGGTTGGAGGGATATGTCCTTACGGCATTGTATCGCTGGCCACTCTGAGGTCTCTCCTGGATGACCTCAGGGGCTCTGTGCACATCACGGAGGTCATGCCACATTGGCTAGACCAGGCGACACTTCTCATGACTTCATTGTCCCAAGCTGTTGACCACCGCTTGCATACCAGAGGCAAAACCTTTGTTTGTTGCAAAGAGAGGCCTACTTCGAGGGTCAGAAGTTGCCTGACCTGTTGTTTCACAGAGCCTGAATGGGGCTGCTCTTCTCAGGAATTCTGTTTGGAGGAGAGACGGCAGAGGTTGTTTGCTGGACACAGGACCTTCAGGCTGCTCAGCTGATCAGGCCTGCTCCAAGGTGCTGACCGGTTGCTGTCTACCTTAGTTGCTGCAGCCCCGAAGCATGGCAAATCCCAAACCGCATCAACTTGCCCCTTGGCTCATGCATCCTCTGGATCTTGATGCCCTGGAAAGAGCAGATGGCACTAAAGGAAGGGCAAGCCTTCTGGTTAAGCTGAGAACCCTAGTGGTTCGAACTGCCACCCTTGAAACCTAAAGCATCGGCATTCCTATAGGCAGTTCAGACACTTCGTAGCAAGCGCGCCATAGAGCAGGTCGAGGATCAAGGTTCTCCTGGCTTTTACAACTCACTCTTCCTGGTCCGCAAGGGGGACGAAGGATGGCACCCAGTCATGGACCTTTCAATGCTAAACACCCACCTGGAAGTGCTGTTCTTTTGGATGGAGACACCCCCCCCCCCCGTCAGTGGCAGCACCCTTGTGGCCCATGGAATGGATGATGTCCCTGCATCTCAGGGACACGTTCTTCCACGTGCCAATGGCAGAGACTTCACTGAAGTATCTGCAGTTTGCATTTGTAGTCCAAATATACCAGTTCAGAGCACTTCCGTGCCATGGCACCGCTGGTGTTTACCAGGGTTGCACAGACAATTGCTGCTTACCTACATAAGTCAGTCATTTGCATTCATGTGTATCCAGATGATTGGCTTTATTGAGTGCATCAGCACCTGGATTGGCAGCGTCACACACAGATCGTTCTCGAACTTTGCCAGCGCGTGGGCCTGGTGGTGAACTTACAAGCAAGTGCAGTCTTCAGCCAGAGCAGACTTTTGTCATTCTCGGCATCCAGTTTGACCTGGTTCCATACATCTGTCGCCCCTGAAAAGACAGGTCAAAGAGACTTCAGTACCTGCTCAGGGCCTTCCTGACTGGCAAGGTCCACTCTGCGCAACAATAGCTCGCTCTGTTGGGCTGTCTGTCCTCAATGGACTCCCAGGTCCCACTAGGTCACCTTCACCATCACCCATTACAGCATGCTCTGAGGAGCAGATGGTCTAGGGACCAGGGCCATCAGCCCCTGGAACCATCTACAGGGATTCTTCTTGATCCAGGTGGGGAACCCACATGGAGAGCTGAACAACATCAGGCTCTTAGCCCCAGTCATATGCATCTCACCACATAAACTGGTTAGAACTGGAGGCAGTACACTTAGCGCTCCTCTACTTCCAAGACTTGGTGGAGGACAGACATGTCCTCATAATGTGAGACAACAGGACTATGGTGGCCTTCCTCAACAGGCAAGGCAGGACACAATCCAATTAGTACAGAAACACATGATCCATATTCATTAATTCCAAACCCAACAATGACGGCAAAGAGATTTCAGACTTGCCAAAGTATCAACATTTCTTTTCCAATACCAATGCGAAGAAACAAATTTCACTCCTGACTTGAGACAGGCAGTCACCCATAAAAGGCAACTGATGGTTTTACACCAGTCCTCTCAACCTTAGAAATATTCATCATTAACTGCAGACACCAGTTCTTTTTCCAAAATGTATAGGCCTAACCACCCAAAACACAAATTTCATTTCTTCTGCCAAAAATAAAAAGAGACCTGTTAGGCCTATCACCTTTTAGTTCTCCAGACTTAAAGAAGCTGAGGGAGTTAGCCGGATGCATCACTCAATGGTGTTACCAACACGACATCAGGATGCATGCAAGGCATGTCCTGGGACATCAAAATGTCCTGGCTGATCAACTCTCAAGGAGGGGTCAGCAAATAGGGATGGAGTGGTTGCTCCACCGAAAGATTGTTCTGGCCATGTGGGCCAGATGGGGAACTCCACATGTGGACTTGTTCGCAACTTGTGAGAAACTGAATGTTTAGGTCTGGCCAGTCCCAGACCCCCAGGCCCTAGCAGTGGATGCTTCAGCCATGGACTAGAGCAACCTCTGGGTGCACAGCTTTCCACCATCGCAGATCCTTATGGGATTTACTGTGCAAGGTTTGGTCAAATGATGGAAAACTGATCCTCATTGCCCCTTGGCAGCCCCAGAACGATTGCTCGGTTGACCTATTGGAACAGGGTGTTGAGCCTCCGCTACACTTACCAGTATGGCTTAAACTTCTGGTGCAGCTGCAATTGAGCATCTTCCACAGGTACCCTTAAGTGCTCAACCTCCACGCTTTGTGGTTATCTCACAGCATATCCACAACAGAGGTTTATCAGAAATGGTCTCAGATAAAATTGCCATGGGAGTTCTTCGATCTTCTTCTCCTGCTGTCTGCTCGGTTTAATCGAGCATGTTTTCCAAGTGGTATGCCAGTCATGCACTTGACCCCTGGTCTCCGCGCATTGTGGACATTGCCAACTTCCTGTTGTATCAGTGGGAAGTCTTAGGCAAGAGCTTGAGAACAGTGGCAGGTTTTTGATCAGCCATCTCCTTAACCCTCACAAATGTCCTGGAAATTCACATTGGGTGTGATCCCCATCTGTCTGCGCCAATCGCATCCTTCTACACCGACAGACTGGCATGGAGACAGGTCCCACTGAGATGGGACCTGCTGCTGATTTTAGTCATGTTGAAGAAGTGGTCCCTTGAGTGCTTTGAGGACCCAAGGCAGGTACACCTCAAGTACTGGATGCGGAAAACTTGTTTTCTGTTAACACTCACCTCAGGTGCTCGGAGAAGTGAGACCCACACTCTAGCTCATGACTGAATCCATATGGTCCCTTGACGACTCCCATTTGACCCTGAGGCCTCCCTAGGGCGCCCTTGCAAAGAACTAAGAGGCTTGAGATCCGAGTATGGCCTTTAAGGGTTTTACCCTCCGTGCAATGGATACTGCTCTTCCCCTGAAAGAAAGAGCCCTGTGTCCCATGAGAGACCTTCACTGGTACCTTTCTTGCATGGATGGACTGAGAGGACAGAAGTCAGCCCTCTTCCTACCTCTGAGTAGCCCGCAGAAGGAGCAAGTTTGCAGAAACACAATTTCTTCATGGATTTAGCAGACGATCGTAAATGCCTATGAGATCTCGCTGGAAAGGCCTGGTACCTTGCAGCTTGTCTCAGCCAGAGCTCAGGAGGTGTGAGCCTTTAATGCCTCCTGATGCGCCCTGTGGAATGTTGCGGTTGTTGACATTCTGAAGGCCTGCCGATGGCAATTGTCTACGACCTTCGTCGAGCACCACTTGTGTGACATAATAGTGCTAAAAGAAGGCATGTGCACCTTTGCAGGCATCACAGGCTCCTTTGCTAAGGTTCCGATACTCATCTGTTAGACTTTCTTAATCCCATCAGAGTCGCCCCAGCAATAACACTCTAGGGTTCTTGTGGTTGATCAGATGTAGTCTATAGGTCAGCACACTTCTTAGTGGGCCCATGGCTTTGTGCTAAATTGACCTAGTCTTGGGCTGGTATCAGGCAGTTTGTTGTAACGCCCTGACCTGTTGCCGCTTTGACACAAGAGTCCACTGCCCTAAGAAACCATATACCAGCCCCCCTGGCACCCATCAGTTTCGCAACTAGGATCTGTTAGATTTCCAGGTCCAATGGAGCTGAAACCAAGAGCATCTAGCCACAAGGCAGACAGCTGTCATGTTGGCAGGCGAGTTCCTGGGGGGTCAGTGCAGTCTGATGCTGATTGGTAAGGAGGGTTTCTGGTTTTGGCCGGATTCTGCTGTTGGCGGCCTCCGAAAAATAACTGTCACTGCTGAACTCATCATAGCTCTTTTCCTTTACTTTTAGATATCACCTCCTCACTCGGACTGATGGTTTCTCCCAGGCTGCTGACCCGGTGGTCATATGTGGTCAGTATGCCGTTAACATTAAACCTGCCACGTTTATGTTTGTTTATCGGCAAATGGGGGTCAAGCGGTAATGTTACATAACTTATACGAGATATTTACACCCACCACCTTTCTGTTTGTATATCAGCAAATGGTGGTTGAGAGTCTCAAAACTCAAACTCAAAATCATTTATTTTAGCCAATCAATACAATGATGTTTTCAATATTGAGATATATGTGCATAATGATATAATTTGATGTGGCTAGGGAGACTCCTATTAAGACAAACACCTGTCGCTCTCATAGGAGTCACCTTTAAGCCTTAAACATTTGAAACAATATAGATGGCAGTTACTTAAATAATAAATGTTGAAATAAACTGAGATATAATACAGTTTACACACACAATATGGATGGGAAAATATAATTGTTAATCATTTTGACAAACATAGCAGTTATATATATTACATCTCTGTTCATAATTATTCAAAAAAATACTTTTAATATACAAGGAAAAACCTTGTAAACTATGAGTATGTATTTCCCTTATAACATTACTATCTGTTTGATTCACTGTGACTGGAATATCATAGTTTAAACTTTGTTTTGCAAAGATTTTATTGACTATTAATAAAAAGTTTATCACAATGTGTGTTGTTATAGTTGTTTATTTCATTTATTGGGATGAATTGAAAAGAGAGTAATCTTAGGGGTAGATCATTGTGGATAAATTTATAATAGAATTTTAATTAAGCTGATGTAAAAATCTCTTGAATTTTCAAAAGTTTGAGAGCTTTCAAAATAGGTTCTGAATGGGCATTGTATTTACTAAACTTATGAAGCGTAATGCTTTTTTCTGAAAGTTTAATTTTTGAAAGTTTAAATCCCCATAGAAGTATTCCAAAATTTATATGTGGAAGTATTAATGAGTTATACACAGTTATTCTAACTTTCAGCGGAAGTTGATGTTTAAGTTTATGTAGAATTGCAATAACTCTTGATATTTTACTTGAAATTTTAGTAACGTTCTCCTTTCATGACAACTTATCATCAATTGTAAGCCCTAGAAAGTTAAAAAGTGAGACTTGGGTTATTGGGATATTATTTCTTTTCAAGTATGGTTTATTATGGCTTTTTTATTTGAATGATGAAAGATCATAAATTTTGATTTATCAACATTTAATGATAATTCATTAACTTGAAGCCAAACACGTTTTTTTTTTTTTTTTAGTTTCGGTAACACCATCAATAAATGCTTAACATTTAGTGTAGTTGATAAGGTAGTATCATCTGCATACAGTATAAAATTAAATAAATCACTGGCATTTGATATACCATTTATATAAATAATAAACAGTAGCGGCCCCAAAATAGAGCCCTGAGATACTCCAGTTTTGATTTCTAACAGTTCTGAGTAAAAACACCATCAAAATCCACATATTGTTTCCTATTATTCAAATAACCCTCAAACCGTTTTAAGGCTGAACCTCGGATTCCATAATGATTCAATTTTTGTAACAGGATTTTATGATTTAGCATATGAAATGCCTTTGAAAGATCAAGAAAAATACATAGAGGTACTTCATCATTATCAAGTTTGCTTATCAAGTCATTTACAAGTTTTATAACAGCAAATTCCGTTGAGTGTCCTGTTCTAAACCCATATTGCCCTTAATGAAATAAATCAAATTTATCAAAGTATTCAACAGTTTGATTGAATATTGTTTTTTCAAAGATTTTTGATATAACAGGAAGTAAAGAAATGGGACGATAGTTTGTAAATAATCCATCATCATCGTTTTTATATAAGGGAATTACTCTAGCTTTTGTAAGTTTGTCTGGAAAAATATCGTTTTTTAAACTTTGATTTATAATTACAGCGATAGGTTGAATCAAGACAGAGCTAATTTGTTTAAAAAGTTTCATAGACATTTGATCATATCCAAAACTAGTTTTGACTTTCAAACTGTTTATTACTTTGTTTACATATTCACTTGTAACTTCCTTGAATTCAAAATTATCATTGTCAATATTGTTCAAGTATTTATCAAAACTAATGTCCTCAGGTTTGTTGATATTTTTGGCCAAACGCGGTCCAATATTTATGAAATATTCATTAAATTTATTTGCAATTATACTTTTATTATTAATAGGTGTTCCATTTAAATTGAATATTTCAGGGAAAGATTTCTTTGATTTATTCTTATTAAGTATATTATTGATAGTTGACCATGTTTTTTTCCATATCATTTTTATGTTTGTTAAAAATCAAGTCAAAATATCTTTTCTTTGCCAGTCTTATATTTTTCTTAAGCATCTTATTATAAGTAGATAGATTTACTTTTAAACTATTATATTCAACACTATTAGGATTTGTTTTTCTCAAACACTTAAAGAGGTTGTCTCTAAATTTTATTGAATTAAGTATACCTTGTGTGATCCATGCATTGTTTTTGTGTTTATATTTATCAAATTTTACAAGCTTCAATGGCATGTGTTTTTCAAGTGGTTCTTTAGTTTTTTTCATTCAACAAATTATAATTATCATTTGGATTACTATTTATATCCATATTTAGTTTACCCATAATATTGGCATTTTGCAAATGCAGTTTTATATTATCAACTTTTTCAATAGTTTTTGGATAACATTTCACAAATTTAGGATTTTTATCTTTATGCAGATCCTTTTCCAAACAAGTAAAGCATGGCTGATGATCAGATAATTTTCGTAAAAATACCTGATAGTATATTAATTGATGCTTCACTTATTTTGCAAAATATATTGTCAATGAGAGTACCATTTTTCTCCGAAAACCTAATAGGTAAAGTTATTTTAGAAAAAAAGCTATAAGTAATCATTTCTTCAAAAAAAATCATTAAATATTTGTTTTTCATTTATCTTGAGTAAATTTATATTAAAATCACCTAATAACATTATTTCTTTATTAACATCATCAAAGATTCCAAGCACCTGTCTAAATTTCTCCAAAAAAAAAAAAAAATCAAGTTTTCACTAAGATTTCTAGGAGGTCTGTATATATTCCCAAGTAAAATACTTCTCTTTAATTCTCTGTGATATTTCAATACACTGACCTTCCCATATTTCAGAGAGGTTATAGATATCATTTTTAATATTATACTTATATTCCTCATTTAAATATATAATTAATCCACCTTTATTGCTACATTTTTGTTCCTTGACTAATGCACTGATATCTGTCTAACTGACAAAGTGACAAATCATTGTCTGAGGTAATCTGGCATTCTTTGAGACAAATTGCGCTGAATGCGATGCTTTGATTTTTGAATTCCTTTACCAGCAGTACAAGTTCATTAAATTTGGCTTGAATGGAATTGATATTTGTGCTCAGAACACTAAAATGCTTCCTTTCCCAAGATATTTGATTAACATTTTCAATATAAGGGGAATCTTTTATTATGTCTTTTACATTTGAGTCCGTATCGTTGTCATCGTCATGATAAATTTATAAAACATTTCGAAGTGAAGTTCCTTGCAAACCACCGTTACATAATTCAGAAAAGTTTCGTCTGTGTTAGCCATGATCGTGAGATGAATATTTGATAAACTTTCGACATCTCTTTACATTAAAAATACGATGGTTGTCATGATGGACATTGTCGTTGAAATTGTAAACATTGTTGCATAAATGAGTTGAGACAAGACAAAGCAGTGATAAGAAAATAGGAAGCATACCTATTCAACGGATAATGAGAGTTTGGTCTGTTCATCATATATATGGATACCAAAAATATTGAAATAGCATGACAAAAGAAGAAAAGTTTCAATCGTAAGTTCCGGAGAGGTAATGTTACATTACTAATAAGAGATATTCTAAGTATTATCAGTATTTTAGTAAGTATACTTACCTCCTGTCCATCAGAGAAGCCCACCCGACCAGCCAGGCTTTCTCTTACAGCTGACAACAACTGACCAATCTCCAAAAGAGGCAGGATGATACAGGGAGCATGCACACCAGGAATCACCACCAGTTCCAAAGGAAGTGAGAGATGGCGCCACGGGACCACCAGGTTTCAGAATCAAGTGAGTGAAATTCAACTCGATTCGTTAGACCCAGACACCGAGGTCTAGGCAAATGGTGGTCCAGGGGTAAGTATACTTACTAATACTGATATTACTAAAAATATCTCGTTACAAATGTTTGTGATAACCGTTGTTGCCTATTTTGCGAATATTTCTTTTTTCGCTCTTTCACGTAATTACACCCACACGTATTACGTGACAACAGCAAAGTTACGCGTGTATATATAAAAAAGGGCTTCTTAACGGTTTCCCTCATTGCCTGATGAGATCAATTGAGATCGAAACCGGTCGCAATCTTTCCTCCAGCTATCAAGGCAGTAGTCTTGTCATATACGCCAATTTTGTGAATATGCTTGCTTCTATTTTGTGATATGATCTACAGGTTCTATAACTGAACCACTTTATTTTCAATGTTTGATTTGCTATGAGGAAAGGATAAAAACTTTTCATTACTACAAAAGTGTGAACCTTCAAAACAACTTATCGAAGTCCACTTTGTGAATTAAGATTGTCAAATTGGGGAATAACCTCTATTATTACCTACAAAACAAAAAAAAAAGTATTATGTGAAATAAGTAAAATTACAGCGCAACATAATTCACCACATGACAAGCGTTTGTTTGTTTGCTTGTTTATTTATTTCTTTGTTCCATCCTACACATTTAAATAAAGGACAAAAGCCTGGTCTGTTCTCCAACCCCAACGGCAACTGAATAAGGTTTAGATGCATGGTTGACTCTTCTCTGTCCAAAATAGTAAGAAGCTGTACTCACTCTTGTCTTTTTATTAAGTTGTTTGAATGGAACTTTCGGAAAAGACCCATACCTATAATGTATGCCTCATCAACACTCTATAACATTACAGGGAGATTTTGTAGGCTCAAACTTGTGAGCAATAAAGAAAGGATAAAGGATTTCTGTGTTCTTTATGTCACACACAGCATATCAGGCTTTTTTCTGTTGTTTTTTTTATTTATCATTTTTATTTCATCTTATTTTTTTACCATTGTTTTAGCTCCGCAGGCCACAGGTCACAGAGCTTATGCAATCACTCGTCCATTCGTCCGTTTGTAAATTTTGCTTGTGGACATGATGTAAGCCAAAGTTTTTTAATTAACCCCATATAACTTTTGGGACTTATCAAGGGTATGAAAATGTAGGTCCTGTTTGATACTGGGGGCACCACCCACAGCATTATAATATAATATATGGGTCAAAATATGAAAATCTTGTGACCACTCTTGCATCCTTAATATTTGATAGATCATGAAATTTAGTAGGATTGTGGAGGAGGTCAAAAACTATTTGATAGATCATGAAATTTAGTAGGATTGTGGAGGAGGTCAAAAACTCAGTTACATATTATTATACTGGTGGTGCTACCTCCGTTTGATGGAAATTATGAACCAAAATGTTCTGACAGATATTAAATTCCATATTTCCAAAACAAATTGAATCAGACATGCCAAATAGATAGGATATATAGATCATGTCCAATGCTAATATGTCATGTAATATTGGTGACATTGACTTATTTTTGTCAGGTCACCAACCATGTAAAGTTGAAAGATGTGTTTTTTTCATGGCAGGGTGTACCTTTGACATAAATGGCAAGGGGAATTAAGCCTCCAGATAAAAAATGCACTTGAGTACATTGTACATAAAACTCGACTTGATGGCCTACATTTTGGGTAATCATGAATCAATTATTTTGGAGTTTGGTGCTTGTCCGATTTTATTGTTTTTCTTCAATAACTCCAAAAGTTATTACCCAATGTGAACAAATATACTGTGTCAAGTCAGGCCCACATTACTTTTAGGATTTACATATAAAGTATGAAAATCTATGCTGACTTCTGTATGGGTGGTGCCACCTACTTGATAATTGAGTGGCATCATCTATGCTTTGACAGAAATTGTGAATTTAAAATGTATTGAAAGATATTAAATTCCATATCTTGAAAAATAATTGAACTAGATCGACATGCCAACTTTATAGGGTATATAGGCTATGTCCATTGCTAGTAGGTTTTGTAATAGTGGTGACCTTGACCTATTTTTGTTCGATTACCGGCCCTGTAAAGTTGAAAGATGCAGTTTTATAATGGCAAGGTGTACCGTGGACATAAATGGCAAAGAGAATTGAGCCTCCAGATCAAAGTTGCACTTCAGTACATTGTACATAAAACTCTACTTGGTGGCCTACATTTTTGGTCACCGTGACCCAAGTATTATGGAGTTTGGCTCTTGTTCGAGTTTATTGTTTTTCTTCAATAAGTCAAAAAGTTATTGCCCAAGTTGAACAAACAGACCATGCATGGATAGCTTGATGCATGATGCACTTTTTGAATTGAATAATGTTTTACTAACTTTTGAAGGTGAAGGTTATGATGTGGCATCACATGGATGACCTTGACTAAATTTCTCAAGGTCATGGAGGGAATGTATTTCAGAAAATATTTTATGCAGATGGTCATCAAATAATATATCAACAGAGCATTAGACCCATGGGCCTCTTGTTTAGCAACTTCCTGTTTGGTGAGATGCTAATAAAATACATTTTCCTGTTTTAATATTTTTCCTCAGTCAAAGGATTTTTCCTAATCAATGGATTTTCCAGTCATACCTTTCTTCCTGTAATACCGTCAGATTTTAAACTTTATGTCAGTTTCTATTCTTCTTATTCTGAACCTAGCAACACCTTCAATCCAAATTTGACGAGAAGATAGAAATATTCAAGCCAAAAACAGCTCCTTTACCCACAGTTAAAACCACTGGTAAACTGAATTAACTGTTTAGATCATAGTTGACATACCGGATCATATGGTCTCAACTTTGAAATAAAAAAAAAAAGAAAGAAAGAAAAAATAATGAACCCACGTATTTTAACACTATCAGCTCATTCGGAGATATGGAATGAGGTATATATCCCTGGTTCATTTGGTAAACAAATTTTTGGTAAAGCCTTACATCAATTTCAACAACAAAAGACACGTTTTATGTGACGTGGTTATTTCGTATGCCTGAAAATGTTCATCAGACATTCATTTACTTAAAAAAAAAACTATGCCAACCTCAATTTTTTAAAAATAAATTTAATTACTTCAAAAAAGAAAGAATAAATAATGAAGAAATGGATGAATGAATGAATGAATGAAAATAAAGCTATGAAATGTCTGCACGCTTTGAGGAAGAAACGTGCAATTGATTACATGCCTAAACTGATGCTTTTCCTTTGTATTCAAGGGAATTGTCGAATATTCAATTTTGATGTATAATGTTCAACATTTATTAACATCGCAGTAAACTACAATCAGGTCATCTCATCACATCCCTGCCATTAATTGTATCTGCTCATATTTGCATGTGATATGGTTTGAGGTTGATAATGAAAACAAAGTACAGCAAGGGTCATTTTCATTTACCAGTTAATTATACATGCTGGCAGAATTTTTGTTATTGTTGTTGTTTTTTTTTGTGTGTGTTTTTTTGTTTTTTGTTTTTTTTGTTTTTTGTTTTTTTTGTTTTTTGTTTTTGTTTGTTTTGTTTTTTGTTTTTTGTTTTTGATTTTGTTTGTTTGTGTTTATTCAAAGGAGGAAAAGTGAGTAATAGTCAACGGCATCAGTAGCTGCCAATTCATTTGAGAGAAAAGGCTTTGACATCAGTACAAGTTGATTTCAAATAACATTTTCTTTCTAAAAGAGCACCTAAATTTAGACAAAAGTTGTTGGTCTTGACACCACTGAAGAAATATATGCGTGTATAACTGTACAGAAATATCTTGTGAGATGTAACTTAGGTTTTTAAGTCCAGCAGCTGGTTTTATAACCACCGAAAATTACGCCGTTCTGTCCCCACATGAAGTTTCATTGCATGAAGTGATTCACCTGTACACGTTCGCCACCTAGGGATGAAAAGGAAAACTAAGATTTTGACCCTCACCGTCAGGGGTGTCTGTAATATCATTGCTTCTTTTATAGGATGTGTCCGCATCTGCTTTCAAATAATCGAGATGTCAACTACATTTTTTTTTTAAATCTCATCTTTCTTTCTCTCTTTCGTTTGTTCATTCATTCGTTCTTTCCTTCCTTCCTTCCTTCCTTCCTTCTTTTTTTTTCTGCTCAGTTCTGCTATGATCGAAGTCTTCAAGGTAGATGTGTGCAGGCTTCCAGTTGGAAATCACAGTCACAATGTTTAATATTATGGAAATTACGTCAGATTTACAACTTCAATGCCATATATAAAAAATGTCGCATTGTTAATACTAATGTATGTATGTATGTATGTATGTATGTATGTATGTATGTATGTATGTATGTATGTATGTATGTATATGTATGTAAGTATGTATGTATGTATGTATACTTTTTTGCTGCTCTTTTGGTGCATATAGAGTATGTAAAAAGGGGGTACATACATACATACATACATACATACATACACACGTACGTACATACGTACGTACAAACATACGTACATACACACATACATGCCGAAGGTTGCTGGTTCGACACCTGGCTGTTCCGTGGTCACAAAACATATATGTACCTTTGATACTGAGGAACAATTAGGCAGCAGGTTGATGAAAAACAGAAAAGATTTGTGAAGCTATCGGTGATCAGTATCAGACTATTGAAAGCATAAAATGATCTAAAGTAAGCAGCCCATGATACTGGATCATCTGCAGCAAATACCTAAAGCGTGCTCAAATCGACACAAAGGTACCTTAGAAGAAAAAAAATGCGTACTGATTCGATCCAGGGTAACTGTGATCTCATTGAGGTTGATAAAAGTTGAGAGTTGATACTGGCTGTTGTTTTCTAACCTTTTTCTTTTTGTTTTCTACCGCAACTTGACAGTCGTTCATAGGATTGCCTTATTATTGCATTTATTTGGCTATTTCTATTAACTATTTTATTCGTTTTATTTGATAAGTTGTGTGTGTGTGTGTGTGTGTGTGTGTGTGTGTGTGTGTGTGCGCGCGCGCGTACATGCGTGTGTGCTGATACCACAATTTCGCTTGCATCAGAAAATTATCATATATGTGTTTGAGCCAAGCAACCTTCAGCATACTCTAAAAGACAAATTAAACTGATGTAAAATACCGTTTATACCGAACTATTAATACTGAAACTTATTGAGAAACAACAGTTATTCTTCCATGGCCAACGCAAAGCGAACATAATTTGTGAACTTTCATATAAAACTGTCATATGCTTATTCCTACCAGCATGTTGAAAGATGTGACAAAATATGGAAGAAATCATGACAGAATTACAAGTAATTGCTTAAAACCTCGCGTGTTAAATATGATAATAATAATAATGATAATAATGATAATAATAATAATAATAATAATAATAATAATAATAATAATAATAACAACAACAACAATAATAATAATAACGATAATAACAATAACAACAACAACAATAATAATAATAATAATAATAATAACGATAATAACGATAATAATAATAATAATAATGATAATAATAATAATAATAACAACAACAATAATAATGATAATAATAATAATAATAATAACAACAACAACAATAATAATAATAATAATAATAATAATAATAATAATAATAATAATAATAATAATAATAATAATAATAATAATAATAATAATAATAAAAGTATTCTAGAGTAACTTTGGGCATAGCCTTAAGTTTGTAGAGATCATGACAAACTTTCAGCATGAAATTTACATGTTTGATTTCTAAGGCAAATCATTTATTTATAATTTCTTTCCATTTTTTCATTATATAACTGCTATATATACCATTGAAAATACAAGCGTTGATGCATGTCCGTCATGGGCTGTTTTCCATGTATATTTTCCACTATATCATGTACAAAATACAGCATGAGTCCTGGATTTCAAACTTAGTTTTAAAGAAACAAACGAACAAATAAATGGATAAAGTGTGTTATAAGTCAGTGCATAGACAAAGGCGGGCACCTGAATCGATAAAATGCAGTCTGTGGATCCGATGTAAATCCCTCTTTTGTTTGCCCCGCTGACATGTCATTCACCCAGCTTGTATGGCATTTACTCAGCACCCATTGTCCACCCACAAATTTTCTTCTTAAAAAATACTGTTGGCTAGATCCTCCTCAAACTTAGTGGGGATTCATCTAAGGTGGGGTCTCTATGAAGCTTATTCGACAAGTGAAACTTCAGTAACTTTGGGTATCCCACTGTTTTTAACGTTTTAATTAATGTTGGACATTTATTTTTTGTACTTGTCAAGTTCTCACAAACCTCAATATAAGGATTCTCTGCAAACTTGAAATTTCGCTTAACTCGATTTTCAACACTAGGTGCTGTTACTGTCATTAACTGATTTCAACGAAGTTTAAAAATTACTCAACGATCGGTAAGAGCACATATTGGCATGGTTAATATGGGAATACTGGTGTTCACATATGTGTTACAGCTTCTTCCAACTCTATCATTTATTCAATGGGCCATGACTCTGGGTTTTTTTGTGTTTTTTTTTGTATTAAGTGGGGGGACGGTGTTTTTTTTTTGTTTTTGTTTTTGTTTTTGTTTTTTTTTATTTATTTATTTTTTTTTATATTTTTTTTTATTTTTATTTTTTTTAGTTTGCTCATATTTCAATTGTTGTTCTTGTTTTCAAAACCTATTGCTCTCCGGAACTGCTCAGTCAATAGGTTCAAAATTGTACGGGGACATTTTTTTGTTCAATTTTTATACAGATACTGCAATTTTTGAGAATATTTCTTCAAGGAATTTTGTATGTTTGTGTTATTTCTGACTTCATCTTCCAAACTGAAGATTGGATTCTCCCAAAATTTGATAAAAATATCGTCAGACCAGACTTGGCCAAACCAATTCATCAGGTGCTGGTACTATTATTTTCTGAATTTTAATACCTGTAAAATTATATGAAAATCGGTAAGAGTATGTACATTGCTAAACTTTTTGTTAAACCTGTCTCCCGGGGTCGTTCTGATGAAATATCATGTGCAAACAAGGAACTGCAATTGAGGATATGTGTCCGGGAATTTACAGACCGAAACAATTCTCACTATTACTGAATACTAACTTGTACAAGTCACGATAATGAATTCTCATACCCAGTACCCGACCATTGAGTGTACCTATTCGAACGCTCGTTTTAATGGCATATATATATATATATATATATATATATATATATATATATATATATATATATATATATATATATATATATATATATATATATATATATATATATATACAGAACATGATATGTTCTTATTTGTTGCAATGGCAGATGGACAACAACAATGTTGTTTTTCGTGCAATGCTGTCTATATTGTGGTATGATCAATAAAGCAAGATGTCACTTTATGTCAAAGGCAGATGCAGTAATATAAAAGACACATTAAAAGTATTCAGTAATGTGCCTGCAAACTCTCTTGTCAGTACAAAAACCACCCTTCCCAAATCTGACACACTCACACATATGCGCGCGCGTGCGTGCGTGCGTGCGTGCGTGCGTGCGTGTGTGCGTGCGTGCGTGTGTGTGTGTGTGTGTTTGTACACGAATCACATCGAGTCCTACACTGAACAAATACGAAAAAAGGCACCAGAAAAATTTAAGTATATACACACATTTTCGCCGTCATGTATAAATGCAATCTATTTCATTTATGTTGAACTATCCTGTTGTCATGATCAATTCAGTCTATCGTGTATAATTTTTGCTTGTATGTAACTCCGTATATTCGGTACAATTTCATTATGCTGTCTGCTTAGTGACTTTTCATACCGATACCGGTATGTATATGTATTCACTTCCAAACTTTCAAAGCATCATACAAACATTTGGAATTTTAATGTCTTTTGTAATTTACATCGAATACTGTAGGAACATGTTTATTTGTACACATATAATATATATATATATATATATAGAGAGAGAGAGAGAGAGAGAGAGAGGGGGGGAGAGAGAGAGAGAGAGAGAGAGAGAGAGAGAGAGAAAGAAAGAGAGAAAATATTTGAAGTATTCATCAGTGAAAGAGTTTAAATGACCAATTTAGATGAAACAACCAATTTAAATGCAATAAATGATTGTGATTCTAAATGGTGTTATGTTACACTATTCGAACATACAATATACAATTTATTTACATTTATTCATACGTATTTTACAACAAAATTACTTGGCTACCTTTCGCATTTATTCACACTCAATACATTTCTGCACCGATCAAACATTGAGCAGGTGAAAATGCAACGACAAAGATATTTAAAAGATCAACGCAGATTATGATTGTAGTATATGTGCAATAATATCCATTTGTGGTTGAAAGGTGACTACAAAAGTGTCCAGTACCTCTTTTTTCTCTATGTTTGTTGTTCTCCTTGAGATTCAGGTATTTTAACTTTAAAAGATCACACATCAAAAGCCTCAGCCGATTGTGATAACACTTGCAGAACAAGGGCAACATCACGCGGTCTTATATATCTCATCAAATATATGGCATATTTGGAGTCACAATAATTACAATATGATTCTCTAGATGGCAATTTGTTTTACAAAATCCAAGTATATTTTCATGTACATTGTGATAAAGTTATACACATATACATACACACACATGCACATGCACGCGCACACGCTCATTATTTAAAACAAACTTTAAGTTGAATAGTTTTCATACAGTGCTTTTATAGGTAAATTATGAGTTTTTAAAAAATTGTATTGGACCATTAGAAGTCATAACTGGATCCAACTTGTCATCAACTTGAAAACATGGTACGGGTGTGGCATATAAACAACTACTATACACGTCTAATATATATATATATATATATATATATATACACACGTTCTACCAAAAATGTAGTTCATAAACACAACAGTGCTCCAAAAACATCCTAAGTGTGCATACAGTTCCAGTTGATGTAAAATCAAAGCACGTGCAGCATATGCAAATCTACACGAAATATAATATTTTGTTAACAATGAGGAATCACATATATCCAATCTACTTTCATGAAAGATCATTGTTCATTGTTCATGGCGGGATTGAATACACATTATGACTCTATGATGAAATATAAACTTAAATGCGGAAACAGAGACGATATTATGCGTGATTTTGATTGTAACTCTTATAATTGTCATGTGGTGCAGTGTGTATGACATAAATAGCATTTGCTGCACTTCACTTTGATACTAGTTGCATAATGATAATATACATAAACTTTGTATTGACGCAGTATGGCATACGCTATAACAGTTTCACTCTTCATTTAAAGTGATATATATATATATATATATATATATATATATATATATATATATATATATATGTATATATATATATGTATATATATGTATATATATATATATATATATATATATATATATATATATATATATATATATATATATATATATATATACACATATCTTTTTATAACTTGCTGGTGCTATCATCAAACGCTGAGTTGTCAATACCATCAGTTTCACTTTGTGTAGCAGTCTCTCGTCCCTCTTCAGATTGTTTATATTTTTGTCTTTTCTTGCAAAGTTTGAGAAACGATCCTGTATATCCCTCAGGGCCAAAGAGGGAATAAAATGTCACAAACACAAAGAGCGAAAACAACATGGAAAGTCCGATGGTACAAAATATGAAGGATCCAAACTGTCTGAAGAATAGAATCTTGGCAAACATCATGAAGAATGAACCTCCTAGTGTAGTGATAGCCCCGGAGACAACTGATATTCCTACATGTTCCAGCGCATCCCTGATTCTGTCCAGCCTCTTTGTGAATGGTGACATGTGGTACCCCTCAACCAGGTGGACAATATAGTCCACAGCTAAGCCAACAATAAGGCACAAGTTGAGAGCTTCTAGGAGCTGCAAATAAATTAAAGAAAAATTGTGCATTTGTAACCCTTAGGGAACCAACGCCGATGGTATGCAACTTTCCTTTACCCAAGAGAACTGCCAGAAATAGTTCTTCGTTACATATATATATATATATATATATATATATATATATATATATATATATATATATATATATATATATATATATATATATATATATATATATATATATATATATATATATATATATATATATATATATAAAGTGTTATTAAGCATTATTTTTGTGATGTCTTTGGTTTTCTTTGGTGCACAATGTGTGCATTGTGCCCATAATTATTGATTTCTTGCTCCACGGTGTATTAGATATTACTTCACAGAATACACAGTCCTGGACAAACTAAGATTGTCTCGACCTGCATATTAAAATTGTTTCTACTATCGTCAAATATATACACACTACACATCTTACTGCTCCGTGTGTACTATCACACAATTCTGTCTACTAATTTAGGCGTAAATTTCACTGCTGGTACAAAGAAAGAGACAAAAATGAAATAAAAAGTATGTAATAGTAAAATTAAGGTGTAATCAGAGTTGGAAATAGTTTCAGCTTTGATCGAATAGTATTGGGTTTACCATTTTCCAATTCACACCAGACATATATAGGAGCTACAGATTCCAATTCTTGTAGTTCCAAACTTTAAAATACGGTCTTACAAATCAGGAATGTAACACAGTAACACACTGAACTCAAGTGACAACACACAGTTAAGACATTGCATTGACATAGGGTCAAACAGGTGATGACGGCTTAATGCATACACAAAGTTCCACCAATATTATAAAACTATTATTATTTACCCCAAACTTCCAGCCTGCCAGGGGGATGATAGCAATCACGCAGATGGTGACGCTGGCCAACAAGAAAGTGGCCACCAAGCCAGTGATGATGTTTTGTGTTCCAAGGAAGATTACCACAAAAGCCAGTGCAAGGCCAACCATACAGGTTATAATGCTTTGAAGTGACAAATTCTGGAAAAGATAGTGTAATAAGGTTTATATATAAATTCTGAAAAAAAAACATGAAGAGTTTAACTCCCTTCCGATAGAATACCGGTAGCAATGGAAATGGTCTCATTTATATCAGGCGTATCTAGTTTACAAATAGGTTTGCATTCCCATCAAAGTGAACAGATATTGGTCAGCCAGCAATTTGGATTTTGGACACACACACACATACACACACACGCGCGCGCGATAGGGAATACAAAAAGCAACATCATCTGTTCAACAAAATTGAGCCTTTTTTACAGATTTTGCCACAATTTGTTTTTTTAAAGCGCATTAAATTTTGTAAAAAATAAATGGAGCATGGCATTTAAACACACTTAGTAGACATCCATCCAATGTACATTTCTACCAAGTTTGGAGTGAATCTGGCGGACGGTTTTGGAGAAGTCGAGAATGTGAATTACAACTACAATTTCTAAAAAGAACCCCCACAAATCATCAAAATTCAATGAAGCGAAACCGTCTAACCAGTTTGCAGGGACTCCGCCAAGGTACATCCCCACCAAGTTTAAAGAGGATCTGGCGATCAGTTTTGGAGTAGAAATAAAAAATGTAAATGTGAACAGACGCCAGACATCGACGGATGACTGACGATCATATAACACATGACTTGTCAGTCAGCTGAGCTGAAAATTAATTTAAAAAAATAAAAAATCGTGGGAGCTTGTCCATTTGAACAAACTCAATAGAGACCCACCGAGGGTAAATCCCCACGAAGTTTGAAGTGAATATGGCTGACAGTTCTGCATTAAAGTCAAAAAATGCCAGTTACCATCGACTTACATAGTAATCAATATAGGAATATATATATACACTTACCGAAAAGTACCTAGATTTATAAGTTTGATGAAAATTGAGGGGTCGATAGAAATGCCAGTAAGAGGCTCCTTTGAAATAATCACCAACAAAAAATAAACAAAATTTAAAATCTCGATTTCTTTTTCTTACACATTGTCGAATAAACAGTATCATTCTCGGTGGACGTTCTGAAAGCATAAGTACATGTTTGTTCTCGTTTAACAAATGGAATATGCTTACCTGTAAAATGCGCAACCAAACCCACAAATATGAAAACTGGAAACCATTTCTGACGGGCTCTGGAAACGTCTTCATCTGAAAGAAAAGCTATATGACTGAAAACATGCTATTCTGGAGAAAGAAATTCAGAAGACTAGTTTGATCGATTTTGATGTGACTACAGCTTATCATGGATAATCCTGTGACTCTTCTACCTGCAATGAAGTTGGACATCAGAACATAAAAAACAGGCTCTGTTTCGCAGGCAATTGTGACTGCTGTTGCTGATAAGTATCTTTGGAATATCGAAATAAGCGGATTGGAAACATTTAACATTAGCATGATTGAAACTGCCTGTGGTCATATACTTTTTCAGTGGAATCTCCCTATTAAGACCACATAAGGGACTAAAAATATGGTCTGAATGGGGATATGGTTTAATTGAGGATAAACAAAACTGGTCCTATAGATTGGTGGTCTTAATATAGAAATCTCGTTATGCAGGTGGTCTTAATTGGAGATCCTACTCCATTTTGATAAACACAATGGCTCTTTCTTCTATGCAAATTATGACAATATTAATACATTCCCCATATAAACTACTGATGCAGTTTACTTCATCAAAGGCATCTCAGAAATTCTTAATGGTACTTTGTCATTCAAAAACAACAACAACAAAAACACACAAAAAAACAAAAAACAAAAACACACACACACACACACAAAACAAGGAAACCAACAACTAAACAAAAGACCTTAATATAACGCAATATGTAAAATTGGGATTGAGGTATAGTTATGTACTCTGTAATTTTTATGAACTTCAAGTATTTTATCTCCATTTTTTTTAATACGAGCAACTGTGATTTGTACATTCACATCGACTCATTTCAGTCGTGCGATGAAACTTGTCACTTGTCGCTCACATTTTTTACATTTGAGTACATCGTCTGCACAAAAGTATCCAAATCCATTAGGTGTAATCATGATGATACCTCCATTATCTGTGCGAAAAATAAGTTTTTCTTTGATGGTGAGATACTGAAGCACGGAGGAATTCAGTTTCTTAGTGCATATTTTTAAGCTGGTGGAAATCGAATTGATTAACTGCTTAAATTTCTAATGTGATTAAGGTGTTTGTAAGAACAGCCCGAAAGATAAGATATAAAACATTGTATTTTACTGCTATACCTCTTCGTTGATAAACTTCTCCCATTCATCTGACAGGGGTAATCCATCTACAAGCCCTGTTCTACGAGTTGGGATGTCTGTTCCAATCTTAATGGCTGCATACATCAGCTTTTTCTGACGAATGGGCTTATCATCTGTAACGGAAAAATAAGAAACTGGCCTAAGTATATAAGTGAGGCACGTCAACACACAAAAAAGGCGGAAACACAAATTCACAAATATACGTTGAATAATAATAGTAATAATAAAAAAAAAGTACGGAAGCCTATAAGGACCACAAAAAAGAAAAATAAAACTCAAAATTTCAAGTTTTTTTCTCGAGATTTCGGGATTAAATCTCGTATTTTCGAATTTTCTTCAAAAGTCGAAATTTCGACTTTTTTTTCTCGAAATTTTGACTTTTTCCTCGAAATTTTGACTTTTGAATCTCAAAATTTCGACTTGTTAAAAGTCGAAATTTCAGCTTCAAAAAGTCTAAATCTCAGGCTTAAAAGTCGAAATAGTGACTTTAAAAAGTCGAAATTTCGAGAAAAATTAAAATTTCGAGTTTTCTTATTTTTAGTGGCCTTTATAGGCTTCCGTAAAAAAGATACAAAAAAAAAAAAAAAAAAAAAATGTGAACAGTCCCATTGGTATGGTGGCTTAATGGTGCCAACCAAAATTTTTTTTTAATCTCGTAATTACAAGATAAAATCTCGTAATTACGGAATAAAATCTCGTAATTACGGGATTAAATTTTGTATTTACGAGATGAAATTTCGTAATTACGAGATTTAAAAAACAATAACTTTTGGTTGGCATCATTGAGCCACCATGGATTGGTTATACGGTGAAATGAATATGCAGGTCTCATGCAAACAAAATGCACAACTAGAAAAGAAGATTGGGTTCAAAGCGAATCTTTCTGTGTACTTTCAAAGCCTAGCCAGATGTTACTTGTTGCATAAACCTATGAATTAAAGTGGGGATGGTACCTCTACCTTTAATGGATTTGATGATATTAAACATTAAAAATTTCAAATGACACTAATTTGCATAATTTTCAACATATTGACTATTCCAGACCGGGTGCTTAAATTCATTGCTCTATCAATAACAGCAAAATGAACTATTTCTCGGTGAGAAGATGTCGGAGAAAAACTCCGAACAAAATTGGCTGTAAATAATGAATAAAGAATGAATAAATAATGAATGATTGGGAGAAAAATGTTTGTGTTTGCACACAGACTTTGAAAATGTTTGAGCTGTGTAACATAATTATGAGTTGTGTAACATGGCTGCGAAACCCAAGTTTATGGTACAGTGCAGAGTAGAAAAGGTTCGGTCTGCAATTGAAATATCCAATTGTGTGTGTGTGTGTGTGTGTGTGTGTGTGTGTGTGTGTGTGTGACAGAGAGAGAGAGAGAGAGAGAGAGAGAGAGAGAGAGAGAGAGAGTTTCTTAGAAGATAATTTGGTTCTAAGTGTGTTGATATTGTATGAAGCAATACTGAACAAAGTGTTCTTGTTTGTCATATTTCATCGTGTACAAGACTGGCCTTTACTAGCCATTAAACTAGAGCACTGTGATTGCACGTAATCCCTGGAATGTTTCCCCATCTCCCCTGTTCACCCTACCCTGAAACTACCAACACATTACTCTTGGTGCAAAAAAAAAGTTAAAAATAAGAAGATCTTTCTTTGAAGATAATATGTGTAACTCTTTTAGCATGTCCAGGCATTTTGAAGATATTGTGCTAACAAAGCTCAAGTGGACAGTAAATAGGTCATAGTAAGCTGTAAGTAAGTCACAATGACCTCAAAATCTAATCAGCTTATGAGAGTCAAGGAATGCATCTGTGCACCATACTGTGCTAACAAGGCTCAGACGGGTAGGAAATAGGTCACAGTGAGCTGTAAATAGGTCACAGTGACCTAAAAATCTAATCACCTAACAGGAGTCCGAGAAAGGCATCTGCACACCAAATTTTTTTAAAAAATCCATGCAGGGAATTTGAAAATATTGTGCTAGCAAAGGACAGCTCTAGGATGTGACACTTAAGTACCAACAATGATCGTGAAGTGAGTATTTAAGGTAATTGACTGGAGTCACCTCTACATCCAAGTGAAGAAATAGAAGTAGCCAACAATGAATGATGGTTTGCTGACTGCATGGAGGTATCGTACAGATAATACCTCCATGCTGACTGTTGACAGGCTAGAGAAAATCTCTAGGTGGGTCTAAGTTAACTTTACGGTGTACAACTATCGCCCTACCACCACTTTTTGTAAGCCCTACCTAAATCTAAAGATTAATATAATTTATTAGTATACGGATGGACAGACAACCCGAAAACATAATGCCTCCCCCCCCCATTGTGGGGAAGGAATAAAAAAAGTTAGAGGGGGTATCGCAATGTTTTGAGGTAAGTAAGCTTTTTGTCATAAGTAGCTTCTGACACAGTAGGTATGTGTCTCAAGTTTCATGTCTTATGGTACAAAAACAGCACGTTTATTCACCCTCAATCCACACCCTGCGTGCACATTCTTTTATTGTTGGTTTAGTTATAATGATGCAGTGCAGAGAGGGGGGAGAGAGAGAGAGAGAGAGAGAGAGAGAGAGAGAGAGAGAGAGAGAGAGAGAGAGAGAGAGAGAGAGAGAGAGTTCAGTTGATTAGAATAGCATAGTAAGAGTTGATCCGCAAGACAATATCAGAATGTCGTAAATCTGACAAAGAATGACGATCAGAAGATCCAAATTACCGTCATAACCAAGGTTGTATTTGTTGACCCTTCTCCTCCCCAGGTAGGCTTTGTTGTCTCCCCTGTCATCTGGCACACTTTCATTGCTGTAGCGGTGCGTCAGCCAGAAGTCCAGTGCAATCTATAATTTGTAAAATTAAACAAGGTTATTTTGTTAAAATTTGTCTCATTTATTCAGTTATTTAAACGCAACGAAGGAGAGGAATAAACATTGGTTCATTTTCCAACGTTTGTCTGACAAAGAAAGTACAGTATATTATCAAAACAAAAAATTAAAATTGACAATATATTGATGTACAATGATATTTGTGTGATAACCAGTAAAACTTGTCAGGGTCGAAGAAAAGAGTGACGTGTATATATAAGCTATGTTATTTTGTGGTGTTTTGCTTTATCGTGTGCAAATACAAACTGAGTATCCGTTTTACATGATTTTTTCCAGTTTTGTATATCTTCTTCAATCTTGCAATTGTGTGACATGACAAAACGTAAAGAAGGGTCATTTTTTTTGTCCAACAACCGTACATACCTCAAAAGGGTGTATGATATTATCCACAGCATCACTGTGGTACACTTGGGAGTTGTATTTTACTATAAGCTTTGCCTTCTCTGCAGTGATTGGTAGATCAAGTGATGTTCCCGGGGGATACTGAGCCTCTGAACCTTCATTCTGAGACGACAGGAAGAAGCTCACAATTAACTTGGTGCCAAACAACAACGAAAATTCGTGTCTGGTCAGGTAAATTTTTTGTTGAAAATGTGACTAGGCCTAAAATCAGCATTTTTGTTTAAACTGAGTCACAAACAGAGAAAAAGATAGCATGCACAAATGAAAGAAACAGGGCGTAAAAGCAATACACAAAGAAAATACGAAAGAGAAAAAAGAACGAAAGGAAGAGTGACAGAAAGGGAAAGAAGGTGAGATATAGAAAGAAAGAAAGAAAGAAAGAAAGAAAGAAAGAAAGAAAGAAAGAAAGAAAAACACACTTTTGCAATACTTATCAATTCTATCCGTTTCGTTGAAGTTACTGGCTTCTGTTGTTGTATTTGTTCAGTTTATCATGGCTATAAATTGCGCACAATATCAACAAAGGTAAAGATTTTATCTGAGGACACTTAGAATAAGAAAAGGGTACCTTGAAGAAATCGGCCATTTCGTCAGCAAAACACAGAATTTTATTTGCTGTGGAATCCTTCTTCCTTATTATCCGGAGTTTTTCCTTGACTGGTCCAGACAGCGATCGGAGTTTTCTGCAAAAATTCTAGCAAGCACAAATCTCAATTCATTTTTTTTTTTTTGTAGCAAACATTGGTGTTACGAGAGCATAAACACAATAACTGAACAACAAAGGACAGCTTTGCAAGAAAATATGTCTGTGTGCAACAGTTCTCAAGATATTCAACACTTTAATTTTGTTTATGATTTTGAATACTACAATTTTTGTTCATGGTTCATTGAATGTGCCTATACCGCAAACCTATAAATTGAAATTAGATGATCTATAACCGTTTTGAACACATTCAAGATTCAAATGTTTGTACATTCTCCTAATATACATAAATTAAATCGCTACAATCATTTATGGTGCATTGGATGCGGCTGTAGCACAAGCCTAGCTATTGAAGTTAGATTCACTTCTATAACACTAACGAAAATATTCTAGAATCAAAAAAAAAAAAAAACAAAACAAATAAACAAAACAAAAAAAAAAGTCATAAAGTCAAAAATATTTAACATTTATTACGGTTTCCAAATGCTCGAATTGGCAGCATTTAAAATGCAGCAATTTTTCAATGGCTCGTTGCAGCGGTAGGTGTCACAAATCTGTGTGCAAAACTATATATTTTTCTGTCTATCTAGAATGGTTTTGAAGGTATAAAATTTTGAAATTTTGAATTGACCCTAATTAGCAAAATCGATTACTTCCTGATAATTCAAGATAATGTGCCAAAGTTTGTTACAAATGCAATGTCCTCACCAATTTTCAAAGCCATATATATCGCTTTTACGGCTTCCGAACAAAGTGCCATACAGCATAAGTGAGTGGACAGACAGACAGACAGACAGACAGACAGACAGACAGACAGACAAGATGTATAGATAGAGAGAGAGAGAGAGGAGAATGAACTCTGGGAGAACATAACATCTGCGTTTGTACAAAGACACAAAGACATAATTCATCAAGCAATATCTGTTTATAAGAATACAACTGCAAATCAGATTTGTATCAGTATTATATCGCTACAAAGTGGGTGCGGATAGAATCATCCTCAAAGATAATTGGCTGAAGCAAACCATTAGGTCCACATCTTTGTCACATAGATGATCGATGGAAATTATTATTCCAGGACACAATTTGTTAAAATTGTACATAATATATCCTCAACTTTTCCTTCTCATTTGATTGACGAGCTTTATAAGAAAAGTTTACAGCAAATATAATCGTAATCCATTGCTCATTAAGAAAAAAATAACAGCAAAAGTTTTTTGTAATCCATTGCCCATAAAGATATATTGCTGAACAGCGAATTAATCATTCTGCGTTACATTGTGCTCCAAATGTCGCCTGCCCGTGTGGACAAAACTGGGATTTCTGTGAGGAGTCGCCATGCATAAAACAATCGATGCATAGCGACTTTATTGGCAGTCACTGTATGGTGGTTTTCTTTTCTGTACTCTTTTTATGTCTGTGTGCGAACACAGACATACTGTTTTTCTAGGAATTCTTTCTTTCTTTCTTTCTTTCTTTCTTTCTTTCTTTCTTTCTTTCTTTCTTTACAGGCAAATTTGTCCGACATTTCATTTGAAAAGTATTATACATAGAAACTTTAAACTTGGCATGATTATACTTCCATACATGAAGCTTGCCTTTTTGTAAAGAGGTTCAACAGTTTTGAAAATTGTGCAAATTAGGGCCATTTGAAAATTTAAATCTTGAATATCTCCAAAAAATATTATAGGTACAGGTAATTAATCCAACTTCGATTAATATGTTGGTAACACTGCACATTTTTGTAATTTACATGTGACCTCTAAAGGTCAAAGGTCAATGTCATTTTCACATTTGAAATTTTCATCTAGCCATAACTCGGTCAATTTTCATCCAATTTTAACCCTGTTGGACCCAACCTGTAGGTATTGCAACACTGCATATTTTTGTAATTTACATGCAATGCCTAAAGATTAAAAATCAAGCTCATTCAGGCCTTTTTTAAATCTAGCCATAAGCATAATGGAATGTGAAGTACCAAAGGATTTGAAGATTGTATCAGTCAAGATTCTGGGGCCCGCTTTGGTAATTGATACTTTTAGCCCAGATAAGAGAGCCTGGGTTTGATATCAGGCTACGGGCAGCATGCTTGTCTGTGTGTGTGTCCCTCGAGTAGCACACAAAATGCCGTGGCTGACTGCTTTTGCCATGTTTACACAAGACAGACGACGTAACTTAGAAAATTGGAACAACACTTCATTAATTAATAGGGTATGATATAACAGATTCAACTGAAAGCCACAGGAAGCTGTAGTTTTCCTTGCAGTGAAGTTGCAAGTTTAGAAACCGTACAAGCCACAGGCAGCCAGGTCAGTGTTGAATGTAAACAAAGCATGCACCAATATGAATAGACTGACATCTACAGGTTGTATCATGCTTAGAAGACTACTTGGTTCATGAGAATGAAATGGAAAAGAATGATTACATAGTCTGTGGTAGTTTATATATCATTACATACTATCAAAAATATTGTCTTTCTTTCTTTCTTTCTTTCGTTCTTTCTTTCTTCTTTTTTCATGTCTGTGTGCCAACACAGACATATTGTTTTTCTAGGAATTCTTTCTTTCTTTCTTTCTTCATTCCTTTCTTTCTTTCAAGACAAATTTGTCCGACATTTTATTTAAAAAGTATTACACACAGAAGCTCCAAACTTGGCAAAATTATACTTCTATAGATGAAGTGGCCTTTTTGTAATGAGAGGTCATGCTTTTCAAAATTATGCAAATGAGGGCTGATTAAAGTTTTAAATCTTCAATATCTTATATACTAAAGTAGATGTGGTTGCCAGTGTATAGAAGTTTGATCATGGCAAGGCAAAGGCTATCTCAAATGTCAAGGTCAAAGGTCAGTTTTAGGCCAAGATGTCATTTTTGAGGTGAAGGTTCACTTCAGGTAGAGGTCATCTCAAGGTCAAATGTCATTTCAAGGTCAAAGGCCACTTTTGATGGTGGCTTTCTTCTAGCCATAACTTGGTCAATTTTTATCCAATTTTGATCATATTTGGCTCAAATTGTAGCTATTGCAACACTGCACATTTTGAAAATTACATGTGACCCCTAAAGGTCAAAGGCCAATGTCATCTGGACCTTTGAAAGTTTCCCCCAGCCATAACTCGGCCAATTTCCATCCAATTCTAATCATGTTGGACTTAAATTGTGGGTATTGTAACTCTGTACATTTGTGCCATTTACATGTGACCTGTAAAGGTTAGAGGTCAAAGGTCAAGGTTATTTGGACTTGACAATATCATCCAGCAATCAGCTTAATGGAATGTGAAGTACCTAAGCACAAAAGTTGTACCATTTAATATTTACAGCTTTTGAAGGCACACAGACAGATTTGCTTTAAAGCAAATCTTCCTTTCTAGTTTTCCCCTTTTTCTTTCTTAATGTAAATTAAGTAGCGTTTCTGGGGTTTTCTATACCGTTACAATGAATTGCAAAATTGAGTGCACTACCGTAAATAAAAGACTGCATGGAATCACAATATCCAGTGTTTGGGTCTACCAAGAAGAGCCGCCATACTATGGCTGTCTCTGGAAAATAGAACACACACACGCACGCGCGCGCGCGCGGAACCGCTCAGCTACAGGAGTTCAACAGTCATAGTTTTCTCCTAGGGTTCTAGGCATATCCAATTATAACACATTGTACAGGTAACAAGAAGAGAGAGAGACAGACAGACAAACAGAGAGAGTTGTTTCACGTTATCAGGATTAAATGCATGTGTGCCCAAACTCCATTGCAAACATGGAAATTGATATGCATAATAAAAAAGGAAAAACGATGTGTGTATTTATATATATATATATATATATATATATATATACATATATATATATATATATATATATATATATATATATATATATATATATATATATATACACACACACACACACACACATATATATATATGTATATATATATATATATCATTTTCTCGGCGGAAACAAAAAAATCAAAATATCACAAAAATATATTTACCTACCAAGGGATTCATATTACATCGAATGGAAAATTTGTTGACTGCTAAAGGCAGTTATATATGTCAAAAAGCAAGTAAGTCACTTTGTCCTGTAAAACTTACTTTCTGTGATTAAACAGTCAATATTCGATAATACTGATAATTCTTTCACAAATTTATTGCTCCAATTTGTCTTTACGGATGTGGAATATGGAATACATATGTAATATTCCCCCTCCCCTCATTATATATTGACAAGGACGTATATGGTTGGTTACTGTAAGGTAAAGTTTTAAAAGTTCTTTAACAGCTTTTTAAAGATATATCTTAGCAGTGAATTTGAAAGCGTACTATATTCCAGTGCTAAGTGAGGTCGGAACATTTCTACGCTTTGAAAAGTGTTTATAAATTACGATTGAGTTTATAATTTAGTTAATAATTTATTAGTTTGACCCTGATGAATTATTATATAATGCCTGCAAAAGTAGTTGCGAAATTCTGTCATCACATAACTCATATTGCCTGAATACATAAAACATGAGAAAAATCTGATATTAATTACGACATATGCAGAGACATAGCCTAACTGATTCCCTTTCTTCACCCGCGGGATTCATATGCAAGCCATACCTGTTTCCTAATTGTATTCTTAATATGATAAAGGAAAAATTCTTGATTCAGTGGTAGGAAGACTTTGCGCGACAAATTTCACCAGATCAAAAAGTTAAATCGAACTTACTCTAACCTTAACTCAGATTTCAAGCTGGGAAAAATATTTGATAGTACTAAATGTGTTGAAAATATTATCTCGATTGCGAATCAGTTCACAAGAATTTTAATATTGAAAAAGATAGGGATAGCAGGCCAGTGAAAGTTCCGAAAGATGACAGAGTCTGTGAATCATGTTTGGAGGTCGAAGACGGATCTCATACGTTGTGAATTGTAAGAACAAAAATCAACAAAGGTGGAAAAAGATTTGATACATTGTCTCGGTTTGTTGTATAGTTTGAACGTTTAATTCAGAAGACCCTTTTTTTTTCTTTTTTGTTAATTAATGAAATGCAACTATTTGGGATATTTGGCAAATCGAAAGATTGATAACAGATATCATGAAGTTAGAAGTACAATATTAGAGTTTGTTGAACTACATAAAGGTATGTATAGTTTATGCGTTTTCTTGACGGTAAGTAGTTGGTCATTTTTCATTGATTATTTTCTTCTCCTGCATGGTTGCTCTCAAGTCTGCTCCTGAGGAATGTGGTATCTGTGGTGTTATATTGCATTGTATTGTAAGAATGAAAGAATACCATGTGTTGTTAATGGTGCCATTCATTCAAGTATGACGCTTCGATTCCCACCCACCACATTGTAGCAAAATCAGCTGCCGAAAGGTTTATTGTAAACTATTATTGATTAGTTTTTACCATGTTCCACTTGACATGGTATTCAGGAGATTTTTTTGGGGGGGGGGGGGGGTTGCTTGTTTGCTTTGGTTCTTTTCTTTTTTTTTCTTTTTTTTTTCGTCATTTTGTTCTTTTTTCCCTTAATAGATATAAGGTGCAGAGAAAATGATAAGAACTTTGTTATTTCTTATTTCCCATCTTATTTGTTTGCTTTGCTTGTAAATTGTATTGTATTCTTTGTTGCAGACATAAAACTTACCACCAAAGCAGTCTGACTGGCCGGGTCATTCATGTCAAAGCGCGTATCCCATACAGTTTGTCCTTTGCATGGATTCAAGTTGTCATACTGAAGCTTGTGGCAGCCGGAGCGATCTTGTTCTTTGAGGCCCCAGACGACTGTGACGTCAAGGTAGGGCTCCTCCGTGTTAGACTTGAAGGCAAACGTGTCTTTCGCTCGTGCAATTTCATGCACAGAGCTGTCGTCAAATATTTTGAACTGAAATTAAATACAACAAACACATGTATTATATAATGGAGCAAAGACAGCGAATGGATTGCTATAATAATAATAAAATGCTTGCATCATGGTCAACCTTTCGATAATCTTTGTTTCATGTTTTTGTTGTAAGTGATAATAAAATGTACCTTCACCAGAATCGTTTGAATTGAAATTCCCACTTCGTCTTTAATAGCATTGTACCATGCACCAACTACGGTCGTGTTATATGATGTGTCAAATGTTGGTTATCTTTTTTATGTTTGTTTGGTTGCATTTGAAAAAAAAAATCAAAAAGCAAAATACAAAGAGAAAAAAAAATAAAGAAAGAGAGAAGAACTAGATAAAAATAAGATTTGCTCTAGCACAAATATGTCTGTGTTCTTTAGTGATTAATAAAATGTGGAAGGTTTTTAAGTTTGTTCACTGATAATCAAATGTATCTTGACCAAAATCGTTTGAATTGAAATTCCTCCTTCGTCTTTAGTAGGTTTAAAGTGGTGAACATTAAAATCTGTTGAGTGTGCCCAGTTAGTACCGTTTCAAATAGTACACATTTTATGTTCATTTATTTGATGCACATATGCCTCTAACCAATCATTGTTGCTATTGACACCTCTATCTACAATACATTTGAAGATATTCAGCGTTTTAATTCCGGAAGTATGCCTAATTAGCATAAAATCAAATTTTAAATCTGTTACTTTTATTTCATTGCATTCACCTATAACATAAACCTAACAAATTGGAGTTGAATTGATACCTGTATCTGTAATCATTAAAAAATGTATAAGCAAATCAGTATGTGTGCCCAGAAGGTAAAATATTACTGTTAAGCATACATTGACTCCATTGAATACTCAGAGTATTTCGAACCTAAAATATTGAAAATCTTCAAACCTAAAACAGAAAGAAGTGTACATCCAACCGCTACTGGTACATAAATGCAGTATATGGTGCATCTGACGTATAAAATATCGGCCTGCAGCATTTAAAAATCATGTTAATAAGAGGTATTTCACATTTCAAAGTTGAATATCAAGAGTTACAATCAGATATACACACAATTCCAAGGTTTACTTTTTCAGTGAAACCACTCAATAAAGGTTCCCCTCCCTTCCCAGGACTGTAAAAATGCTCAATGTCAAGGGGTGTCCACTCAAGAGAGGATCAGCCCTTTTAAGTACAGATTATTATGTACATATAGGAATAAGCATTATTTGAAAATCCATACACAATGCATACATATTATAATCCAATTAAGGGGAATGAACTGCATGTAAAACATAACTGTTTTTGTTCCTTTATCACACGGCAAAAAAAAAAAATAATAATAATAAAAAAATAAATAAATAAAAACACAAACACTTAGTTGTTCTACACTCAAGTTCTGTGGATTACATGAAACCCATCAAGTTGTCAAAAAAGAGCCATTGTGGACTTGAAGACTTATATTTCGAGTGGTAAAGCCAACTAGGACCAAAAGGTTAAACTCAGCTAGCCCTGCACAATGCTCTTCCTACTGCATGTATGAATATAGCAATAAAGCTTTGTGATGGGGGCTACTCGGTTTTTTTTTTTTTTTTTTTTTTTTTTACCTAAGATATAGGCTCAACATGATGAATATATGATGCTCTGTATTTTGTGGAGAACCTGTAAGTTGTTGGAACTTTTTCTCTCTTTCTGTTAGACCCAAGCTTTGAAACCAAGCAGGCAATTGTACTATGGATAGCAAGTTAACTAGAAGACAGGTTCCGAGTTTGCAAGTTAACTTATTATGCATGCAAAATGGTTGCATAACAGTATGGAGGGAATCAGCTTGCACATGTTTGGTACAGATGGGGGGGGGGAAGTGTATTAGAAAAGTCTTGCAGGGTGTTAACTGAATTTAGCAATAACTGACATTCCTCAACTTTTGTCTTCATGCCCTAGGAGTTGCTTACGACAAAAAACCATATATTTAATAGTGAAATGACACCTCTATCTAGAATAGTTTCAAGATATGGAACATTTTTAGTAAATTTCTATTGTCTCTAATTTGCATAATTTTGAAAAGATTAAATTATTCCAAATCAGAGGGCGAGATGTCAATAATAGGGATAGGGCCGCGCTACAGCTCGGATTTCTAGCAATAGCCATCGTCAAGAAAAGAAGCGGACAGGACGTAGGTGGCGGAAAGAAAGAAAGAAAGAAAGAAAGAAAGAAAGGAAGGAAGGAAGGAAGGAAGGAAGGAAGAAAGAAAGAAAGAAAGAAAGAAAGAAAGAAAGAAAGAAAGAAAGAAAGAAAGAAAGAAAGAAAGAAACGACGAGGACTGTTTCACAAGACACATCAACATTTCTCTAAAGACTGCGTAACTATTGCCCCATTCAATCCTTTACATCAGGTGTTGAGCGAATAGCGTTTTGTCCTAATTACCAGAATTTGGTTCTTCTATATAACGTCTGCATATTTGACTGTTCAATGACTAATAAGGCCAATTTCTCCAAGATCTGATAACAGAGTAATCTCCATCAAATTTGTAATCAGTAAATGTGCTCACCTCAGAATTTTCCAGTTCTATTCTTGTAGCTGCATAAATGGAACATCCCACAAGAGCAATGAATATGGATAGAATGACCACGGACGATATCCTGTTGGTTACAAACCTGAAAAAAGTTCCCTTGAAGAATCGAACTACTCTTTCGTTTATTTGACAACAGGTTTGTTTGAATTGAGTTTCAGAATGTGCATCCACTTGCATGCTGTCATGGGCTGTTGGAGGAGACTTTTCAGGATCACCGTTAGTTGTTATGCTTTTGTCTCCACAACAACAACATATTTTATTTTCAAAGTAGATATGATGGACTGTCACGACAGCTGGGAAAAATGTAATGACGGATATATAGTTCACGAAAATTGTAATCCCGGCAAATGATCCAAAGCCAGATACTGCTAGCAAAGGAGAAAATGAGTTGGCAAAGAATGCTACCATTGTGGTGAGAGATGTTACAAACATGGCCAAAGCTGCTCTCTTGAACACGGCAGACAATCGTTCTTCTAACGAGTCATATTGTCCTTTTTTATGCAGGGCCCATGTATCTGCAAAAATAAAAATGTCGTCTGCTCCAATACCCAAAAGGATAAAAACCGCCAAGACATTAAAAATTCCAAAGAATTTGTAGTCCACGATGCAAGTATAAATCAAATTGGCGCCAACGAAACTGGTCATAATGCTACACAGTCCGAAGGTAGTTACAAACAGGGAACCAGTCTGGAACCACATGAAGAAAAAAATGAATCCAAAGCTACCAATCAAATATAACCAATCGATTAACACTTGTCGCAGGGCTTCCTGCCAATATAAAGAGTAACTCATGAACCAGAAGTTCATATTGCCAACGCCAATTCGAAAGTGGTGCATCAGTTTTGGGATGAGATTTGTGTAAGCCCAGTTATTCCAGTGGTGTCTTTGAGTGCGTTTGTTTTTGGTATTGTTACCAAACTGACTGAGTGGGTAACCAAACGATATAGAGGTCCGAGTAATTTTTGATTTGAGAATTCCAGACGTTGCATTGATTTCGGCATCCTTCCCCAGGAAATACTTTAAAGTGCCATTAGTGTCTTTGTGCGTGTGTGCTCTGAAAATAACTTTTTGGATGTTTGTAAAGCTTGGATCATATAAATCGTCATGGACATATTGATAACTGCCGTCAAAATATCTCAGGATGGAGAAAAATGGTCGACACTGTAATACATTGGACACTTTGAACAGGCGACAGTACTTGGATTTAAAGTCGTCCATATTGTAGAATGAATATTCAAATTTAGCGATTTTCTGCAGATTTTCCCTAGAAAATATATTTCCACTTTTATCTTCATATATGAACATGATATTTGTTAAAAGGTATTCTCTCTCATGAGGTCCTTCGTCAACATCGCGACGGTATCTGCTGACCAAATGTGTCATGTCGTGATTTATTTTATTGGGATCGCAACCACAGTTTTGGCGAGACAGCGGGAGCCCATGGCCATCTCTGTCACAACATATGTTTGTGTTGTCCAAGAATCCGTTCATGTAGGAATCATCATCATCCTCTCTGAAAAAGTCATGTCCGTCGTTTGGTGTTGAAGTGAACGGTTTTGTTAAAAGATGTTGGAATTTCAGATGTTGTTGCTGAAGGTCATCCTGAAGATTTAGCTTGAGGAATATGCCGTTACTTGTGACTTCAGCTGAGCGTTTTCGCCTTGAAATTAACTTAGGATCAAGCTCCTCATTCCGATGTGCCCATGCCTAAAAGCAAGAAAAATGAGAACGGGTGTTTTTAATACATTGAAAGCGAGCGGCAGGAAAACAGTGGTTCGGACCACAACTTCAAAGATTAATTTCCTGGTTAGTTTGTAATTGCCATTAGAACCACTATACTGTGATATTGATCACTTCGAGTCAAACTGATAACCTAACCTATCATATTGTCACCTTAAGTTATCCTCCCACTCTGATAATTTGCCTCCAAAGCACTCAAGCCCCGAATTATGTCAGCTCCGCTGGGGCCTGTCCTTGTACAAGGAGGTAACTGTTTCAGCGTTAGAAAAGTGACTCAGTTTCTAATTGGCTGATTATGGTTACCATGGAAACAAGCTGCAGACTAGGGACTAGAGGCTGCTACTACCCACGGTGATAAGGATCAACTTTCTGATTAGTGTCTCAGTCTAGTTGAAGGGTCACAGTATAGTTTTGTTTCCTGCACTGTACTAAAAATAAAGTCTGAGTGTAGTAGAGATAACACGTAACAAGGTTTGCTTTGGAGGTAGCAACTGTATAATGCCATACATGTCACCTGGAATTATCACTTAGACTGTCAATTTTGACGTTCTCAATTTACAACTGAAAAGTTTTCCTTTTGATCTTCTTTTGCTTTCATACAATATATATATATATATATATATATATATATATATATATATATATATATATATATATATATATATATATATATATATATATATATATAATACTTTATTGCTTTATTTGTACCCAATGTGGGTTTACAGCATACAAAATTATGTACAATAAAATATATACAAATAAAATGCAATTGAAGAAACAAAAAATTGTTAAAATTATGTACACACAACTAAAATCCTACTACCTATCTAATGATTTTTTCTTTCTTTTCTTGAACATATTGTATACACACTTGCCGACTGGCACCGCCACCTCGCATTCGGGGGAAAAAAATAGACTTAGGGAGAATTCCAGAGCTGAGACGGATAAAGCTGATATAAGGTCGTTTCTCTCATCTCTGTACAACGAACAGTGAAGTAAAAAATGTTCTTCTGACTCAATTTGGCCAGAATCACAAAATTCACATATTCTGTCTTCAACTAATTCGTGTTTATATCTACCAACTTCAATGCGCAATGCATGGCTACTTAGCCGTAGTTTCGAAAGGGCTTTCCTATACTTAAAAGATCTGATGCAACTTAAATATTTTTCTTTTACATAATTTACCTTGAAATTTCTATATGTTCTAAGTTTGGCACCTGATCCATTTATTACATTGTCGTTGTACAGAGATGAGTGAAAAAGTTGGGTGTGTTGATCTCGCAGGCGTATTCTCAATTTTTTCAGAAACACATCAGGTATGATATCTTTGCCTTTGTTTTTCCACACGTAAGAGAAACCGTTGTGCTCAAGTATTTTCCTGACGGCTGACAGCCACACTGTGTGGCCTGCGTCGTCCAAGGAAGAAATGTCATTTAAAGATTTTAACAATATATTGTCCGATTCCAGGTTTGTAATTCTTAACCAATATTTTATTATATTAATTTTCATGTCGATAGAGAGTGGGTATCTTCCCAGCTCGGCTAAAGATGCTAAGTTATGAGTTTTGTTCGATACTCCAAGGATGAATTTACAAAAATCAGTTTGTACCTTTTCTGATTCATGAATATTTATCAAATTTTGGGTATGTGGGTCACAAAAGTACTTTCCTGTTTTCAAAAATTTTGTAGGATGCAAGAGACCATATCTCACATCCATAGAGCACCACAGGCTTAACATAAGAATCAAATAAAGTGAGAGCTACATCAGGAGTTATCAGATTATTCCTGTCTGACACAATACTGCGTTTCAGCATGAAAGCGGCCTTTTGTGCTTTGTCAGCTAGGTGTTTTTCCGCATAAGAAAACACTCCACTTGCTTTAATCATGATACCCAGGTACTCTACACAGTTAACTAAGCGAAAGTCTTTACTACCATATGTAAATTTAAACATTTGTTCCAGTGATTCACCCTTTTTGTTAAAAATCATTCCCATACTTTTGTCCAAATTTACATCCAGTTCCCATTTGAGACAGTAGCTGTTAAGATTATTTAAGTATATATATATATATATATATATATATATATATATATATATATATATATATATATATATATATATATATATATATATATATATATATATATATATATATATGTATATTCAATAATGTATATGCGGTCTCATTTACTTAGCATCCAACCATATCTTTGAGAGTCATTTATTATCTGAATCATTTACCTAAAGGTTTGTCCCATTGAGTGATTTGTTTCTAATTTTGATGCGGAAAAAATTAAATAAGATTTTTTTATGATTTAATCTGTATACACACGCAAGTAAACTGAAAATGCCATAATATATGTGATCAATGTATGATAGTAAGGTGAACGTGGGGTCACTTGTATCGATGGGCAATGTTTTAATAGTATATCATTGGCTACATATATATAAGCCAATAAGCAATTAAAATACCAAGAGATATATGATCAATGTATCATAACAAGGTGAACGTGGGGTCACTTGCATTACATACACCTGGCAATATTTACTAGCATTTCATTGGCTGATATGGTAATTGAAAAACCATGATATATGTGATCAGTGGATTTTAACTGGGTGAGCATTGGTTATTTTGGACGCATCTTGTAATGAGTCCCATTTCATCGGTGCGTCCTGTGCAAAGGCGTTGCTAACAACTTGATAATAATGCACAGATGCAACCATAATAACGAGCAGCAAACGAGTTGTTTATGGCTGGATTCAATTTAATTTGAGCATTTGAAAGTGACCAATAGGCAACGAGATACACATGTTTAATCAGGCCGTATTCATGCGTTATGGACATCATACATTAGTGGCTCTGCACAGGCTATGCCAGTATACATTAGAACACACTCACGAATGTACAATGACACAGTGGTCAGAAATGATTAAAAAACTTGCAATAATTTAACAACTCCAATGGTCCCGTGACACATGAAAGACATTTCTATCTGTGAGGTCACATAAAACTGTGCATGTACAGACGGCTGTGGGACATATGAATACGCAAGGCTCCTCAGCATGGAAACAGACTTAGTTAACAAAGCCTGTTGTCAATTTTAAAGACACTGGATATGTTTACAATAATAGATGTAATACTTTTGACCGTAACACAATGAACGTGTGTAACAAAACTACAATCTACTAGACCTGAGATTTATTTTTGCGCTAGTGTCAAACACCAGGTATGTACATCTGTCACAAACCATCTACTTGTGATGTTATTTGGGAGTGCTTCTGTCGTATGTATTTAGACAAATGGTCAAGTTCGAACAGGAATCACATACGATGTAACTGGACACCAGGTGATAACAGGGCTCCATAGGCTGACTGGGTCACCCAGTATAAATATTTGAAAACGAACGAACGAGCGAGTGAACGAACAAACAAACAAACAAATAAATAGATACCTCATTTCGCAAATACATGCTTTCCGTGTCAATTTCGAGGGGTAGATCATCAAAGACCATTGGGAAGATGTTGTATCCAGTTTGCCACAGGACCACCGTAATGACAATGAACGCCAGGTGTACCCCCAGGGTTATACCTGCAAGTAGAATTGATAAAGATTTTAATTTGTTACATGTAAAACACACACACACAAAAAAACGTAAAATAGCACCACATTATAGTAATGTGTAACGTGAACTGTTGAATTTAATCAGATAGAGTAAAATCTGGCTTCAAAGACCGCTCACAGGAATCGCAAAATTGTGGTGCGGTGGAATCTCCATGCTATACGAGAACCCAAGGGACTGAAAAATGTTGTTTTATAGGGGGTGGGTGGTCTTAATGGGAAATATGATTTGTTTTAAACATTTTTCCCGAAGAAAACAATTTGGAAGGAGGACAGAGCTTTATACAAATCCTTCTTGCGAAGAAGAGACAAGAGCACAGGACATCCGGCAGGTACATTCCAAATTTACGCCTCTCGCCTCGCCCGGGGACTGAACGAGGGGCGCACGGATGACACAAGTAGAGGGGAGACATCACTAAACAGTTTTTTTTTTTGAGACCCTTTCTTGGTTAATTCGTTATAAAACAAAATAGCTAATGAATATTATAAATATAAACGAGGGGGCGGTCATAGCATCGAGCTAGAACAAGCCAGGCCGCGAAGCGGTCCTGGAGAGGAGCAAACGCTATGACCACCCCCTCATTTATTTTTATAATATTCATTAGCTATTTTGTTTTATAACGAATTAAGTAAGAAAGGGTCTTAAGACAGACTACACTAAACAGAGCACAGATACAGAGGCCATGATGCGATAACCAAAGACAGTGCACTCAGTTATTGTTTCACATTGAAAGTGTTTTTTTTTTCAATATAATCTTGAATTGATAAAAAGATATTGATGTTTTCCTATAAGAAACATCTATCATGACCATACAAAACAGTACTAACTGAAAACGGTGCAACCGAACTGATAGAAGCGTGGAGGATATCGCGGGCAATGACATATCGTGGACAGGTTGCGAAATAGGGCCACACGCTTTCGGTGGTGGCGCCACGTGTTCAGCTTGTGGATTCGATAACCAGGGCTGTCTTGCTCAAATGTCCGTTCAGCTGACTGCAGCCCATACGCAAACGGAATGCAAAATGGACAAATATTTCTTACCAATATTTAAAAGTTCTAAGCAAACGACACAACATGTTTCTAGATTCGAAATTCCCGATTAAATTGTAACAGAGTCGGTAAGTTTCTGGTATCTAACGGGAGTAAGTTCTATAAAGTAATAGCAGATGGAAAGAATGATTTCTTAAAAAGGACTGTCCTGGAGTTAAAAGACGGCATGTCAGAACGTCTGCTAGGATCGGAACTTCATCTGGTGTTTGGACGATGGTTTCCATCTATTAATAGAACATCAGATAATGCAGCATACAAATAACTAGTAAAGATGATTAGCTGCATAGCAAATCAGTGTGTGTGTCTTCAAAGCATATTGGTATGGCAATGTACAACTATTCCATAACACAGGAGTAGAAGTTGGAATGGCATCTCTATTATAGCTTTGACGATATTCAAGTTTTAAAGTTTCTAATGGTGCTTTTTAGCATAATTTAAATTGCTACAACGTTTATTTTTAATTCATTAGATGCGCAATGGCCAACAACCCCTAGTAGAGCTTGGAATGACATCTCTATCTATTATAGTGTTGAAGATATTCAAGATTGAAAATTTCGAATACTGCTAATTAGCATAATTTAAATTGCTACAACTTTTGTTTTAGACTCATTACATGCGCCATGGTCAACAACCCCCTAGTAGAAGTTGAAATGACATCTCTGTCTATAATAGTTTTTGAAGATATTCAAGTTTTAAAATTTCAAATGCTGCTAATTAGCGTAATTTAAATTGCTTCAGCTTTTGTTTTAAATTCATTAGATGCGCAATGGTCAATAACCCCCTAGTCGAAGTTGGAATGACATCTCTGTTGTACGTTTGAAGATATTCAAGATTTAAAATTTCAAATGCCCCTAATTTGCATAATTTTAAATATCTTCATTCCTCTGCATAAAACGGTCAAATTCCTTGTATAAAGGTACAATCATGCCAAGTTTGGAGTTTCTATGTATAATAGTGTCCGAAAAAAGTGTCAGACAAATTTGCTGGTAAAGAAGAAAGAAGAAAGAAGAAAGAAGCAAGAAGAAAGAAAGAAAGAAAGAATCTCAGGAAAAACAGAAAAGTGTGCGTTGACACACACACTTTAACTAGGTGTAAGTTTGTGTACTATATCTAATACATTGTTGTCCATTTACATCTTTCCCTTCGCTTTGACAGTGGCTTCCAGTCAGTTTCTTCCAAGAGTTTAGCCTTTGGGGGTAGTTCTCATAGCACCTGTCACAATTCGGGCTGTAGTCAGCTAAGTGTCTTCAAGAAGATCTTTATCAGATTGGGTGCAGTCGTCCCAGACCAGGCCACCATATTCCATGATAGGACGGATGAAAGATTTATAAATTGTTTCCAAGGTTTCACGATCAAGACGGTACTGGACAGATTTCATGATATTTAACTGTTTGGATGCCTAGAGTGCAATTTGTTTAATGTGAGAACTCCATTTAAGGTCTGATCTTAACGTAAGCGCCAAGTGTTTATATTCGGGAACATCCTCCAGTTGGTGGCATTGAAAAGTGAGAGGAGGGTGATCAGGGGTGTTTTTCTCAAGAGAAACGAGCAATGTATCGGTCTTCAGTCCATTGAAGGAGACAATCCACTCTTGGACCATTCATCTGAGGAGGTAAGGTCACTATTAATAACCACGACAGCATGGACTGGATCATCGACAGTAAGATAAAGTGATGTATCATCAGCGAATAGTTTGACATTAGAGTTTACCACATAAACTATATCATTGATGTAAATTATAAATAATAGGCTGCCTAGTACAGACCCTTGGGGCACAACGGCCGTGATAGTGCCCCATTTGGAAGACTGCCCATTAAGACCTACGCATTGCCTGCGATCCTTAAGATAGTCGCCAAACCATGCCAAAAGGTTGTCTCTGATACCGTTCTTGTCTAATTTATGCAGGAAGCCTCTGTGCCAAACTTTGTCGAAAGCTTTGCTTATTTTCTTCATCAATGGCTATACATAGTTCATGATATAAAGAAAGTAGTTGGTTGAATGTAGAGTCACCCGGTATAAAGACGGACAGGTTTGTAGGGATAGCCATATTGTCCCGAAAAAAAAAAGTTGAATGCATGTTTAAACACTACTCTTTCTATTACTTTCCCTGTACAGCTTAAAAGAGATACGGGACGGTAATTGTTGCACAAGTAGGCATCGCCCTTTTTATGTAGGGGTGTACCGTGCGCCTCTTTCCAGATAGACGGAAAATGACTTTGGTTCAGGGATGTGTTGAAAAATTCCGTGAGAGGTGTATAGATTTGGGGAATGGCTTCTTTCAGACGTCTATTGCTTACGCCCTCAGGAACAGTTGCTTTGGAAGTATCGAGGCTTTTTAGAATGTCAAGAACTTCGTGATCAAGAATACTCAGATTGCCTAAGACATAAACAGGATGGTCCGGGGGTGATGGGATTTCAGCCGCTGGTGTATCTATGTTACTTTGGCTTAGGAAGAAAATTGTTCGGCTTTAAATGCACTGTCAGATATATGTTTCCCATCACATACTAATGATGATATCGCCTGAAGCTAGTTTTTATTTAGAATTTATTTAACTGTCCTCCATCATGCTTTATCTTTCTTTTTGGAATTTTTAAGACAGTTACTTAATTTTGGTATTATGACGCTCTTTAACTAAACAGAGATGCTCCTGGTACTGATTGCGAAGCTTATTATGCGTAGCTCATAACTCAGCGCTACGCGGACCATTATCATTATATTTCGCTCGGTGGAATGCGTGCATGACCTTTAATACGCTTTTCGCGACGGAGAGTGCATGACCTTTAATACGCTTTTCGCGACGGAGAGGATATAATTTGATTCAGGATAAACAAAAACAGGACTGCACATTGGCAGTCTTTGATATAGATTGGTCTCTTTTCTGAGATGGTCTTAACTGGAGATTCCACTCTGTTCCAAAGCAGGTGGTCTCTCGTGTATAGGAGATGGGCCCATAAAACTCTAAGAAACGAAGATTTCAACCAGAAAACAAAGATTTGCTCGAAAACAACTCTGTCTGTATGTGAAAAGTTTGCATGCGTTAATAGTATGTCCTTTATTTTTCCACGAAAATGCTGTTGGTGGCTATGCCATTGACTATGGCACAGTGTTAGTCACTAAACGTGATCAAAGGAGATCAAATCAGATATCTATCCCCAATCTTATGTCAAATATTAAACAGTGCAACTTTGAAATACTAATGATCTGCATGTATCTGTTTCTGATTGTTGGGTGGGTGTGCATTTGGTAGCGAGAATAGTTTGAAATGCTAGAAGATGTGATTTGCTTATCAGCAAATCAGTCTGGGTGCCTGGAGAAACTGCAATGCAATGTATGCAGCTGTGACATAAACCCCAAATGATCCAAATGTGTAAAGGCATGTTAACAGTATGGCCAAGATGGTGAAAGTGTTGCAGAATGATATAGGTAGACATGTTAGCTTTGACCTTTCAAGGTCACTCTAGATCAAAAAAGACAACACTAGATGACAGCTTATATGTCATTTCCTACTCATGTTGAATAGTAACTATGGCCCCAAAGTGCATCGTTTTCCATATGCAGAGATTCTAATGCTGCGTGGCCTTGCTTTGACTTTTCAAGGTCTCTCAAGGTCAAAAAAGACAGCACCACATGAAAGTCTATATATCATTTCCTATTCATGTTTAATAGTACCGATGGCCCTTAAGTGCACCGTTTTCCATGTACAAAGATTTTCATGGTGTGTGACCTTGATTTGACCTTTCAAGGTCACTCAAGGTCAAAAAGGACAGCAGCAGGTAAAATCCCATATGCCATTTCCTATTCATGTTCAATAGTAACTGTGGCCCAAAAATGCACAGTTTTCGAGATACAAGCTTGTACCACTTATACATGCTCTCACTCATAGCCAGAAAATATGACAGATTTGAATTGTCCAGTGTCTCAAAATTGCATAATATTTATAGTAACAGGCTCAGCAATATGTCTATGTGATAGGCCATCCTAAGAAACATATATTTGCCATTTCAAAACATGTCACTGTCTTTAATAGTTTTGAAGATATTCAAGATATAAGTTTTGGCTATTAACCTAATTTGCATAAATGTAAATGTTAGAACTTCAGCTCATGCTTCACTGGATACACCTATGGGACAGTCTAATGTATTGAAGATGAAATGGCATCTCTGTCTATAATAGTGTTGAAGATATTCAAGACTGAAATTTTGTTAATAGTTTTGAAAATATTCAAGATTGAAATTCTGTGTATTCTCCTAATTTGCATAAATGTAAATGTTACAACTTTGGCTTATGGTTCATTGGATGCGCCTATAGCACAAACCTGTGTATTGAAGCTGGAATGGCATCTCTATCCATAATAATTTTGAAGATATTCAAGATTTAGATTTTCTGTATTCACCTAATTTGCATCCGTTCAAATCCTACATTTTTGGTTCATGGTTCATTGGATGCGCCTATAGCAGAAATCTATATGTGGAAGTTAAAATCGCATCTCTATCTATAATATTTTTGCAGATATTCAAGATTTAAATTTTAGGTAATCATCTAATTTGCATAAATTCTAATCCTTAAAGTTTGGTTCATGGTTCATTAGATGCACCTCTATCACAAACCTACATATTGAATTTGGAATGGCATCTCTATCTATTATACTTTTAAAGATATTCAATATTTAAATTTTCAAAGTGCCTTAATTAGCATAATTTAAAATTTTACAACTTTTGTTTGCTGTCCATTAGATTGGCAGATGTCACAAACCTATATGCTGAACTTTGAATTTTGTATCTATCTGTAAAATTTTTGAAGATATGGAGCTTTTAAAATTTTAATTGCCCCTAATTAGCATAATTTTAAACATCATGACTGTTCCAAATCAGAGACAACTTCCCAACTAGGTGTATAACCATGCCAAGTTGAAACAGTATAGCTTGCACGGTGTCAGAGAAAAGCTCCAGACAGATTTGGCGGAAAAAAAGAAAGAAAGAAAGAAAGAAAGAAAGAAAGAAAGAAAGAAAGAAAGAAAGAAAGAAAGAAAGAAAGAAAGAACAATATGTCTGGGTTGGCACCCAGACATAATGATCTGTCGAATATGCGGGATCCTCATGGCCTCCAAAGTAGACCCAAGCTGTGTGTTTTGTCTACTCTGCTGCCCTTCTTTGACAAGGTCACCGTTTTAACTTCGAAAAAGTACCTCAGTTTCTAATTGGCTGAGTATGGTTACCATTGTAACAGGCTTCGGTACACCAGGGACCAGAGGCTGCTACTGGCCAAGGGGATAATGATGAACTTTCAGATTGGTGTCTCAGTCTATGTGGGAGAGCCACACTACACTTTGCTGCCTTATTATAAATAGACCCCTGTCAAAGAAGGACAGGTAAAGTATAGTAGAGATAACACGGAACTTGGTCTGCTTTGAAGACAATTTAAGAATCCTCATGACACTGGGTGCTCTGTATGTAGCGACTATTAAAGCTGGCTGTGGAAAGTAAACAGTTCTTACAATGCCACGAGGGCTCTCTGCATGGAGAGGCATAAAGGGATATTTTCCCAGTGGCATACTGGGGATTTTATTTCCTGTACCATCATACTAGAAGGGGGGGGGGGTACGTCCCCCAAATCTTTTATGTGGGTGTGCGGCTCGACGTTTCAAAAACTCGCTTCTTCTTAGGACACTTTTTACAAAAATGATACCTGTGTTAGGGAATTTTTTAACCGAAATAGTGGAAAGTAAGGTCCTAACTGGGCGTGATAAGTGCTCCAGGAAGAAAATTTTAACTTTAGTAAGGGAAAATTTCCCTAATTTTGGGCCATAAAAGAGAAAAATTACCCTTTTAAAGATAATTTTTGGCAAAATACTGGACCTTTGTTAGAACCTTCTCGCTGAAAAGAGGGGCCTTCAAAGTGGGACATACGATATCGTCACTAATGTGAGTAACCCCTCTCCCCCCGGGACTATAAGCCTATTCTTGATGCCAAGAGACCACTGGACCTCTGGGTAGAAGTTAACAGATGATCACAAATAGTACCATCAAAGCATAAAGTGCGAAACATTTAAAGTGTGGATTCGTGTAATCTCAGTGACTTGCTGAGCCCTGCTGTGAGAGACTTTGATTGATTGATTGATTGATTGATTGATTGTGTGTGTGTGTGTGTGTGTGTGTGTGTGTGTGTGTGTAATAAGGGACAAAAGAAAGAGACCTGTTCTTTACAGGTACAGCATCTGGTCAGTTCTTGTTAATTTTTTTTTTTATATATAATAAATGAGCAAAGACAGTCATGTTGTAATACATCTATGTATTGCCCATTGAATTATGATACTGTGTATATGTTGTACACGTTTGTTTGAATAATTTTGCACATGTGAATGTGTATTCTCTGCCATACTTCAAAAAAGGACTGACCTCCGCTTCTGCCTTGTATTGACCAGAACGGTAGCTGGTAGTAAACACTTATCAAAGCTCGAGGTCACCCATGGCATTACATAACCTCTCAGCATGATGTCTGTAGTTTCTTTGATGCCAGTCAGCAGGATCAGCACTTGAATCATGTGTCATCACATCCATTTTAGATTGAAGCATAATGTTCATACGTAAACTGGTCTACCCTTAGAGAGAGAGAGAGAGAGAGAGAGAGAGAGAGAGAGAGAGAGAGAGAGAGAGAGAGAGAGAGAGAGAGAGAGAGAGAGAGAGAGAGAGAGAGGATGTAATTGCGGAGCACATCTCTCTTAAGACCACATGATTCCGAGGTCCATAGTTCTATATTTCTAATTCTATATGACCATACATTGAGAAAGCACCTGTTGTGTGTGATCACTCTGGTCATTCAAAGTAGAGGCTATTGTATATTGATATACAGTGGTACCTGCACAGTATTTGGTCTCCTCCTTGGCCTAAAAAGTGCCCATACAGTAGATGGCCTTTCACAGCAGGTAAATTTACAAAGAACCTGACTTCTCTGTCTAACAACAAGCAGTGTGGTTGTTCAGAGTGGTGACCACATGCATCAGGTGTACCAGTGAGTTTGTTAGGGTGCTGCATCTTGTGATCACCTAGAGTTGATATATTTCGATCAATTACGCTAATTAGCAGCATTTGCAAGTTTCATTCACCCATAGGAGAAGCAGAAAGAAAAGTGTATCTATCATAAGCAACTTTGTTCTTGTGGTTCAGCTGATTAACATGTAATCAAAAGTTGAGTTTAGAGGCTTGTTGCTTAATTCATAATAATACAGGAAATGCATGCACTACAAAAGGGGAGGGGGGGACATTACGCCTGTACAGGAAATAATTTTCCTCTAGAACAGCACACAGAAAATGAGAGGGTTTTCAGTATGTTAGTATGGAAAATAAAGTGTCCCAGTATCCCAATTGGGAAATATCCCTTGACAACCCTCGAGAAAGACCCCATGACACCATTAGAAACAGTTTACTTACCACAACCAGCTTTGGTTTAAATATATTTTTATTGGTTACGATAACAAATCATTGTACACAGTAGCTATACAACGATTGGAAAAGAGGATTGAGCCATATTTAAATCCATCTCGTGAGAAAAGACAATGGCACACGACAACACAAGACTCACTTAAACACGTTGCAGAACACAACACAATGACGAGACAAACAGAGGGGCTGGTAATAAACTAATTGACAAACTACGAAGTCAATAACGCCATTGCTGTCCATATGAAACCATAAATTTACCTCTGACACCAGCATTTGAATGATTGGCGACTATACCAGGTCCTCAGACAGGATTTCCATAGTAAAAAAAAATAGATAAAAAAAAAATAAATAAATAAAAAAATAAAAAAATCAAAAAAAAATTTAAAAAATCCAAGGGCACCCAGAGGTTCTCTGACCATTGCCTCTTTCCTGGTCGAAAGCAGACAAATTTATAATTTTAATGTTCACCTTTCAGACATTTTAGGCTAGCTTGTTTTCTGTTAGGGAAACCCCCAGGGGCTATAGGTAGCAAGCAGGTACTGACGACAGTTACAAGCTTGCCTAATTGTACTTGATAACTGGTTAAGAAATATTATATTTTCATTGCATTCTCTTGACTTAAATACAAATGACTTTCATTCTTTTCTGACTTGATTTACAGTTTTTAGACTTGTCTGTTTTGCTACTTAACTTTATCCTTTGGCATCTTTCTATTTTAGCATTCACTTTCGGACATTTTAGGCTTGCATGCTTTGTGTCAGGTTAACCCAGGGCTATCGGTAGCAAGCAGCGGCCTACGACAGTTAAATGTTTGCCTAATTGTATTTAAAATCCTGTTAAGAAAAATTGTTTTGATGACATATTTTCGGCATAAATGCTAATGACTTTCATTCTTTTCTGACATGCCTAAATGCACATTTACTCAATTAAAAAAAAATCAAAATTGACAGTATTTTCTCAAATGTCAGACCTGACACATAACGTTGATACATTGACTCAGGTTTGGCAGTGAAATAGAGCTTAATTGTTTGAGGGGTAGGTGTCATCATGGAGCATGTTTTACATTTGTGGTGCAGGCTGTCCATTGTTGCAGTCCTTGTTAGGATTTCCCTTGGTTTGTACAGGTGGTCTAGCTGCAACTGCTTATTTTACAATCACTGGGACTGAATATAAGGCCCCAGCTTGTTTCCACTTCAGTAATACACTGGCGGGTGGTTTAACTAGGATAAGCTGTCCAGCTAGAAAGGGTACATATTGGTTCAGGGGTAAGTCAAATTGTTCTTATCTGAACCTGTACTATACAAATTTAGTAATTATGGTTTGTTTGACAGGTATGCTTCTTTCATAATGAAGCTCTGCATTTATAAGCAAAACTTCACGTATTTAGCTAATTCATCATTTGCCACGTTCATATTTATTCATTATTATGTGGGTTGTCTTTGCTGAATATTTAGCTTAGACAAGGAGCCTACTCAGAGAGACATGTACGGGTAATAGGCTCCGAAACATGTTGAGTAGTTACCCGCTGAAGACCCTTTGATTTATTTGGGCTGATACAGCCTATGTCAAAATTTAACAGAGGAACGTTTGCAATATGGACAACAGTAATTCCATATGTATATAGGTTAGACAGGGACAGGTTAGCTTATGGAGAGTAAAAAGTTCGGTCTGCGGAATAGGGTAATGACTCCTAGGAAGTGGTTCTGGACAAAAAGACACAAATACAATACTTAGTATCTACCCAACACCTACACTATTGAAACCAGCAGTCGAAGAAATAAACTCCTGAACAGCCAGGGAAATTGTTATGCTGTAAATTGCTTTATTTTCACATGTATTAATTTTCATGATTTTTGTATTTTAGACATTTCACTGTATTTTCAATTTCACTGTTTGGACATAATTCCAATTCAAACAATGTTAAAATACTATTTCACTGTACTTTAATTTCACAGTTTTGTGCCGTCAGCGAAATAAGCAAAAATAAGAGTACAGTGAAATTAAAGCAATTTAAAGTATTTTCATCAAGAGAGCACTGAACAGCCATAACTCTGTCAATTAACATACAATTTGCATATATATACAATACAATTTGCATATATATATATATGCAAATCTTAAGCGTTTCAAAGTTGAACTGTTTCAAATGTGACATAACACACACATATATCTATGTATGCATGTACGTATGTATGTATGTATGTATGTATGTATGTATGTATGTATGTATGTATGTATGATATAGGCCTATGCATGTATACTTTGAAGAAACATTGTCAGACTACACACAGAACCCTAAGACAGTTCCACAATGAAGGGTTCCCTGAAAGCCATTTCAAGTATTTTCAGAAATACCCGAGAGTAGGTTACCTACTTAACGAAGCTCTATGCTCTGCCTGTGGGGCAAAGCCCCTGAAAGTAGGGGTCTTTGTGGAAAAAAGGCAACTTTCCTGCTTAGCTGACTCTCAGGCCATTTTTGTACATGTGTGTGGTAGCACTAGCAGCCCGACAGTCCAAGGCCCTATGTTTGATAAGCAGGCACGAAAAATACCTTGCCATTCAGTTCTTTGAAGAGGCCTCACTGATACCGTAAATGCGAAGAAAGAGAGAGAGAGAGAGAGAGAGAGAGAGAGAGAGAGAGAGAGAGAGAGAGAGAGAGACAGACAGACAGGCAGACAGACAGGGAAGAGGAAACACGTTTTTTTGTCTCTGAAGATAATTTGGTTCTCAGAATGTTAATATTACACGAAACAACACCAACCAAAGTGTTCTTGTTCGTCATATTTCAACGCGCACAAGACTGACCATTAGTAACCATTAAAGAAAAAAGTAAGAGGCGGTATTGCGATGTTTTGAGGTTAGTAACCTTTGTCATCTGTAGTTTCTGACACGGCATGTGTGTGTCTCAGGTTTCATGTCTAATGGTACAAAAATAGCACGTTTACTCACCCTGAATCCCCACCCTGCATGCACATTCTTTAGTTGTTGGTTTGATAATAATGATGCAAAATTGATCTCTTCCTGTTTCGCCGCAGTAGTTTTGACAGATATAGGTACATGGGTCTCTTTTGGTCCATATTGCCAAAAAAGAATGGGAATTTCTTTAACACCCCCCCCCCCTGAAAATTTATTCATTAACATTATTCAGATTCGCCCAACAAAAATATGTATGTGGTCCGGCAGGGGCAGTGCTCCCATGCGGGGGGTAAGAGGGCAGTGGCCCCTGAATCTCCTAAAATGCTGGAGTTTCAAGTCACAAATAGGATATTTCCTGGAACTTCAAACACGAAACTTTTTGTTTGTTTGTTTATTTTTATTTCCTTTTTTTATCGATTTTTATTTATTATCATCATTTTTAACATTTCAGTTGGCAAGAAAGCTGTCATTCCCGAAAGACTATGTAACTTTTCATTTTGTCGGGGCTTGCTCTGTGCACATACATATTCATTTTGCACCCCTGCCTTTCAAAATATTATCAAATACACCAGACTTAGTATTGTATTTGTCTATTTAACTAATTACAAAGGAAGCCCTGTCGACTGAGACAAGCCCATTCTTACTCATGGATATGTGAAACAAGTGCGTGGGCGTCAATATGTGATTTAATCACAACTCAAAGGAGAACAGTCTTAATCCCGCAAAGCTTGCGGTAGAACAACAATACATCAATGGAAACGGCAGAACCACACATACACATTATTAAAGTGTGTACTGAAATTCATTCTTTCTTTCTTTCTTTCTTTCTTTCTTTCTTTCTTTCTTTCTTTACCGGCAAATTTGTCACACACTTTTCTCGAACTCTATTATACATAGAAACTCCAAACTTGGCATGATTTTACCTCCATACAAGGAGTTTGACCGTTTTATACAAAAGAATGAAGATGTTTAAAATTATGCAAATTAGGGGCATCTGAAATTTTAAATCTTGAATATCTTCAAAAGTATAATAGATAGAGATGTCATTCCAACTTCTACTAGGGGGTTATTGACCATTGCGCATGTAATTAATCTAAAGCAAAAGTTGTGGCAATTCAAATTATGCTAATTAGCAGCATTTAAAATGTTTAAACTTGAATATCGTCAAAACTATTATAGATAGCGATGTCATTTCAACTTCTACTAGGGGGTTGTTGACCATTGTGCATGTAATGAATTTAAAACAAAAGTTGTAGCAATTTAAATTATGCTAATTAGCAGTATTCAAAATTTTCAATCTTGAATATCTTCAACACTATAATAGATAGAGATGTCATTCCAACTTCTACTAGGGGGTTGTTGACCATTGCACACCTAAGGAATTAAAAATAAAAGTTGAAGCAATTTGAATTATGCTAATTAGCAGTATTCGAAATTTTCAATCTTGAATATCTTCAACACTATAATAGATAGAGATGCCATTCCAACTTCTACTCCTGTGTTATGGAATAGTTGTACATTACCATACCAATATGCTTTGAGGACACACACACTGATTTGCTATGCAGCAAATCATCTTTCCTAGTTAATGACTGAGATTGTAAAACAATATGCTGCCTAAAATTAAAGTGTCCTAGTGCAAAGCTATAAAGTAAATACGATTCTGAGATTCACTGGCCAACATTTATCAATGATTGCACCGATATACTTTTGTGAGAGATTATTGCAGTTCTACAGTTTAAGGGCAAGCTTTTCAAATCGATAAATGACATCACGAATTGGCAGTTTTATTTTTTCTTAATTTTCTTTCTCTCTCACTTTCTTCCTTTCTCCCTTTCTCTTTCTTTCTTTCTTTCTTTCTTTCTTTCTTTCTCACTTTCTTTCTTTCTTACCATAAAGTTAAAAATATATAGTTAATTTGAATGCTTTCCTAATTTTTATGAGATAAAACTGTATTTATTTCAATATATCCAATAAACACAGTCAAAAATTGTCAAGGGCCGATGCCATGACCTAGAATTTGATCAGGCATGCTAAACTTTGTGAAATATGTCTACTTACCGAACATTAACTTGGGCCATCTGGCTAACATGCGGCACCAAAGTAAAGCTTTGGGTTTGTCACCACTGGCTCCTCCCATGTTGCCGAATCTCAGTCCTTGTGAAAATTGTATCTTGGTCAATACAAATAAGCCCAATTATTTGGTCAATGCTTGTAGTTTACAATCCGGTAGAAACTGATGTTTATATAACCTGCTCGCATGGGACACATGCATACATCGGAGTGCTGCTTTGACATTCCAATATAATATAAAAATGGGCTCAAATCAGCTCACATAGCCTTTCCTCAGTCTTGGAAAGTATTGTTGAACGTAGAAACATCAAATTAATCCATGAAAATCATGTTCAGTTTACAATATCCGGTGCGTGTGTACCTGTACCCACAGGTCGCAGGTCCTCTGAACTTGCACACACATACCTGCACAAAAACCCACATGAAACACATGCGTCACTACGCTTTCACAAAAAGTACAGTTGCGGCAAAAGAAACCCGTTCAGCTTGCCTGCTCTCGTTCACAAACGCCCATTGGTCAGTGGTTGCATAAGGGAATACTGAGCCCAATTGGCAATCCCCAAGGATTACATGGACTAATGCAGTTTCTTGATATCACGCAGAGGAAGCAGACATTGAAATGGCTTAGAAATTTACCAAGACCCATGATCGCCTTTCTTGTGCATTTTATTGCAACTAGAAAAGAGGGAAGGACGTTCATTTTATGGTGTTTATTTTACTTACAATATATAACTATGTTTCTTTTTGATTATTCAACTGGGACAATTATCTGAACAAAAAGAAGGTTTTCCCTTTAAACATTGACATTGCACGACTTAATTAAATAATACACACAATGAGGGGGTAAAGGGGGTTTCGTATATTGACGTACTTGGCATTTATTTTCAGCCGTACCATAATTTCAAAATTGTCTTATTTTCCGTACCTTGCACCGGGTAATTGCCCCCCCCCCCCACCACCACCTTGATACAGAAGTCTTGTTTATTTACAATACTTCATTTTGTTTACCTCGCACAAATGGGTGCTACTGAGCAGTTTCTCACTGTATGAAACTTGACTTTAGATGCATTTCCTTCCTACATGTACTCCCACTTTTCCACTGAACGTTTAACCTTTTCTCGGTCAAACCGTTCTGCAGCGACCAATGATTTCAAAGGTTATCCGCATAATCCGTCTTGCAAAGTATTGTCCACTCTCAATTTTTTTTTTCGATGCAAACTACAAATGATTACCAGGATAACATACCAATGATTAACACCCATGGCCCACCGGAAACTGTTGACTCAGTCCAATAATCTTTCAAAGGTTAATGATGTATAGCGTTTCAATGCCTGAGGTATTTGCAAAGTAAAATCTTTCATTTATTCTTCTGAAAATAGATTTCCGACATTCTAGCCTTTACCTTTTTGATATTTAGACAAAACGTCAGCACTTAGAAGTATATAAAGTTGAAAATTTGAATATACAATATCTTTGGAGGAGGTGTAATTGTTACATTCTTACTCTATCTTAATATAAAATATAACATAATATAATATACTATAATAGTGAACCTAATACTACGTCCGGAGTTTAACATGAATTGTTAAACCTCATAATATCTTCGAAATTATGGTTGCCAGGACGCCGATTCCGGAAAAAAAATTGTTGTACATATGGAACAGTTCTTAGGTAGGTATGCAGATAGGTAAATGAACCTACAAGCTAGCAAAAAAAATAAATAAATAAATAAAAAAATAAATTAATGAAAAATATATAAAAAAAAAAAATAAATAAATAAATTTACGGGAATATTTATAGAATTACCACTATTTCAGCGATTGCGCGAAACTCTCCTTTCTGCACTGATGCAGTTACCTGCGTGTTCGACACGTTTAAGTTTCTCCATTTGTTTATTTTCTTTAAGTTCATTTTGTCTATTTTTCCATTTGAAAAAAATGGCATCTGATCCTGATTAAGCTTAATATAATGTGTAGTGCTGACAAATGTCCGACGTAGTAAATAAATAAATAAACAAACAAACAAACAAATAAATAGATAAATAAATAAATAAATAAATAAATAAATAAATAAATAAATAAATAAATAAATAAATAAATAAATAAATAAATAAATAAATAAATAAATAAATAAATAAACAAATAAATAAATAAATAAATTTAAAGCTAGGCTGCAAAAAAATTGAAATTAAATGCAAAGCTTTCTGGTTGATACAATATGGTTCTCGGTTTGTACGGACAAAAACTGGCTCAAATATATCTAGTTGTTCTTGCATAAATTATAATGATAATATATATAAAAATGACGGAAAATGATTGTGGTGATAATAATTATGAGGAGGATTTTTTAATTGTTTTTAATATGTAGCTCCACAGTGCGCAGTCATTCATGTAGGTTTTCTAGCTAACGCTTGCAAAGACGCTGTTGATGGGTTTATTTCAAGCACATTTATTTTTCTGACATGCATTAAAAAATACAGTGTATCTTATATTTAAAACACACGTAGAATAGTACATTTATGATGTTAATTTTATTTACATATTTTATTAGGCTTATGATGTACTTTCTTCGAAGAGCCAACATAAATAAATATTGCATTTGCATCATAAGTGGCCGGAAAAGGTTTGGGTGTTCAGGGTCGTGTTTTTGTATGTCTTTGTCTTTCTACTAATCAGCTTCTGAAGGAAGGAAATGATAAAAAAGGACACAGTCTTTAGCGACACAAATTTTCATAGATGATCGAAAAATAACAAAACAAACAAATAAAATAAAACAGAAAATAAAAAGATAAAAATAACATTTTGTGAACGAAGGTGAAGTTTACTGACAAAAGAGTAAGTATTTCATGGTTCCTAAACTGTCCTCATTATACTGAACAAAGTAACGTTGCATTTTTTGTAAATGGTCCATAGCTTGTCTTTCATGCAGCATCACATGGTGTGAAATCATGAAATCAAAGTTGGCAATTTTTATTTATACCGGGTACCGATCATTCCTCTTCAATGAGTCACTAGGAACCCTTCCAATGATTTGATGAAACGAAGATACATGCATTTATGGGAACAAGCCATATTGGTGAATGCACGTAGTATATATATATATATATATATATATATATATATATATATATATATATATATATATATATATATATATATATATATATATATATACACACACACATATATATATATACATACATATACATATATACACACACATATATATATATATATATGTATATATATATATGATACTTATATGTTTTTTCACAATTTCATTGCAGATTTAACTATACTTTTTTGACACGATTGTTTAAATCAATGTCAGAATAACTCCATAAATATGCTGTTTATCTATTGATTCGAAAACTACGGCAAAGCGTTAGTGTACAACAAGGCTCACTTTTGATGACAAGCTCTATATCCACGTAATTTTCACTTGTGCCAGTCTTTTCAAAATCTTGTGAACGGGATTGCCACAATAAATAGCTGTGGGACATATCCAGGTGAGTTGTCAACGTGGCGGCTGACAGTTTGTAATTATTTGACAAATTATTTCAAATCTGCATAATACATGTATGTTTTAACCACTGAGGGATGGCAAGCATGAATATGATAGATCCACCACCCACTTTTGTGGTTATTTGACATATTCATAGACTAGCCTGCTCAATCAATTATGATATTTGCGTGCCCAGTGGTTTTGAACACGTGACAAGTGTGTCAACGGAGGCTGTTTTAGCATTTTGAAATCTGTGTGCCAACACAGACTTTATGTTTTCTTTTAAATACTGGTGATTGACCCAGCAGTGGAATAAATATTCTAGTTGGGAATGGTCGCCATGTCGAAAATTGCGCAAATTAGGGTCATTTGGAATTTTAAATGCTTAATATCTTCAAAAGTATTAATGATAGAGGTACCATTCCAACTTTTTTCTCCCACGCAGGAACCCAACAGCATGGGGGTTCCTAGAGGCAATGGAGAAACTTCGGAGCAAGAGCGCCATAGAGTGAGTGGTGGATCTCGGTTCGCCCAAGTTCTACAACCTACTCTTCCTTAGCCATTAACTTGGAGATACAGAGACACAAGAATACCTCTTTAGGCATGATATTATTGTAATTTTACAAACTATGAAAGACGCCGAATATGACATCTCAATACTATCTTATAATTTTTTTTTTTTTCATTTTACAAGAGCTGTTCAACATGAAAAGGCTACTAGGGCATCTGGTGGAATTGTAATACTTATCAATCAGAAAATATTGCGTGGAGTTGATGTATTCTCACATCAGGAGTTGTAAGCTTGGGTGAAATTTGACTCTTTTTTTTTTGTCAGTCTGAACAGAGTTTTTTTTTTTTGGTATGGGCTGCGTTTACTTGTCACCAGAAACATTAACATATGGTGCTTGGAGTGGAAATTATTTTGATGTTATTAAGGCAGAGATCATAAAATACTTATCTAATGCAGATATTATATTGTGTGGCGATCTGAATTCGAGAACCTCTGTAAACAATGATTTTATAACGGTTATACCTTGCACTGATGCCCCTGTCAATTTACACACAACTGTAATATTTTCCGCTCATATTAATACTTTCCGTATAGGTGACAAGGATATTCCTCCTAGAATATCCAAGACAAAGCGAAGATAAACAAATATGGAAAAGAATTGCTAAATTTAAATAAATCGGCAAACTTGATTATATGTAATGGTCGGTTTGGCCCAGATAAAGTATAGGGAAGTTCACTTGTTTTACCACTCGTGGACGAAGTGTTGTTGACTATCTAGTCATTCATGTCTCAAATGTATATCTTATTTTGAGATCGACCCGCTAAGAGTGGAATCTGATTACTGTCTCTTTGTTTTTAATGTGAAATTTGGACCTAAATGTAGGCCTTTAGTAGAGAAATCTGAGAATGAAGGTCATAGGTTGTCTCATTATAAATGGGATTGTACACGTATTTTTAAGTACTACGAAGAATTGACTTCCAAAGTCTCTTTTGAAAAACTGGTTGATTTCCTAAGTTGCTTTCCCCTGAAAATAAAGTGGAAGATCACTGTGATGGATTTTATAAATTTCTGGGTCATGGTACTGAAAATACTTTCCAGGAATGCAAGTTGCACTCCAAAACAAACTTCCCATCAAATCGCTGGTTTGACAGTGAATGTAAGGCATTAAAAGCTCAAACACATAATTTTGTAAAATGTGATGACATATCTGACACAAAATAACCACTCGAAATTTAACCGGTTACAAAAAGAAATATAATCAAGTGATGCAGAGAAAACGTAGGTAGTATATGTATGAAGTAAGGCTTAAGCCCGAAAATTTCCTTTCCAACAACCCTGGCGACTATTGGCGTTTTCTGAAAGGTTTATCAAACAAGAAACCTAATAATGAAACAGATTTACAAAAATTTTATCACTTTTTTTCAGAGTCTACTTCCCCACCTGCTACAAAGTACTTTGATTTACAATTTATGGCGGATATTAGAATTTCTAATTTGGATAAGATAGATGACGAATCAGACCTTTTAAAAAAATTCATAATAATACAAGGAATTCTTAATTTCCCTATAACTGAAGATGAATTAAAACACATCTAAGAAAACTTAAAACCCGTAAAGCACCAGGTACAGATGGAAATGGTGCCGAATTTCTAAAATATACAGAGTCTCTCCTAACATATCCACTTCTGTGTCTTTACAATTACATGCTTACGTGTGGTAATTTCCATGTTCAGTGGTCACAAGGCATAATTAATCTGCTTCACAAATCTGGTAACAAGGCACCCCCTGCTAATTACATTAAGCTTGCTGTGCTCGTCACACTGGGAATTGTTTTTGAATCTATACTTAATGGTCGACTGATATCGAAATATAATATGTTTGAAGATGATGATATGTTCCCAGCTGGTTGCTGTCAGAACAAAAGAACAATTGATAATGTTTTTGTTTTTGTTTTTTGTTTTTGCTGAAAAGCAAAAATTCCTTTGGAAACCTGTGTATGTACGCTTTGTCGATTTTACTGAAGCATTCGATTATGCTGACAGCAATGCTCTCTTTTATAAAATACGACAAAGAGATATATCTGGAAATTATTTAAATCTCTCAAGGAATATGTTTGGTAAATCTAAGAACAAGGTAAAATGGCAGGGCTTTGTGAATGAAAATATGAATTGCTCACATGGGGTACTCCAAGGTGGAATTATCTCCCCAAAACAGTTCAATGAGTACATTTTTGATATTAGAGACCACTTAACAGACGAAGTACTATTACTTATTATATGCTTAGGATTTGGTGCTTTTCTCTGACACGGAGGCTGGCCTTCAATACCAGGTCAACCTATTGAAGAACTATTGTCAAAAATAGCATTTTAAGGTTAGTTTGCCCAAAACAAGAATTGTGGTGCATGTTTAAAAAACGTAAACATACCCCGTGCATTTATGTCGCTGACCAGTTATTGAAAACTGTCTCACAATTTAAATACTTGGGCATTATCTTTGATTGAAACAAAAGACAAGTCTTACAGTAAACACATACATATCTCGTTGAGCAGGCAAATGGAGCAATATTCTGCAGTGTTAAAATGTATTATGGATCAATGGCACATCATGTATGTTTAAATTATTAGATGCCCAAATCTTCCTATTCTGGAATACGGTTGTGATGTAATTGAAAGTGTAAGTTTTCTGAAAAGAATGTTGGGTGTATGACAGCAGACATTAACCGTAGGTGTTTATATGGATACAGGAAGATTTCCCTTATTCATCAGACAGCAGGTCAGATTAATTAAACATTGGTTGTATATCTTAACATTGCCATCTGAACATGTATTGAAATCAGCATACAATATGCTACTCGAGATATATCATGCAAGACAAACAAATTGGTGTATAGTGGTAGTGAAGATTCTTTCTTCAGCCGAGCTCATTTCTTTCTGGCACTATCAACTAGTGGAGGACGATTTTACTTTAAAAAAAAAAAAAAACATTAAGACAAAAATTGTATGGGGATTATATCCAAAAGTGTAAATTTATGCATCACTAACTAGAAAATGACAAAAAAAATTTCAACAATGACAACAAAATTTCGCTTAGAATCAGATGTACTAAGTGTGCCTAGTGTTACATACATTCAGTGCATTGCCAGACTTCAAATTGAGCTCTCACAACTTGAAAATAGAACTTGGACGCCCTGCCAAACTTAAACTTCCTGTCACAGACCACCTCTGTGTACGGTGTAATCTCGGAGTTGTGGATGATGACGCGCCTCACTTTCTTATACAATGCCTAGTTTTCGTGGCAAAACGCATAGTTTTCGTGGATGAACGCAATGAACTGTTTGAAAAAGCACGGAGCCTCTTTCCAAATTTCATGGAAATGGATGTAATAGAGATGTCTGTTGCAATTATGTGGTGTACAGATTGGCATGAGCAACATCCTTGGATCTAAAGAACGTGTTCTTCCATTACAGAGATATCCAGTTTACCTTAGGCAAGTTTTTGCACAGGTGTCTTCCAAAGTAGATCTAAATTAGAAATCTGCTATTAGCAACAAATTGCTCAATACAGTGTATTATTTGTCTTTCTAGATGGAACCACATCTCTGTTTATAGAAGGTTGTTTGTATGCATCACAAGCATTGAAGCTTGCAATGATTATGTCTATTCGCAATCCAATTAAATATTGCCTGAATATCCACTTGTACAATTCATAACCAAGATGTGAAACACTTAAGATATTATTTGTATAACCATCTTCAGGTGTACTTGAATGAAATTACCCGAGATTTCACTATTATTGTGACATAGGGTACAAAGCAAAGATTAAAAACATGTACATTTTATACGTAGAAAGCATTAGTCATGGTTACCATAGGGTACACTAGTTTCCCCTAGCCATTTTATACATTTTATATGCAGAATGCATTAGCCTTGGGTTCCATAGGGTACACTAGTTTCCCTTAGTCATTTTATATTGGTGCTCTATGAACTTCTTTAGTAATACAGACTTTGTTATATCAGTACTTGAGGTGATTTTATTTTATTCATAATTGCAGTAGACTAATATCAGTCACTGTGGAACTATCCTGACATGATGAAGTCTTATTTTATTTCTATCTATGTAGACTAAAATGTTCTATCTGAGACAGGCTATGGTGTCTCCGGATAGACTGTGTCATTGGGAGTTAGTTGCCAACTTCCATCTAATGATGTAGCATACAGTTATTTTATTATTCTACTGTATGTTGTGAGAACTGTACCTCATGTGCATTACATTGTTACTACACTTATACTTCAATTATGACTTATCAGTCACTTTGACTCCTTAAAGCCTAAAGGTCAATAAAATTACTTACCTTCTCCCAAAGTAGGGCAGAGGCTGCCACCTGGTCATAGACCAGTTGACGATGAACACTTAAATCAAGGTCCCATCCTTCAGTGGGTGTTGTTAGCCCTGCAGCCCCAGGGAATGAGCAACATCCTTGGATCTCAAGGACGTGTTCTTCATCGTGCAAATTACCCTGTTGCCTTATTACATCACAGCATGTTTACCGCAATGCATTTTGGGGGATTCCCAGGGACAAACTCAGCCAGCAGTTCAGACTCACAGTGGAGTAGAAAGTAAAATGCAGAGTTGACTCTTGCCAGTGTGATACACATATGTTCAAGTTCCTATCAGAGAAAGTTAGAAAATGCCGATCATTAACTGTTGCATCCCAAAGTGCACAAGTTCTAAGAGGAAAGACACCTGGACTCAGCTTTTACCAGTTGCTGTCCGACAAAACAGAAAGGAAAACCTTGATCAAACTGATCAAGAATGAAAACCTCAAGGTTGAGGCACAGCCATTGTTGTAGCTCTTCTTAAGAGTTGTTCTACCATTGCGGAAGGTAGTTTTGCACCAGGGATGCTGTTTGTTTTCATCTAATATTATGATGACATCAGCCATACTGCCACCACAACATATTATACCATATATGATGCTTTGACCTTGTCCCTGGTGATCCACAAGATGCATTGCGGTAAACATGCTGTGACGTAATAAGTTTTCAAGCTTATTGTGGAGACTTCACCGAAGTACCTGTGATTTGCATTTTCAGGCCAGGTTTATCAGTTCAGGGCACTCCCATTCAGCCTTGCCCTTCTGGTGTTCTTCTGGTTTGCGCAGGCAGTTGCCCCACACCTTTACCAGAACGCAATACACATTCATGTGTACCTGGATGTCTGGCTGATCCAGGATCTGTGCCGCCTAGATTCACAGCATCACACACAAACCATTCTGGAGTTTTGCAAATGCTTAGGCCTGATTGTGAATCTCTCAAAGTCCAGCCATGTCCCAAAGCAGATCATTGTCTTTGTTGGCATCCAGTTCGACCTGGTCCCCTTCATCTGTCGCCTTTGGGAAAAAAGGTGGGAGAGACTTCAGTGCATTCATAACTCCTGTGGTTTGCTCAGCTCAGCAAGTTGAGCTCCCAGGTTCTCCTGGTTCACCTTCACCATCATTGCTTGCAGCATGCCCTGTGAGACAGATGGTGGAGGGACCAACGCTACCAAGCCCCAGTGCCTGTCCTCCCAGAAGATCGCTGGCACCTCCTTTGGCGAATCATTCAAGAGACTGTCATGTCAGGGCAGACGTCACTCTTTCAGGTGCAACTTACCATGTACACAGACTCTTCTTGGTCCAGGTGGGGAGCTCATGTCCAGGGCCAGACAGTGTCAATCATTTGGCCCATGTAGTCCGCGTCCCATGACACAAACTGGTTTGAAGTGGAGGCAATATGCTTAGCACTCTTCCACTTCCTAGTGGACCTAGTGGAGCACAAACACATCCTGGTAATGTGCAACAACAGGATTGCAATTCCCTACCTCAACCAGCAAGGCAGATCATGCTCCCAAAAGCTGATGGAGCTGGCCAGACCCATCATAAGATGGTGCTCCGAACATGACATCCGCATGCATATGAAGTATGTCCAGGGACTACAAGATGCCCTGGCTGACCAACTCTCGAGAACAGATCAGCCAGTAGGGACGGAGTGGTTGCTCCGCCCAAAAGATTGTTCAGGCCATGTGGGACTGGTGGGATGCCCCCACATGTGGATCAGTTCCTGCAAGAGTAAATGCAAAACTTCTGGTTTATGTATCACCTGTCCCGGATCCTCAGGCCCTTGCCATGGATGCTTGAGCTATGGACTGCAGCAACCTTTAGGTGTACACCTTTCTGCCTCTGCAGATCCTTCCAAAGGTTCTGCAATTTGATCTTGGTTGTCCTCTGGTGACTTAAGGACTGATTGGTCCCTAGACCTTCTGGAATTAAGCGTTGAGCCTCCGCTACATTTACCAACATGGCCAAAACGTATGGTGCAACTGCAGAAGAATGTGTTCCACAGGAACCCTCAAGTGCTGACCCTCCACACTTGGCAGTTGTTGCACGGCACATCTGTGACATAGGTTTTTTGGAATCAGTAGCAGATAGAGTTGTCGGGGGGGGGGGGGAGGGGGCTTGGATTCTCTTCTCTAACAGTTTACTTGAGTTTACTTGGCTAATTGGAAAGTATTTTCAGATTGATGTGCCACTGGGAAGATACGTCCATGGTCTCCATGCATCGCAGACATTGCCTACTTCCTGCTACACCAGTGAGAGGTCCTTGGTAAAAGCTCAAGAGCCATGGGCATGGCGGGGTTGTGATTAGTTATCTCTTCAACCCTGGAGAACTTCTTGAATATCCCCATTGGGAATGATCCTTTCCTGTCGGCGCTCATTGCTTCTTTCTATACTGACATACAGGTGGACTGGCAGGTCCCAACACAGTGCAACCTCCCGTTGGTCCGAGTTATGTTAAAGAAGTGTCCCTTTGAGTGTCTATAGGACTCCAGATGGGTGGACCTCAAGTACTGGACAGGGAAAACTTGTTTTCTATTAGCTTTAGCTTCAGGGGCCAGAAGCACAATCTGTAGCAAAGACTGAATCCAATGCTTGTGCTTTGGACATGGGTCTTCCCAAGGAGGAAAGAGCCCTGTACTTGGCAAGAGTGCTATGCTGGTACATCTCTCTTGCACGAAAGGTGCCAGGTGTCAGAGGTCCACCATCTTTTTGCACCTCAGTAACCCTCAGCAGGAGCAAATTGACAGAAAAAAGCAGACAATCCTGAAGACCTATTAAACTGCTTTGGAGAGGCCTACAGCCTTAGAGCAAGTCTCAGCTAGAGCTCACCAGGTGTGAGCCTTTAATGCATCATGGCATGCCCTTAGGAATGTCCCTGTTGTCCACATCCTCTGGGCCTGCAGCTGGCATCCATCCAAGACTTTTGCCGAGCACTACTTGCGCGACTGCCTGGAGGAGGGCATGTATGCTTTTGCCAATAATCAGGCTTCTTTGCATAGGTTCCTTATACTGGTCTTTGGACTTCCCTTATTCCCTTAGGACATCACTGTCTTCCAGCTTATGTCACCCTGGGTTTTTGACTGGGTAGAAGCCTTCAGGTCAGCATACCAAGAGTAGGCCTTGACCTTATTTCAGACTCCTATTGGGTGGTAGTCCTTGGTGTCCCTGGCCTTCAGCTGTTGGACCCAGTTTTGAACACTGCTTTACAGAACCATATTCTATACCCACCTCCAGGTGCCCACCAGTTTTCAGGACTCACCAGTCTTGTCATATCTGCAGGACCAGAGGAGTAGAAAGTGACAGCATCTACCCACGTGGCAGACAGCTACAAATATCAGGTTGGTGGGCAATTTCCTGGGCGGCCCAGTGGGGTCCCATGCTGGTTGGTAATGGGGGTTTTCCAGGCTTAGGGCAGGACTCTGCTTTTGGGGGCCTGAAGTCCATGTACCTTTGAGGTTTTTCCCTCAGACGTTGCCTCCTCATGCAGACTGATGGTTCCCCCTTGTGATGTCGGTCCTGGTGGTCCTTGGTCAGTATGCCAGTAATGTTACACTCTCCTCCGATGCATTTGTATGTCTGCAATGGTGGTTGAGCGGTAACGTTTCATAACTAATACGTGAAATTTTTTAGTAATTTAGGTATACTTATCTCTCAACCACCAGGAAGGCCACTAGACCACCCTGCTTCCTTCACACAGGTGATGTCAACTGACTTATCATCAAGGAGGAAGGAAGTAATAGGGAGCATGCACACCAGGAGTCACCACTGGGTCCAATAGGAACTAAGACATGGTGCCAATGGGACTGGCAAGTTTTTGGGAAGAATAGAGTGAGTAACCCAACTCAATAGGTAAAGTCATCATCAGCCGGTTCATGTGGGTTCTCAGTAGAGGGCTCTGTGGGCAGGTGGGCTAGATATGTGTATTTCCATTTGTTTCCATTGTAATTTGCACTTGCGACACTGAATTTCTCGGGATAAATGGCTGTATACAGTTAAAATACTCCTGTAGATTTGGTAACTTTTGGTACAAAAAAATTAAATGAATTGAATGTTACTTTAACATGGAATCTAATGAAAATATAAACCTCTAGCTCACAAAAATGTTGAGTATTGGGTTGTATATTCAGCCAAATACATCTACATAATTGCTAATTGTGACCTCTCCTGTTGTGTTGGGCAATTTGGCCAGACACGGAGGTCTTGGCAAGGGTGGTTGAGAGGTAAGTATACTTAGTAATACCAAAATTACTAAAAATTTCATCTACTTACTGACAAGTACCAGAATTGGAAAACTCATTAATAACAGAGATACAGAGTATTACCACCCAGTGAAAAATTTGTTTAACCCTCCCACAAACTACATATTTCCACCAAGTTTGGGAACAATCTCAGTGACAGGTCTGAAGAAGTCAAAAATAGCTTTAACACACAAAAATTTGTAACAAAATAGAAACAAAATTGCAGTGCCAACTGTTGAACAAATTATGATATGGGGGTCCCCAGAAGTGTGCCTATGCAATTTTTAAGCAATTGGCTTGTTAGTTTTGGAGAAGATTTTCTAAGATTTTGCCAAAAAATAACCCCCAAAAATTAACTAAAATAAAGTCTTAAAAGCAATGGAGCATGGCCATTTGAACAAACTTGGATGGACAGATGCCTAACCACCACATTTCTAAGCCACAGTCAGCTAAAGTAAAACATAGAAAACAAGATGGCTGTGTGAACAGCCCTTCCTCAGCAGACCTTCACATTCAACCCATAAGTCCCACACCATTCTAGGGGATGAAGATGCTGTATCGAAGTAAACAACTTTGAGTTTCTATTGCAACCCCCATTGATTTACATGGTAATCAGCAGAATATGTGCATTAACTTGCAAGTACCCAAATTGAAATACTTGTTAACTGGAGGATCAGAAACTGATCCTGTGTTCAGCTGACTGAGCTTCAGCTTGACTTAAGCTTAAGGGGCCGTCTGTAAAGCTCAGCATATATAGCATTGCAGTATCTTATTCTACTCTCCTTTCTAAAATATTGCCATTAGCCCCTCAAAACCACACATTTTCTTTTAGATTTTAATCTATATTTTCATGATGTGACAAAAAAAAATCACCATTTTCTCATTATTTGAGGTGATAGGCGATATATTGCAAAGGGGCTACTTCAGAGGTTTCCTGGGCCTACAAACCATAACATTTAACAAAAATCTTCAAAATTTCGTAGAATAAAACTTTGATGTAATGTCTAGGAAGGACTTTCATTTTTTTTAAGCAAAAGGAACGATTTTTAAAAAAAAAATTTATAAAGAGGCACTGTTTCAATGTTCCACTTTGTGAAATTCAATATTGAAAAAAATTACAAATTATAAAAATATCTACAAACGCCACACACTGTTCCTAGGCAAGAATGTATATTTTCATTTCACCAAAATAGGCTAAACCATTTACGGGCAATCTGTTGAAACCCTCTGAGAAGTTGAACAAAAAATTTAAATTGTGAGAAAATGCAAGTTATTTTTTTTTTTGCATTCCTAATGATTACCATGTCAATGGGGTCTGCAATGGTGGTTCATATTTTGACTTTCCAAATCATAAGCCACGTTCACTTGAAACTTTGGATACAGATAATCCATTTTTTAAAAAAATCACGATTGTGGATGACCTTCAGGTTATAGGTCATAGGTCAAGGTCACAATGCCCATTAAAAAAAAAAGAAAAAAAAAAACATCAAAAATCCAAAAAAATCACTGGATTACAACCATTTGAGCACAGTTGGTAGATGCCTACCCAATGGACATCCCCACCAAGTTTGAAGTGAATCTGGCCAATTATTTTGGAGAGGTTGAAAATGTAAAATAGCATTGCAACCCTCATTGACTTGCATAGTAATCAACAGGAATGTATACAGTTTGACCTTTCAAACTCATTCAGGTTTAAAATAAACCATACAAATTGAAAGCCCATAGGTACTTTCCTATTACCGTTTATAACCTTGGGCCTACAATGCACCATTAATAAGGTATAAGCCAATATGTGAAAACTGCTGAGTCAACAGAAAAATGCAACAAGGATTTGACCTTGACCCTTGACCTCAAGGTTATATAATATTATATGGGAGGACAATTATGCGAGTTCACAATTAAGTTTGGAATCACATCATGGTGAGGAAAACAATCGGCAAGAATGCGAAATGCTCTGGACACTGAAAATGGCCAGACCGTTTTGGGCATGCCAACTACAACAAATGTATGCATAAAATCAGGCATAATTTAGGCTTACCTTGCAAAAATAAAAACGAAAAATACATGTTCATTGGAATGATTGAATAATTAATTTACTTATATCACAATATCTGACAGGATTGCAACAATGAAAACACAGCAAACATTAAGTCCCATTTACAAAGCGCTATTAAATCTTCACAGCAGTGAATGTTACACAATAGAAACATAGCATGTATACAATTTAACAACTGTCATGGGAAATCAGCTTTAAAAACTGCTGAAAGTAAACAAGAGATCAGTTTTGTTAGATACTAAATATATCCAGTTGGTCATACAGAGCAAGAGCTAAGCACTTAAAAAAAATAAGTTTTAGAAAGAGTATTACAAGATAAAGATTAGTTAATGTATGTACAGTGTCTTTACTTCAAAGTCAGTTCACTGTATCAACATGACCATTTTATGATTGATATATTTTCCAAACTTTCACAAAAGCTTATAGTACACTGCACAAGTTTCTTTTGAAACCATGCAGTAAACATAGAAAACTTAATCTGCACAAAAACAGAGGCCATAATCTTGATCTGCAAATTGACAGAGCTCTGAAAAACAAAAACAAAAAAACGGAGGACTTAACAATTCCAACAGGTTATACTTTCCATTCAGAAACACTATTTTGTTCAAGATAAAATTACTGATGATGATGATGATGATGATGATGATGATGATGATGATGATGATGATGATGATGATGATGATGATGATGATGATGATGATGATGATGATGATTATTTCTTTATGGAAGATTGGAAAATTATCCCATGCCTGCTAATAATACAAATCAGTCTAAGTACTAAATTATCGCAAAATCACACAGCAGCATCCTTTATTAACCCTTAAAGTGCTAATCACGGCTATAGTCGTTTTCTCATTCCCGTTAAACATATAATGGTTAAGATTCAAATTCCTCATAAAAATACCTTTCATTCAAATACTAGGAAGTCTGGTCTAAAGCAAAAAGTAGTCTTAGTCAACAGCTTTCTTTGGGGCACTTTGCGCGCAAAGTGCCCCAAAGAAAGCAGTTGACTCAGTCTTAAATTAGCGCTTTAAGGGTTAAGTATTTGTGCTCATCAGCATTTTGTCATGATGATAAACATACTTTTTTGCAGCTTCAAAAAAGACAATGATCAATTTTGAAGTTTGTGGACAACATGAAAAGTGATTAACCAGTATTTGTTTATAGAGTGAAACACTAAATACAGCAGCATAATGTAAGAGACCCATGGGCCTAATGCTCTGCTGACATATAATTTGATGTCCATCACCAAAAAATCATTTCCTTAAATGCATTCCCTCCATGACCTTGAGAAATTAGTCATGGTCACCAATTAGAGTGTTATGTACAATGTACTCAAGTGCAATTTTGATCGGGAGGCTCAATTCTCTTTGCCATTGATGTCCAAGGTAAACAGTGTCATTACAAATTTACCTCTTTCAACTTTACAGGCCTGGTCATCAAAAAAAAAAAAAAAAAACTGGTCAAGGTCACTGATATTATAGAACATTTTTGCACTGGATCTGATCTATATATCCCAAAAATTTGGCATGTCTAATTCAATCTTTTTTTGAGATATGGAATTCTATATCTTTCAAGACATTTGAACTCCTAATTTCTGTCAAATTATAGGTGGCGCCACTAGCATCCTATGCAGCCAAGATTTTCACCTCCTCCATAATCACACATTTGATGAAGATCCATAAAAAATTACAGATGCTGGACTGGTCACAATATTTACGTATTTTGACCTACATATTATATATAGTACTGTAGGTGACACCACCAATGTCGAACTTGACCTAGATTTTCATACACTTAAGTCTCAAAAGCTAGATGGGGCTAACTTTCAAATGGCGGAATCTATTACATCCACAAGAAAAAAATCTATGGACAGACATGTATGATTGCATCAGCTCTGTGACCTATGGTCAGTGGAGCTAAAAATGAGCTAAACCGTTGATGTGGACAAACTGCAATTCCAGACTGCGTGGACAGACATAAATTATTTTAAACGGCACAGACATTCCAAATTCAAATGACAGCTGGACCATGTATACACTTTACAATAATTATCTCTCAGGCAATACAGCAATATTTACCTTGACATGGCTACCTTCCTTCAAAAAAATTTACATATATATATATATATATATATATATATATATATATATATATATATATATATATATATATATATACATATGTGTATATATGTGTATGAAAAACACACATATGTACATACATATGTATAAAACTAAGAAAATATTTTCATTTCGAAGATTTCAATAATAAATGTCTTGAATTTTTGCAAGGAAAATGTTTCCTCATACTAAATTATCTTTGATACTCATTTTTTTCTAAATTCAAGGTTGTTTCTTTAAAACATTCAACTTGTTAGAATGGGTGAATATTTTAGTAATTTCGGTGTTAATAAGTCTACTTACGTCTCGACCACCATTGCCTAGACCTCTGTGTCTGGGTCCAACGCCCCAGAAAATCAAGTTGAGATCACATGATTGTTCCGATAACCTGACAGTCCTGTAGCACCATTTCTCAGTTCCTATGGATCCAGTGGGGACTCCTATGGAGCATGCTCTCCAATTGTTCTTCCTCTTTTGATGAGTGGTTAGTTGAATTCAGCCGTGAGAAAGGAAATAGGGTGGTCGGGTGGGTTTCTCTGGTTGTCGAGAGGTAAGTATACTTACTAATATCGAAATTATTAAAATTTCATGTTTTAGTTACCTCTCAACCACCATTGGCACTTTAAAGATGCAAAGGCAATGGTGTAATGTTAGTGGCATACGAACCACATATGACTGCTAGGATCGACAGCCGGGGGGGGGGGGGGAGGGGACCATTAGTCTGTGTCAGGAGGCAACATCCAAAGGGAATACCTCAGAAGTACATGGACTTGAGGCCGTCAACTGCAGTATGTGGCCGAAGCCTGATAACCCACCTTACTGACCAACACGGGACCACACTGACCCCCCCCCCCCCCGCCCACTGTAATTAGCTGTCCACCTCCTGGGTAGACACTGTCTGTTTCTACTCCTCTGGACCTTGAGATCTGACAGGACCTAGTCCTGAAACTGGCAGGCACCACAGAGCTGGTTTATGGTTCCCTGGGGCAGCCATCACCTTGGTCAACTGGCTCTAACCAAGCCATGACAGCAGGCACGACTGCCCCATACAAATATGAGATTAAGTCAATTTAACAAGGAGGCCCACTAAGCATTGCACCAACCTATAAACTGCATCATGTCGGAACTACAAGGGCGCCATAAAGTGAAACACGATGGCAGCCCTGATGGATTTGGAAGCCCAACGGACAAATATCAGGAACCCAAGCAAGAGTTGGTGATGCCTGCAAAGGTGTACATGCCCTCCCGGAGCACTATCATGCCAAGCAAGTAGTGCTCCGCGAAGGTCGTAGATGATCGCCAGCATAAGGCCCGTACAATGTCAATCACCATGACATTCCTCGGGGCACGCCAGGAGGTATTGAAGGCTCGCACCTTGTGAGCTCTGGTTGAGACAAGCTTGAAGACACTGAGCCTCTGCAGAGCAGTCTTGTAGGACTTACGGATCGTATGCTTAATCCACGAAGAAATTGTTTTTCTGCAAACTTGCTCCTTATGAGGGCTATCAAGGGGTAAAAAGAGGATGACCCTCGGACCCCTGAAACCATCTGTGTGTGAAAGGTACAAACACAGTGCTCTTATGGGACACAAGACTTTTTCCTCCGTGGAAAGAGCAGTATCCATGGCACGGAGGATAAAACCCTTGAAGGCCGTAGCTGGATCTAGAGCCACTTGGTTCTTTGCAAGGAAGCATGAGTGAGGCCTCAGAGTCACCTGGGAGTGGTCAGATGACCATTGGATTTGGTCATGTGTTAGAGCGTGGATCTTGCTTCTTTGCGCCCCCGAAGCGAGTGTTAAGAGAAAAAAATTTTCCACATCCTGTGCATGAGGTTCAGCCATCGGGGGTCCTCTAGGCACTCAAAGGGCCACTTCTTCATCATGACTAAGAACAACGGGAGGTCCCACTGTGGCAGGATCTGCCTGGCTGCCAGTCTGTTGGTGTAGAAGGACCTGACGAACACCGACAGATAAGGATCGTTCCCAATGGGAATGTGAAAGACATTTGCGAGGGTTCAGGAGTCGCCTGATCGAAATCCCTCCACTGTCCTCGAGCTCTTGCCAATGACTTCCCACTGATAAAGCAGGAAGTCGGCCATGTGCAGACCCCAATGATGTATTCTCCGACCATCTGGCCAGTCTGAAAACACCTTCCAACGAGCCGAGTAAACAGTCAGAGAAGAGGATTGAAGCTCGCCTCTGGCAATTCTATTTGTGACCGATTCCAAGAAATCTCTGTCGAGGATGTGTTGTGCAACAACAGCCAAGTGTGGAGGTTGAGCACTTGAGGGTTCCTGTGGAACACGCTCATCCGCAATTGCAACAGAAGTTTTGGCCATGCTGGTAAATGTAGTGGGGGTTGACACTTAATTCCAAGAGGTCTATGGACCAATCTGTCCTTGGTTGCCGGGAGGGGGGGGGGACCAGGATCAAATTGCAGTCATGTGACCGAATCTTCCGCAGTACCCTCGGGAAGATCTGTGGTGATGGAAAGGGACACACCCGAAGGTTGCTCCAGTCCATGGCTACAGCATCCACTGCTGGGGCCTGAAGGTCTGGGACTGGCAAGATGTAAACTGGTATTTTTGCATTCGTCCTTGCCGCGAACAGATCCACATGTGGAGTTCCCAATCTGGCCCACATGGCCTGAATGACCTGCTAGTGGAGTGACCACTCCATCCCTACTGGCTGATCTCTTCTCTGGAGTTTGTCGGCCAGGACATTTTGATGTCCCCAGACAAACCTCACATGCATGCGGTCGTGTTTGGAACATCATCAAGTGATGCATCCGGCGATCTCTGTAAGCCTTAGGGAGAGTGATCTGCCTTGCCGGTTGAGGTAGGCAATCGCAGTCCTGTTGTTGCACATCATGAGCACATGTTTGTGCTCCACTAGGTCCTGGAAATGGAGGAGTGCCAAGTGTATTGCCTCCAGTTCCAACCAGTTTATGTAGTGAGACGCGAAATGCTGCCAATGGCCCAACATCATTCAACTCTCCATATGAGCTCTCCATCCGGACTGAGAAGAGTCTGTTTAGATGGTATGCTGGGTCTGAAAAGGACCTAGCATCTGTCCCAACATGACATTCTCCTAAACAGTCCACCACTGACGGTGCGGAGGACCGGCACTAGGACATGATATTTCTGATCCCTAGACAATCTGCACTTGCTGCAAGAGATGATGGTAAAGGGCACCGAGTGGGACCTGGAAGTCCATCAAGGACAGGGAGCCCAACAGGGCTTGCCAGTGTTGTGCAGAGAGAACTGCATGAGTCAGAAAGGCTCCTAGCAAGGACTGAAGTCTCTCCCACCTGTCCTCTGAGGGGCGACAGATGTAGGCAACCAGGTCGAACTGGATGCCAAGAAAGATGAAAGTCTGCTGCTGCTGAAGACTGGACTTCCATCGGTTCACAGTCAGCCCTGGCAAAGTTCCAGAATGGTCTGTGTATGACACTGCAGATCCCCGGCCGAAGTATAAGCCAATCGTCCAGGTACATATGAATGTGAACGGCAGTCTGGTGGAGGTAAGCAGCAACTGTCTGCGCGAAATGAGTAAACACCAGAGGAACATCCGAACAGAAGCATCCTGAACTGGTAAATTTGGCCCGCAAATGCGAACCACAGAAGTCTCCATGATTGGCATATGGAAGAACATGTCCTTGAGATCCAGAGACATCATCCACTCCATGGGATGCAGGGTTGCTGCCACTGAAGGGGGGGGGGGTCTCCATGCTGAAGGACGGGACTACCAGGAAGGTGTTAAGCATCGATAGGTCCACAACTGGGCCCCAGCCTCTGTCCCACTTGGGGACAAGAGTGGATTTTAGAAACTGGGAGAATTGTGGTTCTCAACTAGCTCTATGGCACATTTGCTCTAAAGCTTCTAAACTGCCTCAAGGAATGCCAATGCTTTGGGTTCCACTGCAGGCAGCACGAACCACTTGCCCTCACGGCTTAATGGAGGCCTGTCTTAGCTGAATGGCAGCGAGTAGCTATGTATCAAGATGTTTAGGACAAATGAATCATCTGTAATGGACTCCCATTTTGCCTGAATAGGTGGAAAGGCAGCCACCGATCAGGCCTTGGGAGGAGTCTAAAGCCATGGCAGAGGGGGATCCTGAGACTTGGAGGTTCAGCATGCCAGAATCAGGAGCCCTGAGGCTTGTCGGACTTCTTGGCTTTGCTGAAGTGCTTCCCCTTCTCCAATTGCTGCCCACTCTTCCTAGGGCATCGTGTCACTAAAGATGATGCATGAGCAGAAGGTTGAGTATGTATGGTCTGAGCACCACGCATTGGGGATGAGGTGGCCAAGGTCGACAGTGACTGAACAGAGTCAGTCAATGTCTTGGTGTGGTTCTGATTGGTAGAAGGTCCTGCACCCAGGGAATGACTTCCGTCATCTCTTCTCCATACAAAGTTTCCAAGAAGACCCGCACAGTTCAGGCTCTGAGATACATCGGGTCAGGCAGGGAAGGCCTCAGCAGATGCAGTGATGGACTTCAGCTGCCGAGCATCAAACTCTTCCCAACTCAAATCCACCTGCAGTCGACGGGAAGGGAAGATCTGCTCAGGCACAGAATATCATCGCCCCTGTATGTCTGACTTGGGGAGAAGTTGCCCTTCCCAAAGGTAGCTAGACGTCAGCCGCTTGATGGGAAGCAGTGTGGCACCAGTCTTGGCTGTGAGCTGGTCGCAAAACTCAGCTACAAGGGATCACGGTCCTACGACGCATATCCTCCAGAGACAAGCCCTGGCAGGACAAAACTACAGCCCCATGCCTCTCCTCCTTGGGTGGAACCATGGCTTGGTCTCCCACCAGGCTCTGAATGAGAGCTCTGACCTGCTGCGGAGCCAGAGTGGTATCCATGGGTGCAGAACCTTGTTCTGCAAGCCCCATGGTTGCCTCAGCTCAGGGTGGCTGCAGCATGAAGGTTGACGAGTCAACTGCAGTCAGGGCTTGCTAACAGACGAATCTGAAAGCAGGAGCTCATCCTCCTCCTTGATGTTGAGGTCCAAAGACTCAGGAGTCGCAAGGGGAGCCATGAAATCCAAGGCCTCGTGGGGCAGCCAGTTGTGACAGCAGGGAGTCTGTCACCACGCCAGGCAAAAGGGTAGCAACAACTTCTATAGAAGTCGTCGCAGCCTCAAACGCCATCTCTGTCTGCTCAGCCAATGTTGGGCTGGAGCTTTCGGAAGACAGGTAGCAGGGCACATGGCGGCCTCCGACTCAGAAGTCCGGCCAAAAGGGGCCTGCTGGGTCAACGGGAGGCTCAAAACAAGAGCCACAAGTGCCCCCGCCTGAGGAGTCTGCTGACAGGAAGGACTCCAGGGAACTTCCGAGCCTTAGAGGGAAGCAAAAGCTGCCTCAAGGCAGAAGCAGCAAGCTACTCTGCCATCAGATTCTACTCACACTTGGTGGCAGAGTCGGCAAGTGCTGAAGAACAAGAGGTTTCCAACTGCAAGTGCTGTTCCTCATGGAGCTCAAGTTCCACTTAAAAAGGCACCTGGCTCCAAGGCGGGAGTAGGCTGGAGTCAGCAGGATTGCTCACCACTCACTCCGGGGTGGACCCATGGCTTGTGCAGGGGGTAAACCTGGCACTGCAGCTGGAAGCTGTGAAGGTGGCACTTGGGTCACTGGAGGGGCTACTGCAGCAGGAGCCAAAGGCCCTGTAACAGCGGAAGGTGCCACCACAGACTTGGGTGCCTTCCTTCTAGCTCCAACATGCCTGAACTTATGATCTGCGCTATCGGAATCAGGAGCTTGGGAAGTTTGTCCTCGCTTCGGTGGTCCAGGATGCTTGGACTTACTATCTTAGTGCTTAGACCTATGCTTGGACTGGCCAAAGTTCCACGATGCCCGGACAAGAACCTGTAGGTTGCCATCCTGGCTCCACCAACTTATGTGGTTTCGACTCTGAGCGCCCGGACCCGGAGAACTGAGATCTCCAGAGCATCAACCTGCGTTTGGCTGTACTCCTCAAAGGGGACTCCGAAGAGACTGGCTGAGAGGGGGCGATCAGTGCATGCAACATATTAGCCTGCAACTGTGTACTCCAAGCCAATAGACTCCAAGGCACAGACAACCCTCCAGTCAGTGGCTAGAGATGCACTGGTCATCTTGGGGTAAGCTGGGTGCTCATGATTTCCCGAAGGAGATCTCTTGCTGCCCTGCTTGTGACTACGTTGCCTCTTCTCCTTACTTTCCCGTGGGGTTTCAGGTGTAGAAACGGCAGCCACTTGAGTCTGCCAGCAAGCCACGTGGATTCCTCTTCACTATTCCAATGGTGTTGCAGGTGAAGACTCCATGAAGTCAGATCCAAAGCTCGGCGTTTGGCAGCTACGGCCTGCTGCCTAGGCCTTACTCTGTCACTCTTCCTCCATGCTTGCTCATAAAGCAGCAATTTGTCTTCTCAATCCTCACAGTATTTGCATGTATGTTCACAAGAAAATACATGACCCAACTGGAAGTGAAGACCATAGCAAAGCTGAAGATTGTCCCAGGCTGCCATATACTGGTTTCATGAGTCCAGCTTCTGCCTTCTATCCAGCAAGGATGATGTTGAAGTGGTCACTGGATCAACACTAGTGGCTCAATGCTGAAAGGCAGTGATTGCTTGTTGTACACTGTCTTCCCGCTCTCGGGAGATCTGTACGTCGAGACACCATCCTAAAAATCTAGGTTTCCAGCCCAATGACCAGCTCATAGGTATCCACAGAACAGATATTAGCTATATAGGTCTCGGACTGCAAAGAAAAGATTTTCTGCAGAAGGGAACGCGAGTAAAGTATTAGAACAGTGATGGTGAACCAAAGTTCACCGAGCTTCAAATCAAGCGAGCAAACCAGTAATGGCAACCAAAAGAGGAAAGACAATTGGGGAGCATGCGCAGCAGGAGTCATCACTGGATCCATAGGAACCAAGAGATGGCGCAACGGGACCATCAGGTTTGTGGAACAATGAAGTGAGTGAACACACCTTGATTTTCTTGGGCGTTGGACCCAGACACAGAGGTCTAGGCAATGGTGGTCAAGAAGTAACCTTATGTAAGTAATGACCAGATTTTATTTTTGGAAGGGAAATTTTTTCTCATACTAAATTATCTTTCATCTTGAATTTTTCTAAATTCAAGGTAATTACTTGAAAATAGTTTAACTTGTGAGAATGACAATACTTTATTTTTGAAAAAAAAATGTTTTAAATAAATTTGCAAATGGATCATAGTTTTTTTTTTTTTTTTTTTTTTTTTTTTTAATACTGTCCTGACTGCAGAGGAACCTAAGAGGGTTGCAAATCTATGCTTGGCATACGAAGGAGGTGTACTCTCCACTGACCATAATGGATCAGAATAACATGGTCTCTTGATACACATGTATACACTTTTTTCACAAATATCCTGATATTTCTTCAATATCAAAGCCATATTATAGCTTTGTAAGTACATAAGAAAAAAATTCAGAGACCTTAATCAGTATGCTCTTATGCGTTTGAAATGTCCTACTTGTGGAAGCAACATTCAGAAACCTCACAAGAAGATATTGCTGTTCACTTTATTATGAAATTAACAAGTATTTCATAATAATATAAATTCAAGTTTACATTTGTCTAAGAGCAAAACTGTTTCACATCCATTCTGAAGTAAGAATGATACAGGCAGTCAATGAAACATGAACAAAACAATGAATTTAACCATTATTTACACATACTGGTAATTTAATACATTCAAACAAAAAGTTCTTGTGGAACATTAAATTAAATACAAAAAGATATGATTTAGTACATGTATGAGGAATGTGAAAGTCCTTCATATAAAACAAAATTTCCATTAAATTAAATATGACATTAAAATAGTCATTTAAACTTTTTCAAAATCACAATAAAATCATAATGTGGAAAAACTGACTCATACGTAAATAGATATAAAAACTAATGTAGCATTCAGAAAAAGTGGCCACCAGAACATCCTTGAATCTGAATTCTTGTGAACTACACTCTTTGGCTCTTCCAATTCAGACTACCAATTTATGGATTTTGATTATGCTCACAACACAAAACAAGAAGGTTGTGCAAACAGCCCATGCCCAGCTGACCCAGAAATATTCAACCAAATCTAAGTCCCAGCCAGAGCTAAATTGAGCTTTGCCACATCTTGAACTGAACTAAGATGAGCAAAGCAAAGCTGAGGTGACCTTAGTTGTACTTTGGCTCATAGTATATTTGTATTTATAGAATGTCGCAAAGATACAAAGTAACTAGAAAAGATGATTTGCTGCACAGCAAATCAGTGTCACTGTGTGTGTCTTCAAAGCATATTGGTATGGCAATGTACAACTACATGACAATTTTTATATTCTGGAAACATTGACTGGGCTCCAACCCGGGATTTCAGGGAAAATCCAGGGTTGGGTATAATCGTAGATGTATCCCCCAAGTGTTTGTTTATGCTAATTAATCTTTTAGGGCGAGTAATTAGCCCCGGGTGTGCTTAATGGTACTTCGATTTTATCTTGAAGAGAAAGTAGTTTCCTTTGTTGTCACTATGAGAGGGACCTTTTTTTAATCAGTGTTTAAAAATACTATTAATATGAGATAACAGGTTCACGAAAGGAACCTGCACTTGCTGGCCAGAGCTTCAAGGTAGCTGTTTTCAGCATGTAGTCCATAACGCAGGGGCAGAAGTTGGAATGGCATCTCTATCTATTATAGCTTTGAAGCTATTCAAGATTTAAAATTTCCAATGGTGCTACTTAGCATAATTTAAATTGCTACAACTTTTGTTTTTAATCCATTAGGTGCGCAATGGTCAACAACCCCCTAGTAGAATTTGGAATGAAATCTGTATCTATTATAGTGTTGAAGATATTCAAGATTAAAAATTTCGAATACTGTTAATTAACATAATTTAAATTGCTACAACTTTTCTTTTAGATTCATTACATGCGCAATGGTCAATAACCCCCTAGTACAAGTTGAAATGACATATCTATCTATAACAGTTTTGAAGATATTAAAGATTTAAAGTTTCAAATGCTGCTAATGTACAAAATCACTACAGCAAGCAGGCCAGCTTTTCTGGTCTGGCCTTGCTTGTCTTTCTATATACCACACAGGCATGTATGGACACATGCACACGCACACACACACACACACATGTAGATGTGTATATGTGACTTCATGTTTGTTCCTCTTCATTTAGTGAAAAATATCTTAAACCATATTAAATAGGCATACATAAATCTGATTGTGGTAAGAGTCATTGAAACCATATTAACCCTAGGTGCAACAAGCATGACAATGACAGTTAGCTGCAGCATGACCTGCCAGGCAATGAGAAAACTAATGACCAAGGCCTTTACCAACTCAGTATGGAATGAATTAAAGGAATATGTACATGTAGCATAACTTTTTTTTTTAAAATTTTAATTGCTATGTTTCAAATTCAGTCTGCTCTGTTAAAGGTGAATAGCGCACATTGAAATCCTTTGGTGAATATCTTGGGTATTCAAACACTTTTTTGAGACAGAGTGCACCAAAACACACCATAGCAATACCTCCAATTCCTGACATGCAAATTAAGAAAATATAACCAGGGGACAATGTCTTCAACCAGTCAAATAACCCTTCAGGAGGAATCTGCACAAAGTATTTTGGTCTGAAATTCCAAAGATCATCAAGATATGCAGTTATAGTACGGCCATCGTGTCCTATACCACCAAATAGGTACATTGTGCCATTATGCTCCCAGGATACCATTTGACATCTAGGACCAGGCAGATATGTGGAATTTAACTCTCCTTTCTTACCATAAACAGCGTGACCTTCCCCAGTATTAAGACCTCCAACCCAGCTCCACTGAGAGGTAAATATGTTAAAAATCCATAGATCTGACAATAATTTTGTTGGGTGGAAAATATCAATGATGCTGGTGTCTGTACCCTCTCCACCAAACAGCCACAGGTTGCCAAACTTATCTGTCCAGGCAGCACTCTGTTTTCGACAGCCTGGTTGGTTTCTGGAGTCATATACACCTTGCTTTCCATAATATCCAGGATGCCTTGGGGAATCATCCCCTGAAAGAAGTTGCCATGTGAGATTAAAAAGTGAAAATTTCCAAAGGCTGGATGCAAGCCCCACACCATAGTGGTCCTTGGGACGCAAACTGTCTAATACATTTCCACCAAACATGTACAGATCTTTACTCTTAAAATCTACCCACGTGACCGCACCATTTCTACCCTTAGGAGCCTTTTGCATTATTTTCTCTTTACCCAAATTTTGATGAGAAAAAATCTGTTTCCAGCGCAGGGATCTCATGGAAAATTCCCACATGTCAGACAGTACTTTGAAACCATGTCCAAGTCCCCCATAAATGATTAATTTGTCATCAATACACCACACGGCAGGTTCAGTCCTGGCCTCAGGTCCAGGGAAGATGTATAGAGGAATCCATGTTGTTGCTGGTATATCATATACCCAGGTGTCATTCATTACTCTTTTTCTGTGACCCTCTCCTCCAAAAATTACAATTGCAAGTTTTGCTGTACCACATGCCACCCCAAGTTTTCTTGGTGCGGGTCTGATAGCATGAAAGTGTGTGTGATTGACTATGCTGTCAGAATGAACAAGTTCCCATTCCTGCATATCTGAATTATACCTCCATAGATCACTCAGCAATTTAGGTTCATTGGTAGGTTTTTCATTATACCCTTCTCCACCAAACATCCACATATGTCCTCCATGATCTGACCAGTAAAGACTGCCAGTTCTGGCTCCAGGATAGCCAGAATACCTTGTTTTGCTTGATAGAAGCAAGTTTCCAACAAAAGAATGCTGGTTTCCCACATTATGTCCATTACTCCAAGTCCATTCTGTAAAAATAAACACAACACAATCAATGCAGTTCACAAACTTTGTTAATAATGTGTAAATAGCACAAAACAGGGTTCCCAGTGCAAGGTGTGACTTGTGGCATTGCTCAGTGCAAGTGCACTTGAACACAGCCAAGTGAGCATGATTAACCAAGCAGCCATCTGGTACAAATGTGAATAAATGGAAAATTCTACATGTGCAAAGTCACCACCAGTTTCACCAGATTCGAATAAGAGTTTTACACTCAAAACATAAAGCAGCAATGCTACCAAACTTGCCACAATGATTAACATCTTTGCTGAACAGAGTGAGGCACTACTCACCTATCCCATGCCAATGTTGCTGACTCAGTTTATCAGAAATGTAAACCTCTATGACTTATATTGAGTCATAATCTAAAATGTCTAAAGTAAATATTTAGGGAATAACCTTGCATGCAAATTTATGGCCTTTTTATTATCCCAGTCACACTATAGACTCAATCAACTTCCATATAAGCAAAAAAAAAAAAAAAATCTCCCAAGTTCATGTGATTAAAAAAAGAACTCTGTCCTAAAGCCTGGATTAATCCTTGATTTTATTAGCTGTAGAATATAAATAGCATGCAGCATGAAAAGGCTGGCCAAAATATTTCTAACTTGAAAGCTGATTTCCCTACGTCATACAACCTTAAGAAACACCTCAAAGCAAAATTCATAAACATAAACTTTAAACTGAACCTGAAAAATTGTTATCTTGTGCAACATATAAGTAACCAGATGTACAGTTTTTGAATGACAAAGGAACAGTCTTTAATTAAGTGGCCCATGAAGTAGGCCTACAGGCAATTTTTGTAGCATAATCCAGTTGTAGAGACAGTTGTCACTTTTGTAGCTACTTTTTGCTAAAAATCATTTAATTCACTGCTTGGTGTGGTAGGGAATCCCAATACATGTTAAAATATTAAAAATACAACTGATGTTAGCTTATCGACATCTCTTGTTTGGGGAGGCAGACAACCTAGATAAGACACATCTTCACACAAGAAGGGCTCAGGGATTTGAAACTACTAAGGCTCTATGCAGGCCTACTAACCCATTTACCTGTACTAGGACTTTGTTGTACTGATGGTTAGGGATTTGTCTACATATTTCAGACTGGGACCTTTAAAAACATTGTTGTGAAATTGTGCTGGCTTGGACCACATTGAATTTTTTCCTGGTGAGCATCAAAGGCACAAAACAAAGATACTGGGGTCTGTGAGTGCTCCATCTGAATATTTCCAATTTTTGGGTGTGAAGTATTGCATTTTGGCTTATTTGGGGGGCACTTGTTTTATATATATGTCCACCACCAATGGGTTTCTAAATTAGACTCTTGTGATTAGACAGGCATTTGCCATGAACATGTTTGTGCTCCATGCTTCAAATGCCTGTCAACCCCTTCAGGGTATAAGCACACACATGCAATGTAAATGAAATTCATTGCTTATATCTATATAAATTTTCCCCTTTGTTACATGGTAAAACATATTACCTGCTCACTTTTTTAGATCTGCTTAATGCTAAAAATTGCCACTAGATGGTGCAAAATAGACAAACACGAGAGTCAAGAAAATAGTTCACAAGTTTTTCAAAGTGTTTATTTTTCTACTTCACAAATATAATGTGTAAACCAAATGGTCACACTTCCAGCATTTAATAATTGACAAAAACAGTTCCTGCCACTTGTAGCGTAAATTTCAAATAACATAATATATTTAAAATGGCGTGCAGGTATATAGTTGCCACGTTGCATAATGCATGATGAATCAGTGGATGATCTTGACTTGATTAACTTACCCACTCAGTCAGTCAGAAAACGTTTATTTGACAAAATATAATTGTTATGGATACAAACAGTATGTAATATTGCAACTCAAAAGTACATGACAGTTGGACGCGTTAGAATTCAAAAATTGATGAGTGTCTGGATGACCCCAATTAAGGACCTGAGTCCACTATCACTGGGACCACCAAAAAGGAGGTAACTTAATAAACAAACTGATTATCACAAAAATACCATGAAATCCATAAAGATACTAAGGATGACTAAAACATGTACACACAAAAATTATTATTAGACAGGACTAGAGTCAATTATTACAAACATAACAGTTTGGCACAGTGCATATATCTTGATACCTGTTAATAAAATATTTTTTTGCATAGCTGGATAAACCAGAGCATGAGTGTGTCTCAAGATGGAAGGGTTTTGATAAGGGATGGGACATAGTATTTTTTCAGAGGTAATATTGGTGGGCCTAGGAAGAGGAATATTTTCTCTATTTCTGGCAAAGTGAAAATGAATCTGCACAGGAGTTGTTTATAAATTTCTAAAGTATTGCGGTAATTCACTTTTAACATATCTATAGTAAAACTTAATTGATCTCAACTGAAAAACCTCAGTCACTTTTAAGATGTTTAACTTTTTAAAAAGTGGATCTGTGTGGGCATTAAATCTTTCTGAACACATAAGGCGTACAGCTTTTTTCTGTAAAAGGAAGATCCGTTCACATGAAAAACCCCAGGCAAGGATAGAATAACTGATATATGAATAGAAGAGAGAGTTGTAAAAGTGTGAGATGGCCATGTGGAAGTTGCAGTTTTCAATAGCGGAGTTGGAAATTACTCCATCTATAATGGATTTTGTTTCATTGGAGAGCAACAAATGCACTGTTGGTGGACCACTGGCCACTCAACCATTGAGGTTGTGGGGAAGCACATACCATGAACGTTGTAGCTCATAGTAAACAGAGTTCATGTACTGTATACCAGGCGGCATGTGGGTTTCATCAATGGGGGACCTATGGGAAAGTAAAAGTAGTACCAGCAATCATTACACTTTCTGAAGAGGCCATTGCAGGTTTGCATAGATAGAGCACATTAACTGTCCTCTTTCTCCTTATATTTGGAGTAACATCAGTGTCAGTAAGTACACTGGCCTCTCATCACCATTTGCCTAGACCTCTGTGTCTTGGTCAAACGCCCAAGTTGAGTTTGACTCACTTGATTTTGAAAACATGATGGTCCCATGGCGCCATCTCTGTGCTTGTGGAACTGATGGTGAATTCTGGTGTGCATGCTTCCCCTCCTTCCTCTTTGGAGATTGGTCAGTTGACATCAGCTGTAAGAGGAAGCGGGGTTGGTCGGGTGGGCTTCTCTAATCTAATGGTCAAGAGGCAAGTGTACTTACTACTACTGATATTCCTCCAAAATATTGTATTAATTACCAAACATTACCTCTTGACCACCATTTGCTGATAGACAATTGTAAAGGCGGAGGGTGTAACGTCGCTGGCATATTGACCTCATTTGACTGCCGCGACTGGCAGCTTGGGGGGTAACCATCTGCACCTGCATAGCGCGAACGACATGTGCAGAGAGCCTTCGACCCAGGTCCAGATCTGCTAAAGACAAATCCGGCAACAAATGCTCGTCCTCCACTTCTGTGTCCAGGTCTGAAGACTCCAGACTAGTCAGCGGGGCAGTAATGCCCAAGGCCTTGTTGAACAACCCATTGTCCGCCTGGCGTCGGGTAGCGAGAACATCTGCAGAAGTAGTCGCCGCCACAAACACCACCTCGATCTGATCCTCCCATGTGGGGGATAGATAGGTGAGGCAAGAGAGGCTCATGCATCAAATCAAGATCTTGGCAGTTGCTGACAGAGGCGTCTGCTGGCTGGCGGGATCTGGCTGAGTCTCCGTAAGGCTGTTCTCTGGGACCTTGCCCACTACCAACTAAGAAGTCTGCAAGCAGGAGGGGTCCGGAGGTGGTTCAGAAAACAGCTAGGCATCATGTTTGAGCAAGAGCTGGCTGCAGATGGAAGCAACGAGCTGCTCCACAGACAGAGTCTGCTCAGACTCGGCAAAAGCAGTGGTGGCAAATACGGAAGATGACAGAGCCTCGTGAGGCAACCTCTGATTCTCGCAGAGCTCAAGTCCAGCCTGCCGCTCGAGAGACAGAACGAGGCAGCATACTCAGCTCAAACGCTGGAACAAGTAGGATTGCCAAATGCTAGCTCTGGGACAAAGCCACCTGAGGTGCAGAGGGGACTGTGCTTGCAGGAACAGAAGGTTCTGCCTGGACCGCAGCTGCTGACACCGTCCTATTGAAATGAGCCTTACTGTTATGTTGATAGGGAGTGCCTGTGATCATGTGATCTTGCATCTCCCACTGGTGCTTTGTTTTTTTTCTTCACACTTTTCTGCATTCAGTCTTTGTTCTTGGTCCAGTCAACATCGCCTGTCTCGTCTGAGAATTTTTCCCCGGAGATTTTTCTTTTTCGTCAGCATTTGACTTTCTTCCTAGCTTTGTTCCTCCATGGGGGATCATATTGTCATGTTATGCTGGGAACTGTTTTTGTACATATTTTTTGCGATGACCTCATGTGCAATTAGTGGATTGACACGTGGATTTGATTTAGAGACTGGATCTGGAAGCCTTTGTGACTTTTGCCCTATTTGTATGATGGCTAAATGGGCTGGCTTGAGATCATTACTTCCAGTAGATTGTGCAGCTCTAAACTCTGGAAGTTTCGGATTGTTAAGTCAGGCAAGTGGTGGTTTGAAAAAAAATCAAAATTGGGAGATCTGGAGGGAGGTTATTTTGGATCATGAAACAGAACTGGACATCAAGGCTGAAGAATTGGCAATATGGTCAGTGAGTTGCAAGATCAATTGAAGTGCAAAAAGAGGCGTCAAATTGAACTACATGTATTGCGAGATCAGCTTAGTAGATTGGAGTTCCAAACAGTGTGATACCTGATGATCACGACAATGCCTTTTTTGTGTGAAAAATGTACGTTCTGCTGAGGGGCATGAAGATGGTACTGGTCGTGCATGCAAGGGTCTTGGTTCAGTGATGGCAGATTTTGACAGTTCGGATCAGCTGGAAAAGCCTAATCTGGATTTTGTACGATGTGTAGAAACATCCGTCATCTGGGACTGCGGACAAACCGAAGTAAGTCAACACTTTTTCTCATGGAGGGGAGGGGGGTCTTTGGTGAAGACTCAACAGAGTCGGTCATCTCAACTCGGCGTTTGGCAGCTGCAACCTGCCACCTATGCTTTGCACCATCTGACTTCCTCCATGCCTGCTCACAGAGCAGCCATTAGTCCTCTCTCAATCCTGACAGCATTTGCACGTTTGCTAGTGAGAGCAAACTAGACCCAACTGCAGGCCACAACCATAGCAGTGTGGATGGTCATCCTAAGCCGCCATGTAGTGGTTCTGTGAATCCAACTTTTGTCTGAGATCCAACAAGGAGGAGGATGCAGACAAACTGGTCACTGGATCAACATCCATGGCCCGTCTTCGAAAGGAGGCAATACCCTGGTGTGCACTGCTTGCCCTCTCTCTGCAATCTGTTTCCCGTGAGGCCATCTTGAAAATGTAAGTACCATGTCAAACTACCAGCTTTGAACTTACTATTTCAGTGGTATGCGAACACAGAAATCAGCTTTCTAGGTCTCTGAAGACCCCTGGATCGCTGAGAAAAGATTTTCCGCCGATTAGGGCGCCATAGAACCACCAGGTTTTTAAAATTGAATTAGCCAAACACAACTCAATTTATGGGCATCATCAGTCAGAGACACTATCCTGATTTAAATTGGCACAAATATTAGCATGAATAGCAATAAAATTGTTAACTCTATCAGCTATTAATGACATTGGTTGCCCTATTCCCGTGTTCTTGAAATACTGCAAAAGACTGTTTAATTCTCAATACAAAGTAACAAAGTAATGATTCAACTGTCTATCCCAAATATAGGCTTTCATAATTATTATGCCTGGTACTGACTTTTGCGCTATGTCACATTCAAGACTTTCACATGGAAATACCTCATCAAAATAAAGGAGAATACTGAATGTGACTGATCAGAATGCAAATAATTTGTTACTCTCATAACATTTAGTATATCTCAAGAGAGGATACTGCCTGCCTTTTGTAACAGCATGGTAATCAGTATATCCCTTATTTTCAATTCCCCAACTACCTTTACCACTTAAAAATTCAAAACATGAACCTCTTTAAGACATGTCTTTAACACTGGCATTTCTGAAAATATAAGATCTTGAGGACCTGGACAATACAAGTACTCTGTAACATGTATATACATGTATATATATATATATATATATATATATATATATATATATATATATATATAATATGCATGCATGCACGCATTCATAAATAATATAGTGACATTGTATCATTATAAGTAATTAATAATGTACCAATGAGCATGGTTGAAGTCGGACCACCTGAAAATTAAATTAAGTGATTGCTCAAAAATGTTAGAAATGGAAACTCTTTGGTTACAGATTAACATAGTTGTGATACAAGTTGACACACTTTTTTTTTCCCAAAAAGGGTCTGTCATAACATGCAACATAGATGAAATGCTTACTTTATAAACAAAAACAAATGTTTGGGTGCACATTCACCTAGAAAATTAGATTACCTGGAGCATGTACATGCCCTAGCAGATCATGAATATGTGTTCTTCTGCCACGATCAGTAGTTTGATAATGATGCCGATGTTCCTGAAATACTCCCAGCACACCCAGTGGCAGCAGTAACAATAGCTGGGTTGCAGTCATCTCCATTTGATACAGCAGTGTTTTACATGTATTTTAAGTGCATATGTTGTTGCCATCTGAATCAAATTGAACTCAGTACTAAATACTTAATCCTTTTTAAGTATTATTCGGTCCCTTTAGAATACTATGAGCATAAAAGAAAATATTTAATGAGACCATCATTTCAGATCCTTCCTCCTTGTGGTCCCAAATTCAAAAGACTGGCAAGGCATGGTAAGCAGAAAAATATTTTCATTGAAACTAAATTGCAAACTACAACATGTCATTGTTGAATTTGAAGTTCTGTCACACAAATAACAGGCTTTAACTTGAAGCCTGTTCAAGTTCAAGTTTAGTAACGACCAATCCAAACCAAGCTGGCCTCACTGTTCAATACTATCACTTTTACATGCAAAATACACACATGTACAACTTGCATAGTATGGTCACATGGTGCATATCACACTAGCTGTCGACTGAAAATTGGAGCCCGAGCAACATGTATTCTGTGCCAGTGCATTTCCCTGAATTTGGTAGCACAGTACCAGTGCCACTGCTGAAAGTAGCACTAGCAGACGACTCAAGTCAAGTCTAATCAAAATATATGTATTATGTGAATGCTTAGGTGTTGCATCCTGTGATCCGGTGTGAAATTTGACAAACCGTCTTTCTTCATGCCCTTTGTAGCTGTAGACAAAATCAAATTATGCAAATGATAGATTTTCTTCCCATTAACATGCTTAAGTTTGATGAAAATTAAAGATGAAGAAGCCAAATAGAGGTACCCCAGCCTGGTTGACAAGGGCAGCCATGTTGTTATGACGTAAGGTGAACTGCCTCGTTCTGAGTTCCCCAAGACCATAACAAATATGGCGTGTGAAAAAAGGTTAGTGAGGTCCAAAAGTGGGCTCCGAATAATTGCTTCTGACGAAGGGACGGCAAGTCCTTTCATGCTGTGTGAACCTCCATGGATTCCTGATAATCAGGTTAGTACAATTGCTCCATTTTGTATTTTGACATTGGTAGTGTGTTTAACTTGCTACTGTTACCTATCGGACAAGTGGTCCGACCGCCAGTTGAGTTGGGCAACTTGGGGGTGGATCTTGATTTTAAAAAATGTCACAATATTTTGACACTTTTATATCATTTATACATAATTAATTTTGTCTTTGCTACGGCCTGCTTCAACGAATTTGACAATAATTCCTCAGATATCAATATAAAACTACTTTTGCGTGTCCTTTCTTGAAGCTGAAACACGTTCAAAAACTTTAAAGGTGCACCAATCCTGCGCCTGTGTAACCTTGTCATTGACTCCAGCCTTACACTTCCAGTCAATCGAGGGTAACACATACAATGAACAAAAGTGAAACAACTTACCATACATGAGACGCGTATCGGGCTGCAGGTGGGGGTTCCGTTTTATTTTTAGCTCAGCTGACATGTCAGTGAGCTGAGCTTATCTTGTGACAGCCCTCCGTCCGTGGTTGGTATTCCAGGTCGTTGTCCGACTTCTATTTTCGACCTATTGCCAGTCTTTGTTGGCTGGATTCAATTGAAACCCACAGTGGATATATCTTGGAAAGGGCTGTGTACAAATTTTGTTCAAATGGTCAAATTCCAGTTATGTTTTGTTTCTGCTGATTTGTTTGTTTTTGTTTGTTTGTTTGTTTTTTGTTTTTTGATGAAAACATTTTAAAAATCCTCGTCTCTGAAACCACTAGGCTTTTCAACTTCCTAAGTTCTGGAGACCCCAACACCTTAATTTGCTCCAACCATGGATGTATAATACATGTACATATGCATATATAGTATTGTACATCTGTGCTCCAACAGGTGGTGCTCACTGCTGCATTTGTTGCCAGACTGTATGCAGTCTGGCATAGTTTCAGTTTCAGGATTTCAACCTCCGCACTCAATGATACTGCTTACAATTTCACATTTCTTTGTCAAAGATACAGTGCCAAAAGTTCCACTTCAGCCACTTCAAAAATTTCCACATATTCTCAATTAAAATACATCGTTTTTTACACACATCTTTCTTATATTTATGGTAATTTCAGCCAATCACTTACACGAGGTATGGCATCCATGTTTTTTTGACCATGCACAGAACATACATATGCGATCCCGCCCACATGTCTGTCCTTGACCAATTTATAGGACTCAGGTTTATTTGGTTCACCTTGGGCAGCACGACCTGCTTTATTTACATTTCGTGCTTGACCATGCTGGCCGGATTACACATGAAAGGATTTAATGAAAAATCAAACTCTCAGCAAGCTAAAAATGCACGTTTTGCCACTGATGTGACATTGTAGGTTATTGATTTGCACTGTTCAGCACAGTCCATGCTGTAATCACCAGCGTTAGCCGTGGCATCGGTTGTAAACATGAAACCGTGAGCCAGACTCGGCCACCTGCTGATTGGACAAACAGGCCAACAATGGAATGCATGATTAATTATGGTCTTGAAAGTTTGGTACAACTAGGTATGAACAAGTCTATTGTATACAAACTTGTCCTAACAAATTTCTCCTGTTTTATGCCAGTCAACAAGTCTGGTTCCTTTTTTAAAAGAAACTTTTTTTTTTTTTTTTTTTGCTTTTCGGTTCACAAAAATATATGCTTTTTTGTCTCGCCAGCATATTAAATTTGATTTTTTATTTCATCGTTTTCTTTGTTTAATTTTTGAACGCCTGTATTTTCACACTACCATGACAGCAGACTGGCAGTCTTTATTTTCATGGCACAGTGATAACAGACAGGCAGCCTTTTGTCAGGGTGCAGTCATAACAGACTGGTAGACACTGATATTGCAAACAGGAGCACAGAATCACTTAAGTCTGTGCATCCAAGGACAGGTAAGAACAAGACTGTCACAGTCATCATTTGTATCACTTTCATTTGGTTAATTATTATCATTTTTTCTTTTATTAAGATTTTATCTGAGGAGCTAGTTGGCTAATTGCTTTGATATCATACACAAGGTTTCTGATTCTGGCCACCATGTCGCACTGCAACTTTTTTCCTTCCTCTTTTGTGTGTTCTTGTTATTTCTGACTTCTCCAGAACAGCAAGCACAATTGTTTGACATATTATCAGGATTGTCGACTAAGGTTTGCACTTGCAGAAGCAATAAATTCCAATAAACAGAGCATAGCATAATCATTGTCCTCTTGTAAATCTTCCATTGAAACCTTGGAGACATAGTGCCTGTTTCTTGTGGGTTTTTTTGTTTTGTTTTGTTTTTTTTTTTTTTTTTTTACACTTTTGGTTTCCATACAATTAGTCTGGAAGAACACAATAAAATTTCCTGAAATTTGTTAGGAGTGTTATCAAGGTGAGACATACATTTCATGATTACCTGCATGACTGAATTGTCAAGGTAGCAGCATTACTTATGCCAAATCTGTTTCCTTGTGATAACTACATAAGAACTTCTAACTTGATAAAATTTAGTAGAATTGTGTACCTGGGTCAAACCAACAAGGTTGGGATTGCTACTGGGTCACATTGACCTAATTTTCAAAGTCACAGAGTTACTCATAATGTGAATATCATTTCCATGATGTAACTACTGAGGGGCTGGACAAAACTTGATGAAGCATGGTAGGGTTATGTGTATGGGTGAGACCTAAATTGGGATTTTATCTAGGTCACCTTGACATAATTCTCAATGTCACAAGGTCACGTACGCATTATCTGTTTCCTCATGATAACAACTAAAGAAGTTAACAAGTCTTCAAACTTATTAAGATTATGTATTTATTGATCATAGTAGCCTAATATTATCCGATAACATGTTCCATTTCTCAGTTTTCAACTTAATTTCTTTGATTAGAACTACTAAGCCTACAGACAAGTTGATGCACATGTCAGTAATGTTGCCCATGTTGCATATGGTCACCATCAGTGTTTCCGTTAACCCCCAAATTCGGGTATGTTACCCTTTCAAAACCTCAAATACCCTCTGAGAAAATTCTAAATGGTCACAGGTCGTTTATTTGCATGTAAAAATCTAGTCTCCTCCCCTGAATTTCCCTTCTTGTGACCCCCTGAAAAAATATCTGATGGAAACACAGACCATATTGTTTCCCAAATGAAATGATTCAAATATATTAAGTTCATGGGACAACTTAAAAACCCATTCCCTATGCAGTGTTTCCGTTCGGAATTTTTTCAGAGGGTCCCAACCTGAAAAAGAGTCCACTTTTTAGCTCTGCTGACTTGTCAGTTAATTTTTGTGTGGTAAGGCTATTTTTGACTTCTTCTCCAGAATGGCTAAACAAAATTGCTTAAAATGTTATCAGAATTTAATTTGATTTTTGACAATGAAAGTTTGCAAAAATGATATGGATATGTTAATGTTTGACGAAGTTATCAAAAATCAAACTTTGCAAGCGTAGGTAAGTGTTACCACTGTATAGTATATATGGCCATTGTATTTACATTTTTTACTTTTTCTCAAAAAGCAGTGCTTGGAATGTTTTGATTTTGCACATTCTTGTTCCCCAGGTGGACCTCTGCCAAGTTTGCAAAGGAGATGATGATGCAGTTTGAATTTTGTGGGGTATATCATGATTTTGAAGGATAATATAGTCCCGTATAGGGGTTAACAGAAACCCTACTAGGTATTAGGGCCTTAACAGATCAAAACTGGATGAAAATTGAAGAATTTATGGCCAGTTGAATATTTCAAGATGACAGACAACCTTGACCTTTTAGCCTTGAAGGTCAAATTTTTGTACACCAAAAATGTGCACTGTAAACAATTCCTATATTTTGAGCCCAACATGGTGAAAATTTGACGTGAAGTAACATAATTTGAGCAAATTATGTCAGGGTTGAACATCTTCAGATGGCCAAATGTCAAATGTAAATTTGCATAGTTAGGCCAGAGTTGCACTATGCATCAAAGAACGTCGCTCAAATCTGTTGATAACTTTTTGAGATATAGGCCAAAACATGTTTTCCGCAGGTAAATCAACATGGTAACCTTAATATCAGATCAAAGTTACAAATTGAATGCATCATCTTAAAGGGTATTAGAAGGGGCATTAAACATTGGCCAACAGTGTTCCAAAGGTCATTGGCAACTCAGAGTCATGACCTTCCAAGCTGTAGGTCAAGGTGACAAACCACATATCAAGTGCAAAACTTCAGAACACAGGTGTAATCCAGCTTGACTGAAGACTTGCAGGCCCCAGCCATCTGAGATTTCGCTCGCACAAAATTATTTTTGCATAAGAAGGTGTTTTGTTTTGTTTTTCCAACAGCCAAATGACCTTGACCTTCAGACTTGACATGGTAGGTCCTAATCAGGTTTTTGTGTGTCCCCACATCAGCTAACCATAAAGCTCAACATCATTCAAATTGGTTGATAACTTTTCGAGTTGTCCAAAAAAAAACCCCAGATTTTTTCAACATGGCCGCCTGATCAGAGAAAAGTAGGTCAAGGTCACTAAATAAAATGGAGATGCGAACAGTGATCAAGATAAGGCAAAATCAAAAAAAGAAGGAACCAAAAAAACTAAATGTGGTTTTGGACTACTTATTGGTAGGAGACTTTGATGTAATGGGTCATTCATGGGGCTGCCAATTGTAGGAATTTACAACAGAAGACATTTTTACCTCAGCTGACTGACAAGCTGACTTGTCAGTCAGCTGAGGTTTTTTTGAGGGTCTGTCGTCCGTCCGTCCGTCCGTCGTCCACAATTCACATTTTCGACTTCTTCTCAAAAACTGTCAGCCAGATTCACTTCAAACTTGGTGGAGATGTGCCTTGGGCAGGTCTCTACCAAGTTTGTTCAAATGGTCACGGTCCAGTGATTTTTGGATTTTTAATGAATTTTTTTGTTCTTTTTTGGGTAAATCTTAAAAAATCTTCTTCTCCGAAACCACGCACCCAATTGCTTTGATATCACACAGGAACACTCCCTGGGACACGTTGTTCTTAATTTATTCACCAGGTGGCGCTGCAATTTTTTCGTAATTTTTTATGAATTTTTGTGTGTTATAACTATTTTCGACTTCTTCTCCAGAACCATCACTCAGATTAAGCTGAAACATGGTGGATATGTTCCTTGTAGAAGGGTCAAACAAAGTTGTTCACTATGTGGGAATGCTGCAGATTCCTGATTTTTAACGATTTTTTCCATTCGGGTACTTATCGGTCAATGCAGCTTTCCTATTGATTACTATGAAAGTCAATGGGCATTCTAATGCTAATTCACATTTTTGACTTCTTCTCCAAAACCGTCATGCAGATTAACTTCAAACTTGGTGGCAATGTACCTTGGGTGGGTTTCTACCAATTTTGTTCACATGGTCATGCTCCAGTGATTTTTGGATTTTTAATGAATTTTTTTTTTTTTTTTTTTTTTGACAAATCTTAAAAAATCTTCTTCCCCGAAACTGCTTACCCAAATGCTTTGATATCACACAGGAAGACATCTAGGGACTCCTTGTTGTTAATTTGTTCACCAGGTGGCGCTACAGTTTTTTTCTAATTTTTTTTTGGAATTTTTGTGTGTTATAGATATTTTCGACTTCTTCTCCAGAACCGTCACTCAGATTGAGCTTACACTTGGTGGATATGTTCCTAATGGAAGGGCAAAACAAAGTTGTTCACTGTGTGGGAATGCTGTCGATTCCTGATTTTTAATGATTTTTTTTCAAGTCGGCTCCTTTGGGGTAAATGCACCTTTCCTATTGATTACCATGTAAGTCAATGGGCATTCTAATGCTAATTTACATTTTCGACTTCTTCTCCGAATCCATCATCCAGATTTACTTCAAACTTGGTGGCAATGTACCTTGGGTGGGTGTCTACCAGGTTTGTTCCAATGGTCATGTTCCAATGAATTTGGATTTTTTTATGATTTTTTTTCCAAAATCTCTACAAAAGTTTTAATAGGAAAACTTAACGTGGGAATTTCTTGTAATGGTCATAACTTTAATAATATTGACCAGATTCACTTCAAACTTGGTGGGGATGTGCCTTAGGTGGATCTCTACCAAGTGTGTTCAAATGGTCACGCTCTATTGATTTTTGGATTTTTTATGATTTTTTTTTGTTTTTTAGGGTGGCAAACCTTCAAAATTCTTCTCCTCTGAAACCACTCACCCAATTGCTTTGATATTGTACATAGACACTCCCAGGGACACCTAGTTCCCAATTTGTTCACCAGGTGGCGCTGCAATTTTTTTAATGAATTTTTTGTATGGTTTTACTATTTTTTACTTGTTCTCAGAACCATCCCTCAGATTAAGCTGAAATGTGATGGATATGTTGTTGTGGAAGGGTCAAACAGTTGTTTACTAGGTGGCACTGCTTTGGATTCCTGATTTTTAAGGATTTTCAATTCGGGTGCTTATCGTTCAATGCAGCTTTCCTATTGATTACTATGTAAGTCAATGGGCATTTTAATGCTAATTCACAGGACAACTGACACGATATTTACTGTTTACTTGATGACTTGAGATCTGTTTTGAGTTAGCTACACATGTTAATGTTTTGTATGAAGGTCATGCTTAGACAGTACATGAATGACCTTGACCTCATTTGTGGGGTCACAGTGCAACATACATGAATTTTACTCTTCATTATAACTTGAGAATTACTTGAACTTTGATGTTGCACATGTAGGTGTTCTTCTATAAAGGTCAGACTTACTCAGAACATGGTGTCCTTGATCCTTTCCCAAGTTCATAGAGCTGCAAGTGTGATGAATGTCAAGATCAGCTGAGGCACGGGCTGTTCACACAGCCCTCTTGTTTAAGGTCCATAGTGTACCCTTGTTACAGTCCAGTGCATTACCCTATGTGGGGTCACCAGGAGGACATTTAGGTGCGATACACACTGGATCACAACAGACAGACAACGGTGTAAGTGCGATACACACTGGATCACAACAGACAGACCATGGTGTAAGTGACGCAGAGGGTAAACAGAGGTTTGGTTTCCCTGTAACATCACCCACCATGGCCCATGATATGACAAGTCCTGATCGTAGACCCTCTGTATCAGAAATAAACCGTATGAATAAAGAGGAACTTAAGGATACATTAAAGACCATCTTAAAAGAGGTAGAAGACAGAGAAAAAGGAATGTCCACGGTGGAACGTAACAATGACACAGACATTCAGTCTACACTTAATCAGATCTTACTCGAAGTTAGAGTAATTAGACAGGACAAAGAGAAACAAGAAAGAGAAATGGCAAAGATCCGTGCAGAGTATACTAAGTTAACTCAAATTGTAGAATTCCAGCAAAGGCGCCTGGAAGAAATAGATCGGAAGGAAAGGATCAAGAATGTACTGATTGCAGGGGTTAGTGAAAGCTCAGACTTAGATGGTGCAAACACTGATTTTGAGAAATGTGAGCGCATTCTACAAAAACTTGGTGTCTTAAATGCTTCTTTCACACACAAGAGAATTGGGAAGCAAGTTGATAATCGCAATAGGCCCTTATTGTTAGAATTCTCATCTCCAACTGAGAAAGAGAAAGTTTTGGTGAATACAAGCGTGCTTTAACAGGCAGGTCCGCCATACCAAAAAGTGTATGTGAAAAAAGATGTCCATCCAGCTGTACGTAGGGAATGGCAGCGTTTGAAGGATGCAGAAAAGAGAAAAAAAGAGAAGCCAGAGAATGCAGGGTGCAATATACACCTTGATACAAGACGACAAGAGCTTCTGAGAGATGACATGTTCATCGATCGCTGGTCACCATCATATTCTCAAAATTTTTAACAAAGGGTCCAAAGCAAATTTCCATAGGATTGTGGAATATTCACGGTGTTCAAAATCAACTTGAATCGAGTATTGTACTGACATGGATACAAAAACATGACTTTATAATTTTGTGTGAAATTCATACATGTTTACCTTTCTCAGTACCTGGATATAAAGTGATACTGTGTAGAGAGACTCAGGCCAATCGTGGAGGTGTAGCGTTATTGGTGTGTTATTAGCTCAGCTGACTTGTCAGTCAGCTGAGCTTATCTTATGGTCCTCCGTCCGTCGTCCGTCCGTCAACAATTTACATTTTCGACTTCTTCTCCGAAACCGTCAGCCAGATCCACTTCAAACTTGGTGGGGATGTGCCTTGGGTGGGTCTCTACCAAATTTGTTCAATTGGTCATGGTCCATTGATTTTTGGATTTTTAATGAATTTTTTTTGTTCTTTTTTGGGCAATTATTAAAAAGTCTTCTTCTCTGAAACCGCTCACCCAATTACTTTGATATCACACAGAAACACTCCCTGGGACACCTAGTTCTTAATTTGTTCACCAGGTGGCACTGCAATTTTTTTCTATTTTTTTTATGAATTTTTGTGTGTTGTAGCTATTTTCGACTTCTACTCCAGAACCGTCACTCAGAATAAGCTGAAACATGGTGGATATGTTCCTTGTAGAAGGGTCAAACAAAGTTGTTCACTATGTGAGAATGCTGGAGATACCTGATTTTTAACAATTTTTTCCATTCGGGTACTTATCGGTCAATGCAGCTTTCCTATTGATTACTATGGAAGTCAATGAGTATTCTAATGCTAATTCACATTTGCGACTTCTTCTCCAAAACCGTCATGCAGATTAACTTCAAACTTGGTGGGGATGTACCTTGGGTGGGTGTCTACTAAGTTTGTTCCAATGGTCATGTTCCAATGAATTTTGGTTTTTTTATGATTTTTTTTTCAAAAATCTTTATAAAAGTTTTAACATGGGAATTTCTTGTAATGGTTATAACTTAAAGAATTTTGGCCGGATTTACTTCAAACTAGGTGGGGAAATGCCTTGGGTGGATCTCGACCAAGTTTGTTCAAATGGTCACGCTCTATTGATTTTTGGAATTTTTATGATTTTTTTTTCGTTTTTTGGGGGTAAACCTTAAAAACTCTTCACCTGTGAAACTGCTCACCCAGTTGTTTTGATATCGTTCATAAACAATTCCCAGGGACACATAGTTCCCAATTTGTTCACGAGGTGGCACTGCAATTTTTTCTAAATTTTTTTTATGAATTTTTTATATGGTTTTGTTATTTTTCACTTGTTCTCAGAACTGTCACTCAGATTAAGGTGAAATGTGATGGATATGTTCTTGTGGAAGGGTCAAAACAAAGTTGTTTACTAGGTGGCACTGCTTTAGATTCCTGATTTTTACTTCAGCTGACTTGTCAGTCAGCTGAGGTTTTTTGAGGGTCCGTCGTCCGTCTGTCGTCCACAATTCACATTTTCGACTTCTTCTCAAAAACCGTCAGCCAGATTCACTTCAAACATGGTGGAAATGTGCCTTGGGTGGGTCTCTACCAAGTTTGTTCAAAGGGTCACGGTCCAGTGATTTTTGGATTTTTAATGAATTTTTTTGTTCTTTTTTGGGTAAATCTTAAAAAATCTTCTCCGAAACCGCTCAATTGCTTTGATATCACACAGGAACACTCCCTGGGACTCCTGGTTCTTAATTTGTTCACCAGGTGGCGCTGCAATTTTTTCGTAATTTTTTATGAATTTTTGTGTGTTATAACTATTTTCGACTTTTTCTCCAGAACCGTCACTCAGATTAAGCTGAAACATGGTGGATATGTTCCTTGTAGAAGGGTCAAACAAAGTTGTTCACTATGTTGGAATGCTGCACATTCCTGATTTTTTCAATTCGGGTACTTGTCGGTCAATGGAGCTTTCCTATTGATTACTATGGAAGTCAATGGGCATTCTAATGCTAATTCACATTTTCTACTTCTTCTCCAAAACCGTCATCCAGATTAACTTCAAACTTGGTGGCAATGTACCTTGGGTGGGTTTCTACCAATTTTGTTCAAATGTTCATGCTCCAGTGATTTTTGGATTTTTAATGAATTTTTGGGGGGTTTTTTTTGGACAAATCTTCAAAAATCTTCTTCCCCGAAACTGCTTACCCAATTGCTTTGATATCGTACATAGACACTCCCGGGGACACCTAGTTCCCAATTTGTTCACCAGGTGGCGCTGCAATTTTTTTTATGCATTTTTTGTATGGTTTTGCTATTTTTCACTTGTTTTCAGAACTGTCCCTCAGATTAAGCTGAAATGTGATGGATATGTTGTTGTGGAAGGGTCAAACAGTTGTTTACCAGGTGGCACTGCTTTGGATTCCTGATTTTTAAGGATTTTCAATTCGGGTACTTATCGTTCGATGCAGCTTTCCTATTGATTACTATGTAAGTCAATGGGCATTCTAATGCTAATTCACAGGACAACTGACACGAAATTTACTGTTTACTTGATAACTTGAGATCTGTTTTGAGTTAGCTACACATGTTAATTATTCTGTATGAAGGTCATGCTGAGACAGTACATGAATGACCTTGACCTCGTTTGTGGGGTCACAGTGCAACATACATGAATTTTACTCTTCATTATAACTTGAGAACTACTTGAACTTTGATGTTGCACATGTAAGTGTTCTTCTATAAAGGTCAGACTTACTCAGAATCTGGTGTCCTTGATCCTTTCTCAAGTGTGATGAATGTCAAGATCAGCTGAGGCACGGGCTGTTCACACAGCCCTCTTGTTAAGTATTTTCAACTCGGGTACTTATCGATCAATGCAGCTTTCCTATTGATTAAGTACTATGGAAGTCAATGGGTATTCTAGTGCTAATACACAGGACAACTGACACAAAATTTACTGTTTACTTGATAACTTGAGATCTGTTTTGAGTTAGTACTGTGATGTTGCACATATTAATGTTTTTGTATGAAGGTCATGCTCAGACAGAACATGAATGACTTTGACCTCATTTCTGGGGTCACAGTGCAACATACATGAATTTTACTCTTCATTATAACTTGAGAACTACTTGAACCTTGATGTTGCACATGTTAGTGTTCTTTTATAATGGTCAGACTTACTCAGAACATGGGTGACCTTGATCCTTTCCCAAGTTCATAGATCTGCAAGTGTGATGAATGTCAAGATCAGCTGAGCATGAGCTGTTCACACAGCCCTCTTGTTATCTATCAGATAAAGTGACGAATATTGACATTACTTGTGGAGATCAAGTGTGGTTTCAGCTCTCTCCTTTTCCGGATATTTTATTTGGCGGATGTTACGTACCCCCTAGTGACTCTAGTTATTATACAGAGAACAGTTGGGCATATATTCAAAGTAAATGCCTGGAAAGTAACCATCATGCTGTTATTGTTGGGAATTTAAATGCAAGGATAGGAAGAGCTGTAGATCAAATTGTACAAGATGACAGCGATTATGTTTATGAAGACATAAAAGACCCTATTCCCAGACCAAATTCTAATGGAGAGAAACTCTTGCAACTGTGTGTAGACTGTGATCTGTTGGTTGTGAATAATCTGAAAACTGATTGTAATCATTGGGAAGGTGCCCTTACATTTCGTAAACGAGCACAATGGGTCTCAGAACTAGATATATGCTTGACATTTAAACAACTAGTAAGTGCTATAAAGTCATTCAATGTGTGTCAAGAACTGTGCATGCCCTCAGACCATGCTCTGGTTACTATACATTATGATTTTGATAATGTTAGGTCACTTAACTTACAACAGCTACTGGATCGTGCACGTGACTTAGGCGATCATAGTGTCTTGTATAGTAACAAGCGTAATTTGTGTAAACGTAGAATAAAAACTAGTGACATCCAGCCTGATGTTTTCATTGAAGAGCTGAGCCATTATGATATCCCTGAAGTACAGGAAGGAAATGTGAATGAAGCAGCACAACTTCTTTCAGATATATTGTTCTCTTGTGCATCTGCAAGCAGAAAAGATATCCGAGGACAAAGCCACAATGATGTGACACAAAATAGGTGGCAAAGAATTATGGACACAAGGATAGTAAATTGCTGTGGCGCGCTATCAATTGGAAGGGTGAATATGAAGGGGACAGTACAGGAGCGCCCTCTGACAATGTGTTTAAAGAGCATATAGAACAGCTTTTGAGTCCTCAAGATAGGGAGAATATAAGACATGAGGAACTTGAAACAGATGTATCTATCCCTGTGTTAGACGATCCTATTGACCCTGCAGAGGTGGTGGATGTTATAGAGAAGCAATTAAAACCCAAAAAAAGGGTGTGGCCCAGATGGAGTAAGCCCTGGTATTTTTAGGATATTACCTAACAATTGGATAGTCTTCCTGACAACGTTACTGAACATTATTTTTGTCAGTAATTACCCTGCTTCATGGGCTTACGCCAAACTTATCATGTTATTTAAAAAAGGTGACAAACATCTGTGTGATAATTATCGGGGAATAAGCATTATAAATAGTGTAGCAAAGGTTTATGATTATGTATTATGTAACAGGTTGATGAAATGGTTTTCCCCGGACCGCGAGCAAGCTGGAGCGGTACCCAAGAGAGGGTGCCTGGAACACATTGTATCGTTAAGGTTGATTATGGATTATTGTGCCAAGAAAAAAATAAAATTATTTATCATTTTTGTGGATTTTTCTAAGGCCTACGGTCGGGTGCCAAGGCAAGCCCTGATGAGAATCTTAAAGCGTTTAGGCTGTGGGATGGTTATGTTGCTAGCATTGGCATCGTTGTACAAGGTCTCCAAAATCGTGTTAGGTCTGGCCATTATTTCAACTGCAATAGGTGTCCGCCAGGGATCACCTACTTTGTGTTTTCTTTTTACAGTGTTTGTGAATGATTTAATTTGTAGGTTTAAGGGATCGTGTACAAATAAAAACCTTTCCAAAATTCCAAAAAACCAATGGAATCTGATTAACCCCCTCCCTCCATGCCCATTCCAATATCACCAAATTTTTGGAAAACCAACATTTCAGCTGCTGCAGACATACATCTCAACCCATACATTCTTTCACCCATATAATGGAAAAACAACAGGTATGTGTCACTTTAATATATTCTAACTCCTAGCACTATATATGCCAGTATCTGGTATCGCACACAGTGTGCCACCGGGAAGCCCTCTAATCGCTTGCGCAAGAGAGGACATGCTGGATTGAACGTGCCTGGGCTCTGTGAGTTTTGCGATTCAATCCTAGTGATCAACACAAAGTCGGTCAGAAATTACATGAGGTATAATTCTGTGCAATTTTTATTTCAATTTACCCCCTAAATTTTTTTTTAATGCTTTATGGGATGTCAAGCGTCTGGTCACCTTTTTTTTTTTTACCAACAAACACGGTCACGGGCCGTGCAACACAAGCGAGTGTGAACAGGTATGAGTCCGGGCATGGTTTTCCGTCATGTGCGTATATTTTTCCAGACCTTCGGTCATAAATTTCATTCCTCATTTGTTCTTTTATACAGATTTTTATCCTTTCAGACATTTTAATCAAATTAACGCAACAAACTTTGGATAAAAACATCGTGCCGTGACGTATCTGAGACAGCGATCGACAACACATCGTGTTTACGCAACTCTCAATCAGGCTTATCTTCGTCACTGTGCAGTGACGGAATCTGCGTATTTTCCTTGCCTTGCATGTGAAATTCATTCCTGCCTTTATCTGTGTCTAGATCTGTTCCATCGAAGTCGTTTTGCAAAAGTATGATGTCAAAATTTCGCATCTTGGTCCTATAATCTTTGCGTGAATGCGACATGTTCACCTGCACAACAAATCGAACTTGACTCAAGCACATGGCAAACAACGAGTTTGATTGGACGGTGACTTGCACGTGACCAAATCCATCCAATGAGAAACCTGGAAATGACCCAGCGCATTTATAACGAGGTTCGATTCTCATTCTGGGCTACTTTTGGAGGGATACCCCAGGAATATTTATTTCTTAGCCAATAAGAGAGCTTGTTGCATTTAGAGACGAAATTCTCAGGATTCCAGCAGTATGAAAAACAATGGCAGACAACGCAAAACATCGTGGCGGCAAAGGGGCAAAGTTACGAAGTTTTAGCGTAAATTTTGGGAGTTGTATCATTCAAAATGTCACGTAAAACGGGTAGTTGTTTCATTTTTATCCATATAATAAAAATATATTTCTTTTTATCTCAAAATTGAAATAGCCATCCGTAAATAATGAAGTTTGTCTACGACAAAATGCACACGCTTGACGGTAAATAAACATAACGGGCCGGTGGGAGGCTGTCGACGGTCGGCGTGCTGTGTTGGCAGGTATAACCGCCTATGGCGACAAACGATGTTCAGATACATGTCGAGTATGACCGCCGACGGCGAGCTAGGTGTTAATATCCTCCAAAAACTACACCTCCTTATTAAAACAATACATGGAAATGAAGCTGCATTGGAAAGGTTATGCAGACCATGCATGGTCAGGCTAGTCTTTAAAAATGACCGCTACCGCATTATTGCATCGATAATTTTGAAGCTTTCCAAAAAATTGGTGAAATTCCGATTTTGCCATTAACCCCCTCCCTCCATTCCGATGGTTTCTCGGAATTTTGGAAAGGTTTTCATTTGTACACGATCCCTAAGACAAAGTGCACTTTTGATAGTTTTCTTAAATGGTTGCATGTTCTCATGCTTATGGATGACACTGTAATTCTTGCCACTTCAAGAGTAAGATGCCTGGAAAAGCTTATTATATTAAAAGAGTATTGTATGTCAGCAGGGATGGTGATTAATGAAAGTAAGACCAAATTCATGGCCATAAATGGCTCCGATGGAGACATGATGCCATTTTTGGTTGGTACGGACGGTGACTTACGTGTATGTCATTGTGACAAATATACATACCTAGGCAGCATTTTTACATGCAGTGGTAGTATTGTGTCAGCAGTGAACGAGCATGCCAAGGCCGCAAGGAAACATTTATTGAAACTGGTGTCATTCTATAATAAGAATCCGGACATGCCATTTGTCGTTAAAAAGAAAGTTTTGGATGCAGCTTTTATAGCAGCCATATTGTACGGATACGAAAGTTGGTTTAACACAAGTTTGAGAAAGGTAGAGAGCTTATATATGGGTGCATTAAAAGCCTTGTTGGGGGTCAGAATATCTACAGCGAACGATTTATGTTTAGTAGAGCTGGGCTTCCCACCCCTCAAAGACTTGGTTAAACATAGACAGAAGGAATTTTTCGAGAAGATGACAAGTGAAAGAAGTGACATGAACGATGACCCTCTCATGTTTGCCTTAAAGTTGACTTCCACTATGAGCACAGGCTCTTATATTAACGGATTGCTAGGTTTGAATGACATTGTCGAAGATGGGAAGTTATTATTGAAAGGTCCTATAAGGTCGTCAGAGAGATCAAAATTTGTTGTGTATCAAGAAATGAACCCAGGTCTTGATGTACATTGCGTCTATGCAAAGGAGATGGGTGCACATATACCCGAGTACTTACGTATTGCGTTTACCCGCATACGCCTATCCGCACACAGGCTCCGCATTGAAACGGGGCGATGGTCCCGCATGCCCAGGGACCAGAGGTTGTGCAGGTGCGGAGACGTGCAGGACGAAGCACATGTTATCGGACACTGCCCGTTGGTACAGAACATAAGGGAAAGGTTCGACAAGCCGAATTTAAGATTCCCTGAATGTATTATCGATGCTAGGGTGCTTGACGACTTCAAGCTGGTTTACGAAATATTGAAGTATTTTGATTGATTTAAGTGATATGCCAGTGATTTAATACTACCATTGTGATATAATATTGTTATCTAAATAATATATGCTGTTGTGGATCTAGTATTGTTACCATACATTCATGTTTTAATAGGATATTATGCCTTTGTACTTTGCTTTGGACCGTGGTCAATAAACGCTACTACTACTACTCTGCAAACAGTATAAGCCTTCCCGTCCCCCCCCCCCATCGGGGGAGGCTTAAAAAGGTTAAAATTGTATTTGAGAGATATCAGATTTCCTATATCACAGCATTAGTTTTTAGCTCTGTTGGTTTCACATGCACATTTGTTCTCAATTGCAGTGCAGGGCATGTATGCAGTGTCAAGCCAAGTTTGACTTTATCAAGAGAAGGGTATGTATATGTCATTACATATTTACCCATATCAGCTGCACATGTATTGTTCAAAATAGGGTGTCTATGCATTCATGTCTGTAGATCCTTATACAAGATCAACTACAAGATATATTATCTAAACTGTTTGACGTATTTAAGGAATAGAACATACATTAAAGGTCCTATTTGGTATGCCTGAGTTGTAGCTGCGAAACACTTTGTCAATGTTAGTACAACAATTTTCATTTTTGTTGATCTGTAACATGTTGGCTAGCTCTTCAAACATGTAGAGTGTACCTTAGATAGTCTCTATCATTTTTTTTTTTTTGGTAATATTCCAATGCAATCTCTTGATGCTCCATGGCCGATCTGGTCATGCTTCGGTAATTTTTTTGAATTTTTTAATGATTTGTTCAATATATGGGGGGAAACAGTGAAAAACTTGCCTCATTAAAACAGCTTGTGGAGTAGTTTTGAAAGTCTATGGTACCCCATAACTTTAATTTGTTCAACACGCAGTCCTGCAATATTTATTTTTTTGGTCCAGATTGTTAGTAGTGTTTTAGACCAACTTGGATGGACTGATGAACAGATGGTGGACCACGACCGATACAACAAGTTCAGCTGACTTGTAAGTCAGTGGGATTGTGATGGAAGTCAAAGTGGGTTCTACCCCATATATACTAAAATTTGTTTACTTACATGACAACACTGAGCTAAACATGTGGGTCTTTTGTCAAATGAATTTCTGTGCCACATTTTTTGACAGCTTCTCCAAAATCAGAGGCTAAAGATTCTCTATGAACTTGGTGGGAATATAATTCGACTAAGTCTAGATTAAAGATATTCACTAAGTGGCAATGATGGCATTTCCTGTTACTTTTCATTGGGTCGTCTTTTGATCTGTCTGAAAAGTTAATGGACATATCACAGATTTTCACATGGCAAATATTTACTGATTACATTTCTAGATCATCAAGACTGCAATCACACTCAAGGGATCTGACACAATCTTGTCAGCCTGCATGGATAGATCTTCACAGTTGCCATTGAAAGTTTACATTTTTTTTTGTTACTTATGAAGTGTGATATAGCATTTCCATGCAAGAAAAAGTCCATTTGTGTTGTGGTCATGTGGCCAGAGGAACTACAGAGCCATTTGTCAGTGTTTATGTACACTTAATATATGTATCTCAGCTCACCTTTGTAGACTAATTAAATTGATAATTGTTGCGAATTGAAATACCTGATGATTTTTATTTTATTCATTTATAAGGGTTTTTTTTGTTTGTTTTTGTTTTTGTTTTTGTTTTTGTTTTCTGATGATACAGTTATGTATGTACATGCACTTGCATATGTATGTGTGTTATAATGTTTTTATGAATACTTTTCAGCATACAAGGTCCAAAGATTTTGTCTATCCAGATCATTATTTAAACCGGTTATTAGTATGACAGACCACTGATATTAATGTACAGAGCTCCCTCTTTATAATGCTGGTGTTCGGGTCCAAAGGGTATACCATGTTACAGCAAAACGGCCTTATAACAGGACTTTTAACAGAGAAGTAATAGGAAAACTATTTCAATGGGAGCCATGGTACACACCGTGTTATATCAGAAACCGCCTTGTAATGAGGGGTGTTGTAAAGAGGGAGCACTGTAGTTTGAAGCAAAGAGGTTGGTGACTTAATGGACATAACTGAGATATGTTGTAATTTTTCTGAGTTGACCATTGTGTCATGAATATTTAGCTTGATTATGATGATTTTTTTGTAAAACTTCATGTCCACTTATCTCTCTGGAGTTCTGGTCAGTAGCATCACAAAAGAGCTTTTTTAAAGCCAGTACAAATTTTTATGTTAAGAGAAAAGTCAGCTTTTCTGTCGTCTTGTTGTTACTTTATATTGGATGATTTTCATCTCAGAAGTGAAGCAGTGGGGACAGTCATTATATCTGGGACTTATCATACACTTTTTTTCAAATGCATTTTAGCATCACTGTCGGCGCTGTGGACACTGCTTCTGTGGAAGTTGTTGTGAGGAAAAAGTTCCACTTCCGCGTATGTGCTTTGTAGACCCGGTCAGGTTATGTGCCCCATGTGCCCAGACAACTCGCAAAGAGAACGAGTTTTTCGACAGACATTTAAAGACACTTGTTAATGGTGAGTTTTTGTGCAAATGTTTGGTATTTTCTTGTGTATTTTACCTATGTCATTGTCCAATGCTGGTATGTGAGGGTGGTTTTTTAATTGTCTGTCCATGCGTCCATATGTCCACACCAACCTTTGCTGCCGTGATACATGTATTTTCAAAAGGCCACAACAGATTTTTCTCTCAATCTGTTACATGGGTGCCTTTTCTGACTAAGATCAGACAATTAGATTTTCAGGTAACTGTACCCTAATGTACATGTGCAGTAAATTTGACTTGGTTGCTGTTATATCTTCAGAGTGCCAATAGAGATTCTACTAAAATGGTACAGAGATGAATTCTAAGAAAGTGAATTGCTAATTTGAGTTTCATGTCACTGTGAGCTAATTTTTCATTTAAAATTTTTTTTTTTTTTACCTATCTACAATAAATTTGATTTTGTTACTGTAATATCTTCAAAGTGCCCAAATGGATTCTTCCTAAATTTGGAACAGAAACCTTTTATGACAAAGATTAGCTTATAAGAGTTTCAGGTCACTGTTGCCTACCGGTATTTTATGATTTTTGTTACCTATTTACTGTCAATATGACTTTCCGTACTTTTAAAGGACTTAGATAGATTCTTCTCAAATTTGATACTGAGATGCATTATATGACAAATATTGGCTGATTATGCCCCCCCCCCTTCTACCAGAGGAGGGGCATATCATTCTTATAGCAATCGCTTTTTTTGTCCGTCATTCGTCCCATTTTCGTGTCCGGGCTGTAAGTCGATTGTCTGTCGACTTAATTTAATGAAACTTTACACACAGGTGCATCTGGACATGAGGATGTGTCATGTACCAAAAGTAGGTCACCAGGTCAAGTATCTGGATCATGATGAGGCCTTTATGTAAAACTGCAATGCAGTCATACCTGTCCGGTCTATAATTCGCTTGTCCTTCAACTCAGTTTAATGAAACTTCACACACAGGTGCATGTGGACATATGGATGTGTTATGTACCAAAAATAGGTCACTCTGTCAAATATCTGGGTCACAGTGGTATATCCTGGTAAAATCATGTCCAGACTTTAATTCCTTTATGTAATAATTAAGTTAGTTTCCTGAAACTTCATACACACACATCTTGACCCAAAGGGTTTGTCATGTAACAAAAGTAGGTCACTAGGTCAAGTTTTATGCGACCTTGTGTCTGTCTGTCCACTCATCGTGTCTGGGCTGTAATTCGCTTGTCCTTAAACTTATATTAAAGGTCCTATTGATTGACCATGTTCAAATTTGATACATGGGTGACTCATGGGTTGTTCTTTCCATACAGTGCGCTTTAAAAAAAATTGGATGTGAAAAAATACTTTCATTCACATTCTTATTTTAAAAACTCACTGTGCCTTCAATCATTGCTTTCCATTAATTGTCGACACCCACAAGGCGCAAAAGGCTAGTGACTTCACAAATGCAAAACCAGTGGCTGACAGGAAAGACTCACACCATTCTTGCAAGCTATGGCTGTCAAGTGTCCCTTTGTTTAAACATATTTTATTCACCCTTCATCAACTAGATTAAAAATGCATGTAGAAATATTCACTTTTGTCTTTGTTCCCTCTAAGGATTGAACGGTGTGTTGCTGTTAATTATCTAATTAATCTACCAAGTTTGTTCAAAGGTCATGCTCCATTGATTTCTGGATTTTTTTAATGAATTTTTTTTGGGGGGGGGGGGGGCAAATCTTATAAAATCTGCTTCTCAAAAACCACTCACCCAATTGCTTTGATATCCCACAGTAACACTCCTGGGGACTACTAGTTCATAATTTATTCACCAGGTGGCGCTGCACCTTTTTTTGTAAATTTTTATGTGTTTTTGCTATTTTTGACTTCTACTTCAAAATCGTCACTCAGATTAAGCTGAAACTTGTTGGATATGTTCCTTGTGGAAAGGTCAAACAAAGTTGTTCACTAGGTGGCACTGCTGTGGATTCCTGATTTTTAACAATATTTTTCAATTCTTGTACCTAGTAGTAAATGCACTTTTCCTATTGATTACTATGTAAGTCAATGGGCATTCTAATGCTGGTTAACATTTTCACCTTCTCCTCTGAAACTGTCCTCCAGATTGACTTCAAACTTGGTAGCAATGTACCTTTGGTGGGTCTGTATCAAGTTTGTTCAAGTGGTCGTGCTCCATTGATTTTTGGATTTTTTATGAATTTTTTTGTTCTCTTTTTTTTTGGAAAAATCTTAAAAAATCATCTCCAAAAGCACTCACCCAGGTGCTTGGATATCACACAGTTCATGCACACATATATCTTGACCTAAAGTAGGTAAGTAGGTCAAGTATTTGGGTCATGGTGATAGCATGTTTTTATTGATTGATTGATTACAGTCAATCCAAAATGATACCTGTGATTAGCAAGGTTACAAATGAGGCGAGGGGGTATGGATCCAGAGATTGCATTTTAATTAGATTTTTTGACCTATTGTGTGGTTACTGTGACCTTTATACAATTACAATCAGTTTGAATTTGTTACCGCAATATCTGAAAGTAATTGGATAAGATTTTCAGGTCACTGTGACCTATTTTTTGGTTTTACTTTCACATTAACTTTAAAGCAATTGGATGGATTCTTCTCAAATTTGGTACAGAGATGTTTTTTAAGGGTCCACCCCATGGGGGGACCCTTTCCATTTTCGGGTTGTCCATCCGTCCGCATGTGCACATTCCGGTTATCACGATATCTACAGAATGCCTCCATGTACTTTGCTGAATTTTGGCAATATGCTTAACTTACCTGACAAGATGAACTGATTAGATTTTGGTGTTACCATGACCTAATTTGAGCAAATGGCAGCTTAACTATATATTCCTTTTGGTATATCTGCAGAATGTGTCCAGGTATTATGCTCTTTAAAGTTTGATAGGAATAATTGAGGATCTACCCCATGGGGGACCCTTTCTATTTTTGTGTTGTCCGTTCAGATGTGCACATTCTCTTTACTGCCATATCTACAGAATGCCTAGATTTATTTGCTCAAGTTTGGCAATATGCTGATCTTACCTGGCGAGATGAACTGATTAGATTACTATGACCTAATTCGAGCAAATGGCTTACCCTTCTAGATATTATGAGTGATTTTGTGGTTACAGTAACCTATTTACAGTGAATTTGACCAAGTGGCTGTAGTTGATATGTTCAAAATGCCTGGATGGATTCTTTTCAAAAACGTTACAGAGATGCAATCTAGGGGAAAATGTTGATGATTAGATTTTTTTGGTCACTGTGACCTAATTTTAGGTTACTCTGACCTTTTTACCCTCACAGAGGTGCAATCTAGGGGAAAATGTAGATGATTAGGTTTTTGGCTCACTGTGACAAAAATTTAGGTTACTCTGACCTATTTACACTCGATGTGACTTTGTTACTGCAATATCTTTGAAGTGGTAGGATTTTTTTTTATACATCAGTGTTATCAGGAATAGATAACATCAGTAGAATTTCACTTCAGTGCATTGTATTAGTGTGCAGCAAAGATCAATTAGGCATATGTGCAGGGTGTTTTGGGCAATCAATTTATAAATGGGCAGGGGTGGACATGCCAATTATTTTTTGCAATCATTGGTCTCAAGTTTTTTGTTTTGTTTTTGTTTTTGCTCTGCCAACCATAGGTTGTAGAGCTTATGTGATCACTCATGTCTATCTCTCTGTCCATAAACTGTTTTGCTTGTGGACTCCATACAGTCCACAGTTTTCAAGCTTGCCCTGGCATATAACTTTTAGGACTTTTCAAGTGTATGAAAATCTAGGTCATGTTATATATTGGTAGCACCACCTATAGTATTAAGTAATATATGGGCCAAGATGGGAAAATATTGAGAATGTTGTTTGATTATGAAACTTAGTAGGGATGTCAATGAGGCAAAAAGAAGAAATTGTGTTGCAATTTGGTGGTGCCATTTAGTTCAAGACGAAAGATATGGACCTAAAGGTGTTGAAAGCACATTAAATTTTGTATGTTAAGAAAGAATAAGGCTAATGATATCAAATGTGCCACAGATGTGTATCACATTTAGAAGTCTAATGTTGCATAATATGCGTAACCTTGACCTACTTTCTCAAGGTCACAGGTTATACATTTCAGGATTTTGTTTTTCTTTTCTGTTATAGTCATTATGTGGGAACCTGTACACATGTATCAATATTCCATTACAGAAACATTATACACACTAAATTTTGTTATGTGTGGAGTCATAGTGGTGCCTCTTGTGGTATGAAATGTAACTAGCAGTACAAGTGTAAAAAATACATTAAATTCATTATTATTCATTATTTTGATTATGAATTGAGATGCAACTTCTAATTTACACCAAGTACACGTTGGGCCAATCATCAAATTTTGAATGACCTTGACCTAGTTTTCAAGGTTATTAAGGACATAGTAGAGAACTATAAATTCTTCATTTGGGGAAATAAGAAGGCTAGCAATACCAAATGTGCCATAAATGCGTTTCATATATGGGAAGTTTGATGTTGCATACGGATGACCTTTGACTACCTTCTCAAGGTCATGAAGGGAATACAATGCAGGCAATGATTTTTTGTTATGGTCATTACAGGAATATTATGAAGGTTAGAATTACATTTTTTTTTTTTTGTTACATGTGTACCCAACTTGGCCTAAGACACCTGTGTACCCAACTTAAACTTGCCTCACCTTATCAAGAAGCTTCAGTAAATATGTTAGAGCCATTTAATTTATTTGTGTCATAGTTATACATACAATTCTCTGTAAATGAGTCCTAGACTCAAGTCCAAGGACATCAGCACTTTCTGGAAATGATATAATTAGTCACCAGAAATTGGAATAAAATAAATTGAACAATCAAATTGGTAGTTCTCAATATTTGAAAATACAGCATATGAAAATTCATGTGCCCTGCATCATTAAGCTTGACACATGATTCATTCAAACCAGTCAATGGTCTAAGCAGGTCTTACTGAAATAGCTCCACAATGAATGTCCCACTAAGCTATGCAGATTATTTACCAATAGTGTGTTCCAGGAGGGAAAGTTCTGCAACTATTCCCATGAATAAAAGATTTATCTTTTTTTCTTTCCAAACAGCCAAATTTTAACTTGCCTGATGCAAAACTACACTTTATAATGAACTTGCCCGACTGCATTTGAGCTTGCCCTGGGACTCTGGGCCCAAGTGGATACTTCAAACCCTGATTAGACAGACAAAAGTCCATGATGTGCCAGGGACAAATTTTTAGTCCTTCAAAATTTTTAGCCTGAATGGGAAATAAAACAGTAATCACTGCAAAATTCGACCTGACTCTTATATAATTCTTGTTAAAATAAATTTGTCATTTGCATTTGTTTTTTAACCGTATGAATAAAACATTGCCATTTGGCTAATGGCACTAGCGGTCCCTGATGTGTGGAGTCATGATGGCACCCCTGGTGGTATTAAGTGGAACTAGCCTCATCTATAAGTATGTTAAATTTATCATTTTGATTATAAACTGAGATGGAACTGCAAATTGGCACCAAATATGTATTACACCAACAATCAAATTTTGTTATATATTGTGTGACCTTGATCTATTTTTATAGTCTTTAAACATCAAGAAAAGGACACCTTATTCAGCATGTTAATAATGAGTAAGGGGAGCAATACCAAATGTACCACAAATGTGTGTTCATATGGAAGTTTGATATTGCATCATATGGTTAACCTTGACAAATTTCTGAGGGTCATGGAGGGAAAGCGTTTCAGAAATAATAACTGGTGAAGATCATCCAATTATATGTCAGCAGAGCATTAAAACAATGAGCCTCTTGTTTTGTTTTTGTTTGTTTATTTTGTTTTGTTTTGGTTCTATGTTTTTATATTTTGTTTTATCAACAAAACTTACAGCACAACTGCATGATTAAACTATAACCATAAAAGGTGCGTGCATGCTGGGCATCATCATTTTATTGTCTATGTTGTTTGCTTCTGCCATATTACGTACTTTTGTTCTGTAGTATGTGAATAAATACAGATGTTCATCATGTAAGTCTTTTTCCTAATTATGATAAAATCTGAGAAAATTTCAAGAGTTGCATAAGTGCAAGGGGGTGTTACATTGTATTATTACATGAACTATCCATTATTGAGGGTTAAACTCAGAGAAACACAGACCGTTGCAATAACTGACCTTTTGTATCAATATTATGTGTTAAAAACGTTTGATATTGTTTTCCCTTGTAAAATGAAAACACAGATAGCATGAAACCTTCTGGAAACTTTATACACAGTGGTCCCCCTCTAATAGGACAACCCCAATGCAACCAAAAAGTGGCCACATGAGAGCAGTGGCCTCTCTTGAGAGGGACAGTAATATGAAAATAACACTTTTGTGGCATGGAGAAGTGGTCTTTGTGGAGAGCGTGGCTTTATTAGAGAGGGACCACTGTATAGTGATTGAAAATGCTGTGTTTGGAACACCCCCTCCCAAAAAAAAACTCTGGCAATGGCCATGGAGAATCAAGCAGCTGTCACAATGTTTGTTTCATTATTTTTAAATGTAAATACATGGGTGTAATTGAATACTTTTTATTTTTTATGTGCAAATATTTTTTTTACAGTTGACTAATGCCCCAAGGGCATAGCTAGTGTAAGAGTACCTTAAATCTTTCAAAGTTAAGATGTGACTATATATAAGCCATTCAATACTAAGTTATTTAAATCTAACCATCAGGAGACTGACTGAACAGCTTTCCCCAGCACAATGCCACCATAGTGTGCTGAGAAAAGCTGTTGACTGCTGGTATCTTATTCTTCAATTTCTTTGTGACAAACATGAAGCAGATGGTATATGGGGCATCATATGCATACAGGTAGGTTGGAAAGAAGTTGCATGCTGATACAGTAGCAATGGGTTCCCCAGAAATAAAATGAGTGCTCAAAGTTAGCAAAAATATAATTTTAATTTTTCAGGAGGTGGATTTCAGGTGATCACATCAAGTTCATCGGGTGATGAAAGTGCTCCACAGTACCTATGCAAACTGTCCTCAGATCACAGGTATGTGGGATTACGTTTTGTGCACTTTAACCCACACTTCAACAGAGATTATGGTTGAGTCTTGAGCTTTCTGTGAGGTGGTGTAGAAGCTAAGCAACTGACCCATGGCAAGGAAAACCGTTACCCTGGTAACCAACAGGTGCAGTCCTGATAGGTGTCACTGCCCTTTTCATTAAGTTTTTTCTTAATGTTTAAATTAAGCAAAAAACATCAAAATCGGGGGACATTGAATGTGTAGCTAGTTTTGTCTTGTTGAAGGGGAAAGGGTTAATGTTACCACAGGCCATTTGTGGCAGAGATAAGCTTCTTGTGCTGGAGAAAAGAGCAAATTGCTTGGAAAATATAGTGCTTGTGGATATATAAAAAAAAAAAAGAATCAGAAGATTATCATGTAGTTATGGGTCCTACATGTTGAAGTTGATGATATAACTATCATGGCATCATGCCATAGGCAGAAGCATTTGGCATGCGCTAAATCAAGCTGCATGTACAGACATGTAATACCAATCTGGGGCACCAGCGCTGTGAAATTATTAGTGCATATTTGGCAGATACAAACGCTTTTCTGTTATGAGAGGCTCCATACGTGGCAGGACAAAGTGACTTTTTGCACCAAAATAAAAATTGGGTAATTGACTTATCAAGTAAAGTTGCATGACACAGGCCCTAAGCGGAAAATGGTAACTTAAGGAATTCCTGAGTTGTCTTATAATGCATAAGAAAATAAACTGGACAAATAATATACATTAAACAGCCACAGTAGTTGAATATGATTGTAAAATATGCATCATTTTAGGAAAGGGTGTACAATTGATGGAAAATGTTAACGGAAATTGTTTGAACTAGGGGAATGTATGGTGCAATGGAATGCACTCATGCTGTGGTGCATGACAGACAAGTAGGAGCAATAACCTGGAAATTCAATATCTGACAGTGGAAGCTTCGCAGGCATTAATCTCTGATGTTAAATCTGTAAAACATGTCCCAATTTGTTAATACCACTCTAAATTAAAACCAGAGCAGTTCCAATTACAGCACTTTTTCCTTTGAGAGACCATTCCTTTGGCAGTCCAAAAATGGTTACATAACACAGATTGTCTCTCAAATACAGGATAAACAACATGAAAAGTTATCACCAGAGACCTGGTGAATGTGAAGTGATGTTTACTGAAGTGGTCTCTAAAAGGACTGACCACTCCACTGTAGTCCGATCTGAGAATTCACACTATGACAGGTCCAAAATTGTTACACAAAGCAGATAGCCTGTAAAAAGAGAGCACCAGGGACGTAAGAGACATGTAGTCTGTCAAAGGAGGTCAATTAAAATGGGAAAACACAACACTAGTGACTTGAAAGACAGATGGTCTCTCAAAAAAGAACTGCAGAAGTATGTATAGACACTGTGAAGGTATTTGCACTCACAGGAAAGTATCTGAATAAATGTAATCACAATTATTTTTCAGTGGAGATAATTAGATCCTCCTTTTTAGCTCTGCTGACCAATGGTTGCAGAGCTTATGCGATCACTCCTGTCACATCCATAAACTTTTTGCTTGTGAGAGCAATACAGTCCACAGGTTTTAAGATAGCCCCATATAACTTTCAGGACTTAGAAAGTGTATGAAAATAAAGGTCTAGTTAATTATTGATGGCATCACCTGCAGTTTTATGTAATATAGGGGTCAAAATGTGAAAATCTTGTGACCGGTCTAGCATCCTTAATGTGTGATAGGTCTTCATGAAATTTGGCGAGATTGTGGAGGTCAAAGTCTAAGTTGCTTATGATGCTACTGGTGCCACCTATTAGTTGATGGAAATTATGATCCAAATGTGTTTTAAGATATAAAATTCCATGCCTCGAAAAGTAATCTTGCGACCAGTCCAGCATCTTTAATTTTTTATGGATCTTCATTTAAATTTAAATTTAAATTTAATTTTGCATAATGTGAATAACCTTGATTAATTTTTCAAGGATTGAATACATTTCAGAATATGATTTTTGGGTGATGGTGGTCAGCATAGCATTAGGCTGAAGGGCCTTTTGTTTCCTTACTGAGCTATTAGATGACTACTGTCTGAAATATACCAGCAGACATTAAAGAAATGGATGCACACAAGTTCCAATGTTCGTTAAACTTGAGCCTGATTGATTTTATATTGAACATGCCAGTATATATTTATGTGCATTAGTATTAGTAAAAAGTACTCTCACAAAACTTCAATAATACCAGTGCCAAGAGAAAAATAAACATGGCCAACCCGTAATCACATAAACATATTTTTAAGCCCACCCCCCACCACCGAGGAGGGGCACATAGTAATTGCTTTTTCTGTACATCCGCTTTTCATGTCCGTGCTATAATTCACTTATCCTTCAACTTAGATTGATGAAACTTTACACACAGGTGCATTTGGACATAAGGGTGTGTCGTAAACCAAAAATAGGTCTCTAGGTCAAATGTCTGGGTCACAGTTTTCTTGTAAAATTGTGTCAAGGCTATAATTCCTTTACCATGTAACTAAGATCAATGAAACTTTACACACAGATGCATCTATATATAAAGGTGTGTCATGTAACAAAAGTAGGTCACTAGGTAAAGTATTTTGGTCACAGTAACATATCCTTATAAAATCGTGTCCAGGCTATAGTTCGCTTACTATTTAACTTGGTTTCATGAAACTTCACACTTGCATGTATGTTGACCTAAAAGTGTGTCATGAAACACATAGTAGGTCACTAGGTCAAGTATCTAGGTCAGGGTGATACAATCATGCAAAACTGTATTACACTTCATATACAGGCTGTAATTCTGTTGTCCTTCAAGTTAGATTTATGAAACTTTACACACATGTGCATCTAGACATAAGGGTGTGTCATGTACCAAAAATAGATGACAATGTCAAGTATCTGGGTCACAGTGACATATAATTGTAAAATCATGTCTGGGCTGTAATTCCTTAACTATTTACCTTAGTTTCATGAAACTTGGTATACACATATATCTTGACCTAAAGGTGTGTCATGAAACAAAAGTAGGTCAGCAGGTCAAGTATTTGGGTCTCTGCTATTTGTGTCCAGGCTATAATTCACTTGTCCTTCAACTTAGATTAATGAAACTGTACACACAGGTGCATCTGGACCAATGGGTGTGTCAGGTACCAAAAGTATATTCACTTGTCCTTCAACTTAGATTAATGAAACTGTACACACAGGTGCATCTGGACCAATGGGTGTGTCAGGTACCAAAAGTATGTCACTAGGTCAAATATCTGGAACACTGACATATGCTTGTAAAGTCGTGTTTTGGATATTATTCCTTTACTATGCAACTTAGACTAATGAAACTTTACACACAGATGCATCTATGCATAAGGGTGTGTCCTGTACCAAAAGTAGGTCACTAAGTCAAGTATCTGGGTCAGAGTGATATGTTGTAAAATCATGTCTGGGATAAAATTCCTTTACTATTTCACTTAGTTTCATGAAACTTGACACACACATACATCTTGACTTAAGGGAATGTCATGAAATAAAAGTAGGTCAGTAGGTCAAGTATTTGGGTCACAGGGATACATTCATGTAAAACTACATTACTTTTCATGCCCGGGCTGTAATTCTGTTGTGCTTTGACTCAGAATCAATTTACACACCTGTGTATCTGGACACAAGAGTGTGTCATGCGTAAAAGTAGGTCACTATGTCAAGTATCTGGGTCACGTTAATAGCTTATTTTTATTGCTACATTAATTCCAAAATATGACCTGTGATTAGCAAGGTTATAAATGAGGCGAGGTGGGCATGGATCCAGCAATCTCTTATTTTTAATTATTTCTGTAAGGATGCAATTGAGAAATAGGGCTAGGCCTAGGGCTGTAACGATATACCGCGATAACGGTGCATCGCGGTACAGTCCATCCACGATACACGTATCGAAATGAGGTCCCCTGTATCGCAAAAATACGATACATTCCATCATATAAGTAATTTCAGCTCTAAAAAGAAAAAATACGGAAGTAAAGGCCATAATTCATTAACATTTACCGTAATTTTGTGAAGGTAAACTCGTCAATTGACAAACCATTCGTCAGCCTTCTGATTATGATCTATTTTTGCCTACAATTTACAAGTGTTTTGGGATTCCCTTCATAATCATATATGCATGACGCTTTGTGGCGCTACGTCATACCCTTGTGTGCAAAGTCTGAATCTAGGTCAGCAAAATGACTGTGCCTGGCGAGAAAAAGCAGCACGCTCATTATTCAGGGGTCACATTAAGCTTGCGTCCTGCGTCATAGATGCAAAAATGAAGAAAAGATGCCCGGAAATTAATAAAAACATTGTCATTTCGCGTCGCTGTGGACGCACGCACAAACGCGATGCATTTTGAATGACACAACTGCAAAAATTACCCCATGCGGTCACGGTGTTTTGCATCGACCATTATCAGTATCATGAATATGTATTATACTGATGGAATCCTCTGATGTTCGTCTTTCTATGTAACAAGCTCTCTTATTTGCTAAGAAAAAAATATTCCTGGGGTATCCCTCCAAAAAATTCCCATAATGGGAACGGATGGACGTCATTTCATCTGATTATAAATGCGCTGAGAGCACTTCGGGGCTCCTCATTGTGTGGATTTGATCACGTGCCACTTACTGTCCAATCAAATTCGTTGTTGCCCATGTGCCTGTCTCATGCCCGCAATGTTGGGAAGGTACAAGTCTTATTACGCAAAGATTATTGGACCAAGATGTTAAATTTTCACATCATATTTTCACCAAGAAGACTTCTATCGAACAAATCTAGACAGAGACAAAGGCACGAGTGAAAATTCATTACGGACGGCAAGGAAAGTACGCTCATTTGTCATCGCACAGTCACATGTGAACGAAGCGAAAATTTGCATTAGGCCTGACACGATGTTGTTGATCACTGTCTCCGATGGGGCACGCCGTTATTGGTGGTTTGTTTGTTTTTTAAACAAAATTTAGTTGTTTTGATTTTATTGAAATGTTTGAATGTAACAAATCTGTATGACAGAACAAGGCAGGAATGAAATTTATGATCGAAGGCCGGAAAAAATATACGTTAAACATAGCGGAAAACCATGCCTGGGTGCATGCCTGTGACAGGCTGTGTACACTCGCTTGTGTTGCATGGCTTGTCAAGTTGTAGGCCTACCGTGTTGCTTGATGAAAAAAGTGACCGCACTTAAGATCAGACTCTTAACACCACCTACGGCATCAAATTTGTCAGGTATATTGAAATAGAAAGTGCACGGAAATATAAATCATGTAATTTCTGACCATTTCATCACGTGGAATCAATCGCAAAAATAACAGAGCCCAGGCATGTTCAGTCATGCATGCCACTTGTTGTGCAAGCTAGTTGAAAAACTGTGCGATACCAGATACTGGCACAGTGGCAGCGTGCTAGGGGTTAAGCCCCCTTCACAATCATTTTTTTGGTAGACCAGGGATGTGTTATAGACTTAGTCCTAATAGCAGGTCCCTGGGCAGATTGAATCCATCCTTGGTACACTCAACAACTTTTAGACCCTTTTACATCAAGTTAGCATATTGGTAACTTTTTGTTTAATCTTAAATTTTATAATAATGAGTCGCCTACATGAGCATATAGACCCTATGTTATGTTCGTTTCTAGGCTAAGTTACCTGCATGTTTTATTTGTTTATCATTTTGATGTATGTTGATTATACCAATTAAACTCAATTAATCAAATTACATCAAAAGTCTAGATTGCACAATTTCAGACTGGACCCATCGATTCAGTTTATGGACTCACTATTTTTCCTGAAAAAGAAGAAAGATGGGTACAACGAACCCGTACTGAAATAATGTGACCCCTGTACTATTATGGTTAAGTATCAAATTGTATCGTTTTGTATCGTATCGGCAGTTCCGTATCGGGATACGTATCGTATCGTGAAAAGGGGTATCGTTACAGCCCTAGCTAGGCCCTATATAAATCCTTCTTGCAGTAAATCCCTTTTGCATCTTAATCATTAATTTCCCTGTCCAAATTAAATAATTCTCAGCCGCCCTATTTAACATGTTAGTGTGCAATCCCCAACGCAATAATTTTTGAAGGTGGCCTCACTGAAAAGTGTCTGGGTATATAAATATTGTGTTTAATTTTCAAACCAAAGTTACTCATTAATACAAAGGATTTTAAAGGAAGATTGAAAGACAAGACCTATGGGGATAGTTTACCGTGGGTCAACAGCTTTCCTTGGTGTTCAACCAACACAAAGGGAGCATGCTAACTGAGTCTTATTCTAACCAGGAAAGGGTATAATGAATATCCTATTTTGTATCTTGCAGGTATATTCAGTTTGAGAGTCAGACAGAGGAAGACCCAGACTCTGTGGACCTAACACATGTTGAGTCTGTACAGATCATTACCTCAGGCACGGATCCACAAGGTACATACTCATGTTACTGCTACAATTGGCCAGTGTGCCCTGAAATAATAATTATTGATGTGCTCTTTGTATTTTCAGCTGTAGTGAATATATTGATGGGAAACTGTCATGGGCCTGTCTCAGCATAATGAGCATATGCTCATCTCTTTTGGTGCCTTCAGCTCTGGGGACATTAAGTTGTTTATTGTAGTTGCCAGTTTTTAGCTCTGCTAACCACAGGTCGCAGAACTTATGTGGTCACTCATGTCTGTCCATCCGTTAACTTTTTGCTTGAGTCCCCAGTTTTCAAGACAGTCCCATATAACTTTCAGGACTTACCAAGTGTACAGAAATGCTCTAGCATCCTTATTGTTTGATAGATCTTCTTGAAATTTAGTGGGATAGTGAACGAGGTCAAAATTTCAGTTGTATTTGATGCAAGTGGCACTACCTGGAACTTGGAGGAAATTATGAGCCAAAATGTGTCTAAAGATATGAAATTCCATATCTCAAGACGTAATTGAAATAGACTTGCCAAACTTGTGTAATACATAGACCATGTCCAATGCCAGCATGTTATGTAATATCAGTGACCTTGACATAGCTTGGCAAGGCCACCAGGCCTGTCAAGTTGAAAGAGGTGATTTTGTGTTAATGTGGGTAGCCTGGACATCAACGGCAAAGAGAAATGAGCCTTCAGATCAAAGTTGCACTTGAGGACATTGTACATAAAACCGTATTTTGTGACCTAGCTTTTGAATAATTTTTGAATCCGTGTTGAAGATCAAGGTCAAACGGCCAGTTAGAATATAGAGGTCATTGTGTGAATGTTCTACACCCGACAGTTTTTACCTCAGCTGACTTGTCAGTCAGCTGAGGTTTTTTGAGGGTCGGTCGTCAGTCGTTCGTCAGTCCGTCCGTTGTCCGCAATTCACATTTTCGACTTTTCCTTAAACACCGTCAGCCAGATCCACTTCAAACTTGGTGGAGATGTGCCCTGGCTGGGTCTCTACCAAATTTGTTCAGATGGTCACGGTCCTGTGAATTTTTTTATTTTTAATGAATTTTTTTGTTCTTTTTTGGGTAAATCTTAAAAAATCTTCTTCTCCGAAACTGCTTACCCAATTGCTTTGATATCACACAGGAACACTCCCTGGGACACCTTGTTCTTAATTTATTCACCAGGTGGCGCTGCAATTTTTTCCTAATTTTTACCTCAGCTGACTTGTCAGTCAGCTGAGGTTTTTTGAGGGTCCGTCGTCCGTCCGTCCGTCGTCCACAATTCACCTTTTCGACTTCTTCTCAAAAACCGTCAGCCAGATTCACTTCAAAGCTTCAAACTTAGTAGAGATGTGCCTTGGGTGGGTCTCTACCAAGTTTGTTCAAATGATCACGGTCCAGAAATTTTTGGATTTTTAATGAATTTTTTTGTTCTTTTTTGGGTAAATCTTAAAAAATCTTCTTCTCCGAAATCGCTCACCCAATTGCTTTGATATCACACAGGAACACTCCCTAGGACTCCTAGTTCTTAATTTGTTCACCTGATGGCGCTGCAATTTTTTCCTAATTTTTTATGAATTTTTGTGTGTTTTAGCTATTTTCGACTTCTTCTCCAGAACCGTCACTCAGATTAAGCTGAAACATGGTGGATGTGTTCCTTGTAGAAGGGTCAAACAAAGTTGTACACTATGTGGGAATGCTGCGGCTTCCTGATTTTTAACGATTTTTTCAATTCTGGTACTTGTCGGTCAATGCAGCTTTCCTATTGATTACTAGGGAAGTCAATGGGCATTCTAATGCTAATTCACATTTTTGACTTCTTCTCCAAAACCGTCATGCAGATTAACTTTAAACTTGGTGGCAATGTACCTTGGGTGGGTTTCTACCAATTTTGTTCAAATGTTCATGCTCCAGTGATTTTTGGATTTTTAATGAATTTTTTTGTTCTTTTTTTTGGACAAATCTTAAAAGATCTTGTAAGTCAATGGGCATTCTAATGCTAATTCACAGGACAACTGACACGAAATTTACTGTTTACTTGATAACTTGAGATCTGTTTTGAGTTAACTACACATGTTAATTATTGTGTATGAAGGTCATGCTGAGACAGTACATGAATGACCTTGACCTCGTTTGTGGGGTCACAGTGCAACATACATGAATTTTACTCTTCATTATAACTTGAGAACTACTTGAACTTTGATGTTGCACATGTAAGTGTTCTTCTATAAAGTTCATACTTATTCAGAACATGGTGTCCTTGATCCTTTCCCAAGTTCATAGAGCTGCAAGTGTGATGAATGTCAAGATCAGCTGTTCACACAGCCCTCTTGTTTATGAATTTTTGTGTGTTACAGCTATTTTCAACTTCTTCTCCAGAACCGTCACTCAGAATTTTTTTTTTTTTTTTTTTTGGACAAATCTTAAAAAATCTTCTTCTCCGAAACTGCTTACCCAATTGCTTTGATATCACACAGGAAGACACCCAGGGACTCCTTGTTGTTAATTTGTTCACCAGGTGGTGCTGCAATTTTTTTCTAATTTTTTATGAATTTGTGTGTGTTATAGCTATTTTTGACTTCTTCTCCAGAACCGTCACTCAGATTAAGCTTACACGTGGTGGATATGTTCGTTATGGAAGGGCCAAACAAAGTTGTTCACTATGTGGGAATGCTGTGGATTCCTAATTTTTAATGATTTTTTCAATTCGGCTCCTTTGGGGTAAATGCACCTTTCCTTTTGATTACCATGCAAGTCAATGGGCATTCTAATGCTTATTTACATTTTCGACTTCTTCTCCAAAACCATCATCCAGATGTACTTCAAACTTGGTGGCAATGTACCTTGGGTGGGTGTCTACCAGATTTGTTCCAATGGTCATGTTCCAATGAATTTTGGATTTTTTTATGATTTTTTTTCAAAATTCTTTAGGGATGGTTCAACATTTTCATCATTTTTGAATTAGTACTTACAGTACGCAAGGGGGGAGGAGGTTAAATGGGTCTGTACACTTTCACAGGATATGGAAAATGATGGTCAATTTTTGGCCTGTTTTGTGCAATTTTGCTATGATTTGGGGGGAAAATCATCATTTTTAAAGTACTAATTTGGGGGGAGGGAGGGGGGTCATGAAATTTAGTACCCTAAGTACTAATTCAAAAATGATGATAATGTTGAACCATCCCTTACAACAGTTTTAATAAGAAAGTTTAACATGGGAATTTCTTGTAATGATCATAACTTTAATAATATTGACCAGATTTACTTCAAACTTGGTGGGGATGTGCCTTGGGTGGATCTCTACCAAGTGCGTTTAAATGGTCCAGCTCTATTGATTTTTGGATTAATGATGAATTTTTTTGTTCTTTTTTGGGGCAAACCTTCAAAATTCTTCTCTAAAACCGCTCACCCAATTGCTTTGATATCGTACATAGACACTCCCGGGGACACCTAGTTCCCAATTTGTTCACCAGGTGGCGCTGCAATTTTTTTATGAATTTTTTGTATAGTTTTGCTATTTTTCACTTGTTCTCAGAACCGTCCCTCAGATTAAGCTGACATGTGATGGATATGTTGTTGTGGAAGGGTCAAACAGTTGTTTAGTAGGTGGCACTGCTTTTGATTCCTGATTTTTAAGGATTTTCAATTCGGGTACTTATTGTTCAATGCAGCTTTCCTATTGATTACTATGTAAGTCAATGGGCATTCTAATGCTAATTCACAGGACAACTGACACAAAATTTACTGTTTACTTGATAACTTGAGATCCGTTTTGAGTTAGCTACACATGTTAATTATTCTGTATGAAGGTCATGCTGAGACAGTACATGAATGACCTTGACCTCGTTTGTGGGGTCACAGTGCAACATACATGAATTTTACTCTTCATTATAACTTGAGAACTACTTGAACTTTGATGCTGCACATGTAAGTGTTCTTCTATAAAGTTCATACTTATTCAGAACATGGTGTCCTTGATCCTTTCCCAAGTTCATAGAGCTGCAAGTGTAATGAATGTCAAGATCAGCTGAGGCACGGGCTGTTCACACAGCCCTCTTGTTTATTAGACCCATATAACTTTAGGACTTATAAAGTGTATAAAAATCTGTGTTGATGTAAATGTTGGTGGCGCCACCTATAGTATTATGTAATATATGGGTCAAAATTTAAATATCTTGTGACCAGTCCTCATCCTAAATTTTTTTATGGATTTTAATGAAATTTAGTGGGATTGAAGAAGAGGTCAAAATAGCAGTTGCTTGTGATACTAGTGGTGCCACTTATATTTTGACAGATATTATGAATTCAAATGTCTAGAAAGATACAAAATTTCATATCTTGGAAAATGAATTCTACATATCAGTGACCTTGGCCTATTTTTGTTAGGTTACCAGACCTTAAGTTGGAAGAGGGTAAGGTGTATCTTGGACATCATGGACGAAGACAATTGAGTCTTCAGACAAGAACTTCACATTATATATCAAACTGTACTTGATGTCCTACTTTTTGGGTCACCAGTGATTATGACTTTGACCAATTTTTCAAGGTCATTAAGTAATTTGTTAAAGGAGGAGATTTAATTCAATATATTGATAAAGAATCAGGCGAATGATGCCAAATGACCACAATTGTGTACCATATGGGAGTTTGATATTGCATAATATGGATGACTTTGATTATTTTCAAGATTGGGATTGAATACATTTCAGGAAATTATTTTGTCTTCGGCACATAAAGTGTCTTTGGGTATTGTCGTCCCCTGCGTCATTCGTCGTCAACATTAACATGATATCTAAAAAAATATTCACCTTAGCTGTACCACATTTTTGTCACAGAAGGACCTTATGATGGACCAGGACCCTATTGAAAACCAGCTTCCTCTGAGTATATTTAAACTTTTTATGAAACTTTAAATGAATTTATTTGAAGGCTGTCTGAGTGGTGTCAACCCTGATGGTGTTACCGCGATATCTCAAAAAAATTAACCACAGCTTTACCAAATTTTTGTCAGATTTTGTGATGGATCAGGTTCCTTTGTATTTTGAAATTTTTTATGAAACTTTAAAGTATTTAGCTTCAAGGCCACCAGAGTGGTGCACAAGGGTACGACATTACCATAATATCTCAACAAGGATTCAATGCAGCTTCACCAAATTTTTATCAGAGATGCACATTAAAGTGGACCACATTCTTATTGAAAACCAGCTTCCTCTTATTATCTTTAAACTTGTTATGAATCTTTTAAAGTTTTGATTTGATGGCCATCTGAGTGACGCACAGTACAGTGGTCTCTGTCACGAGAACTTGCCCCCAGAACACATCCAAAAGTGCTCTTTCATTTCATAGACAACAATATGGAAATTGTCTGTGAAGTATTCTACTGCGAAGTATCAAAACAAAAAAATGGATAATTGAGGAAAAAAGATTGTGGGCGGCAAGGGTAATCTGTTCTCTGAATGCTACAGAGATGCCAGTTTTCCGTATTTATACGAAAACCCATATTTTTGTTGTGCTTTCTGCAGGAAAAATGATGCAGATCCATACTACAAATTGATAACAAAAGTCTTGAAAGGTTAAATCTCAACCCTTATCTGCAGTTTTGCCCAGGATGCACTGGCATCTCTGATGCTATTTTTTGGTGATGGTGGTCAGCAGAGCATTAGGTGCATAGGCCTCTTGTTCTTGTATACATGTACTTAGCGGGATTAAAATTAAAATGAGAATTGCATCTTTTGCTTCTTTATATTTTTTTTCTTTTTGCAGTACCTGGCAAGTTATGCTTCAGGTGCCCTTGTGGCATTTCCAGCATGACTCCAAGTAATGCAAAAAAGATAAAACACAGACCAAACTCTCTATCAACTGTATATGGACTGACTTTACTTTTAGTCAGTCTGTGATATAAAGTTTCGTAAACTCAGGATTTATTAAGGATATATATAGGTAAAATAGTGAAGGTACGGATTAACCATCTGCTCCTTTAATAGAGACTGTGTCAACAGCTTTCCTTTACATGTGTTTGACCCTTAAGATGAAGTAATGATAAGTATTGAACCTCATGGCACTGACATGAAGCCAGCTTTGGCTAGTTGTATAAAGAGAGGGTAAATATATTATCAGATATTCTGCAGTACTTGGACAGTTCATTGTAGTTTTGGTGGCTACTTCCTTGGATCGAATGTCAGACAGGGAAGGTAGTCTTTAAACAGAAAAATGACCTGGGGGTTGAATCACAAAAGTGATGTATTAATTATTTAGCCAGGGTCAAGTAAGGTTAACTGAAATAATAGACTCTCCAGACAATGGTACCAAGGTAATTACCAGGGGACAGGTACAGTCATAGGTTCTCTTTTTTCTTCCAGTTTTACATATTGTAATACAATTTGAGAACAATAAGGGATAGGAACAATCAGATATAATATGAAGGCTCTATATAGAGTAAATAGGGCATTGTATAAATAAAACACTGAATTGTGTATATATATATGTAGGAGAGTAAATAGGGCATTGTATAAACAAAATACTTAATTCCTTATACATATATGTAGGAGAAGATTCAAATAAGAACTGTTGAATCTGTATGAATGTGTTCGTGGTGGGAGTATGAGGCATGCATATTAATTTCTAGCCATGAAGCACAGGGTTCACGCCTGTCAATCACAGAGGACACACTGGCATATCACTGTCACAGACAGGGCTAGATGCCCCTTTCTCACAAAATTAGTGTCTTTTAGAGATTAGAGAAATTTAAGTTTAAAGGTACCAAAGTCATATTCAGTTAGTGCTTCCAAAATTACTTAGAAAAATAAATTTCTCACTGTCTGCTCAAAGTATTCCTTATTTCCAAAATATTAGTAACATTCCGCTTCCCTGCACAGGCAGCAGCCTGTATCTTGCCAAGCAAGACTATGGTTACTAAGATGACCAGGTATGCAGTCATGGTGGAGAAGTAATGTGCGTGCCTTGTATTATTATTCAAGTGCAGCAAATTTGGCTAAAATTACTTAAGTGTATATGAAAACCAAATCCACATTTCTGCAGCAGCCAAACTGATTCTAAATTTTTCAATTAGTAGGCTGGTGTTACTTAATAAAGTTTGAATAGGTGATCAAAACTAAAGAAATATAAATTTTCGTCAGCTAACTTGGCAAAAGTAATGTAAATATTTGCACCCAAATGGCCAGTGCCAACCCAGTATGATGTAGAAAAGGAACTGGTAATTCCATGTGAATGGAAATTAATTCTGAAAGAATCTGGGATCAGAATACTGACTTGGTGCTGAGTGTTAAACTTCGATATAAATAAACATTGTCATAGCATGTTTTTCTTCTCATTCCTGCTTCAGTTGAAGAGGGTGAGTTTATGTGTATTTTTATAGAAAGTATAACAGTGGCATGTCTTGTGACTGTTCAAGCTTATTTTTCCTTTGGTATACCTCATGTAGCTGTTCAGTATGGATATATCCTGCTTGATTTACATTCACTTAAAGCTATGCACAAAATGTAACTCTCCACTTTACATAGTTTTATTGTTGATCAGCAAACTCTTTGCCTGCAAAGCAGACCAAGTTCTGAGTTACTACACCAGTGAAGTAGACAAAATACGCAGCTAGGGTCTGCTTTAGAGGCAAGCAAACTCTATGCCTATGTTATCTGAATCGTCAGACACATGGTGGTCAACTTTCACATCTCATTGTTAATTTTACTTGGACGAAGTTGGGTACATTGTCAGTTTTTGGAGTGGAGTTTTCCATCAGGTATCAAATGTGAAGAATCTATTTCACGAAGGATTGTCCAGTAGAGCCTATGCTCTGTCTGTGCACATTCTCCGTAAATTTGTTTGTTATGTGGTCAACAGTGAGAATCTGACTTATCCTACTGTCAATTTCAGTTTCAAAAGTATTATAGGACACACGTGTGTAACCGATCTGTAAACAAAGAAATTTCAGTGGTACCTGATTTTAAAGACCATTTCTTATGAGAAGCCACATTACTTTTTAAGAGTGCCCTTTCAAGACACTAGACTCTGGTTTCTTTGTGAATTTACCTGTAACTATAGACCACCTGTCATATGTTACCACTTTTGCCTGGCATTAGGGGTGGTCTTAAATAGCAGGTGCCACTGTATTAATATACAATGTATTTTAAAGTGGAGAGTAACCTTTTACTGTTCTCTTTATCTTGTAGCTGTTTTTATTTTTGTCTTTATAGGAGCATGTATAGATGAGTATTAGTACATGAATAGTTTTACAGTATTCAAAGTAAATAATTGATCATAGTTTTAAGCATATAAAAAGCAAAGGACCATGTCGTGAAATCAAACATGTAGATTAACATATTTCAGAAATTGTATATCTTGAGAATGTGCTCACATATATCAGTTGTATGAGATAGCTACATACAAGTAGATCTGTTGTGTAAACTTGACTTGGCTTTACCAGCAAATAACCATCACATATTTCTGTATTTTTGTATTTTTTTTTTATACAAAATAGCATGAAAAGTTGGAAATCTCTCATTTGAGAGGAAGGAATATCTTTTGATAGTCTAAAACCCAACAGTAAAAATGTATTTTCCAAAATATTATCACAGTGCGAAAGTTGTGGTTGTTGTTATTATTATTATTATTATTATTATTATTATTATTATTATTATTATTATTATTATTATTATTATTATTATTATTATTATTATTATTATTATTATTATTATTATTATTATTTTCATAACAATATTCATAAACAGGGCATTATTATTATTTATATCATCCATACATGCTGGGACCATGTCATATCATTGACAGCATTTGGGTTTGAGGTTCTAACATGAAAAATAAGCTCCCTGTGGGAGCTTATATTTGCTGTAAGAAGTCTTAGCCCTTACATATTTGATTTGTGCAAAACTGCATGGCACATAATAGTTTCATAAATATATGATCAGCTGTATATCATATCTGATCAAATTTGCAAATGAGTACGTGAACAGTGTGTTGGCCATTGATCCTTGTATGAAAGACCACTGAAAACATGAACAGTGCTCTGCAGTAAACATACGGTACATGTAGAGTACCATTCTGTTGGTGCAAGGTTATGCATTCTTGCACAAAAAGGATCTAATTTATGTTTATTCGACCATGCACATTTCCCTTGTTAAGAAAAATGTTCTTTTGGTTCATGATCAATTCTGTAAATCTTATGCCACTTCTACCTCACCAACTCAAACTCCATTCGAAAAACAGTGTGATAAACCAACATTATGTATTTACATGGCAGTTACCAGAGAAAACCTACAGATGCTGTCAGGCAGATTGTTGTTCTCTCTTAGATTCATGTTATGTACATGTAGATCAGGTCTCAAAAACCACACCAGCTTCCATCAAATGTATGTAAACTACAAATAAGTCATTTGATTTTGTGTTTTAAGAACCAAAGTTACTTATCTGCCAGAAAATAGATCACCAAATGTTGATACATGTAATTACAAATAGCCATCTGCATTAGCATGTCTGTTTTACTGTGATTGGCTGATAAAAAGAATCAGGAAAATGTCACTAAATGGCAGCTTTTCATAATCACAACAGTCAATCATGACAGTGAAAGAAGGGGTCCATACAAGTTGACAATGCAACACAAAAATTTAATTGAATACAAATGTAAACACAACTATAGATACCTTTATAGGGTAAGGCTTTCCAGAAGATTAAATGAACTGAAGCAAAATTGCAGTTAAATGTACTTTTTCAGTTTATTTATCTGCAGACAGCATCGTAATTTTTTAACAGAATATTTTCATGTAGGTCCATGATTAAAAAGTACCTAGAGCATCCCAGTTTTCATTTGTATGTAATGATAATATATCAAGTTATTTAAGGCAGAAGATGTTAACATAAAAATTAGTCATGTAAGTTCTCACCGATGTAGACTCTTGAGCCACAGATTAAAAAAATAATAATCATAATAATATAGACCAGAGCATGGATTTTGTAAAAAAAAAAAAATATTAAATCAGAAGAGTATGCCATATCCCTGAAAATTTTTTGTCAACTTTTAAACAAATAGTTGTTTTGCTGAATTTGTAATACCATATTTATAAGGGCCAAATGATGGTTTCTTGGACAGCAGTGGTGATCTAGGGTTAGTGCAAAGCAGCTCAATGCCTTGACCCTTTCATCCCCTTCTGAAAAACCGAATATGAACTTCTCCAAATACTGAGAGAGCCCAAACTATTATTAGACCCAGCAGCAGATAAGATGCTCATGGCAGGCTCCCAGATGTACTAATCAGCAGGCTGCTATTCAGTGTATCATACCACTTATCATGTTTTGGAGTATTTTCAGAATATATTTTTATGGTCTAATATATGGATCAGGCAAAAAAATATGAAACTACAGTTCTTGTTCACAAACTTTAGTGCCAAATTAACAACAATCAGTATGGCGGCCAAGTTCAAATGTTATAGTACCTATTGGATACTTTGGAAAGGTAATATGCAGAATATATGGGTGATTGGTGTTCAGTGTAGGTGTTATTGTATAAATGTAGTATACAATATATTATGGAAGTTATATAGTGCGAGCCGATCCTAATGTAAATATGCTGCCTTGAAATATGCATCATATGAAGTCTTGTGCCATGGAACAGGGATCTTGTAACTCCCACAAAAATCATCTGGAGGGCATGAATTACTTAGGCCTAAAGGCTGAGTTTCAGATGGTGTCCGTAACACTGGATGGACTGCTCAGTCAAGATGACAGCCCTGATAACGGAACAGACCCACAAATTTTGCCCAGTATTTGAGTAATGTAGAATAATGTTGTGTATTCTTCTAAATATGCCCCTCTCAGTGTCTGGTTTTCATGGCCATGCCAGCAGTTTGAACTTTTGCAGCCAGTTTGGATGCTTTACACACAATTCTGATCACTATCATTTGCATTTTACTTTGAACATTTGCAAGACTATACTGACTTGAGTTTTTGTGTGTGTGTGTGTGTGTGTGTGTGTCTGCATGTGTGTGTTTTTTGTGCACCGTGGGCGATAATTAGACTTTGATATGTGTATATAAAGCAAACCATGCAAATGTCCCGAGTTTGTCCTGTTTCTTTTACTTGTGGAAGTCGTTCCCTCCATAGTCCACATTGTTTTGCAGGTAATATGATGGGCACAGGCATCAACATCAAATACAAGGATGAGGATGGGAGCATACAGAGTGTGAAGTTGATCGCTCCAGATGTGTCCAACAAGAGACAGGCCATGTTGTGGGTGGCTGCCATGCAGAAGGTTTGTGCTGTGCTAGTGTTTATAGTTGCTATGGAATTATTCAGTAGGAGATCTGGAATGCAGTCTGATAAAGAATGTGTCAAACTGTTAAATCTGCAGGGATAAGAGTTGTTTTCATGAAAATGCTCTTGAAATTGGCAATTCTTTGTGGAATGAAGTTTATATGTCTTGATAAATATCTATTTTGGAGTGTTTATTTCTGATGGAAAAGCATTTTTTTTTCTTTTGGTTTTATTTATTTATTTTTTTTCACAAGCAGATAAGAATATTCAGCACTGCATGCTTGGATATACCTCTCTAATCTTCTGACATCATTTTGCAGGCAGTGAAGATGCTGTACGAAAATCGTGAAAACAGAATCCGGTAACAAGAAATATGGAGCAGTTTCATTTGTGACTCTAGCAATACTCAAGTGCAGCACGAAGCATATACTGGTGTACTCTCATGCAATATGTCACTGCTCTCAAAAGTATACAGCATACATTCATCATGTCACTCAACAGTAAAAAGGCCCACTGCCATGCTTGAAGATTGCCACTGTTTGGGTTACAATGCTCTGTACCATGCTGATTATACACACAAGGTCCCATTAAGGAATATTATTTTCCAGTGATGGCTTTTTGCACCAGCCTAGTGCAAAGTTGGGGCAACTGCTTATCTGTAGCACCTGTTCCAAGGGCAAAAGAGACTTCTACTATTGAGATAGAATGCTGAGTATAAATTCTGAATAGAGTGTAGAAACACAAAAGTCCCATCTAAAGGAATCATTGAATGATTACTTTTCATTGTGGTGATGTGTTGCAAAGTGGAAGGAAATATTAAATGGTGGAATGAAGTCTCAGTCAGTCAAGTTAGCAGTGATTTAATTACATGTACTCTAGAAACATTCGTGATATCATGGTGGACCATTTATTATGTAGGGTGTATGCATTTATAAAATTGTACATTTAAAATTTTGCAGAGTTAACATGCTGTACATAGAGTATAAGTTCATGGGCATGCTTTGTTTACATTTCTAAATTGTCCTACATTAGCCAGTATAGGGATATTTTTGATACAGATAGCACAAGGTGTAAAATATCACAGAGGGAAGAAAATTTTTTCATTTGGTACAAAAATGGCATGAATTCATGAGTATATTTTTGTCATGTCTTGGGAAAACAGCCGTTGAAATGTTTGATAATCCACAATTGGGAGAACTTGCCACAGCTTCTGGATGAATAATGCGTGATCAGCACACACACACACACACACAATAGGACCAGCTAGTTATTTTTTCATGAGGTAGCATACTTTTTTGTTTTACCAAAAATTCTCGCCATGCACTTTTCACGGAGATCTCTGGTCATAAGGGAGGGCTATCTGCAACAAAGATATATGAAGACTGGCCTAAGCTTTGGGGGGTTTTTTTGTTTTGTTTTTTTTTTGTTTGTTTTTTTGTTTTGTTTTTTTTTTTTGGTAGGTTTGTCTTTGCCAGGAAAAAAAAAGAACTTTTCCAAGATTGTTCTCCCAAGGAAGTACACCTTAGTGTGTTTCCTATACCATTTATACAAAACATATGTGCATGAGAAAATCATGCATAGAACTCTTCCTCCACATAGTTATACATGGAAATGTGGGCAATTCTTACTGTACATAAACTTACCATTAACATTATACATAACCAAAAGCCCCAGCTGGTGGAGTTTGACATGCTGGTGTACAAGATTTATATATTTTGGTGGCAATCACCATGGCTTGCTCATTGTCAAATGATTTGTTGTACATGGTCATACAGTAAGTCCTACTTAACATAATATGTGCATATGGAGTCCTTTGTTTTTCCGTGATTAGTGATGTTGTGATAAAGTTGTATAATGTACTCTTTAAGGTTAAATGTATGTTTCTTACTAATCTTCAATACCTTGACCACGTTCACTGTAGCAAAACACCGGTGAGCATTAGCTTTCAAACAAAGAAAAGTTACAGAATGCTTGCAAAAATTGTGTGTAATGAAGTCACCCCTCATTTAAACATACAAAACAACCTATTTGTAACAGTGATGTTGATACTTCATGGGAAGCAGCAGGAAAAACTTAAGATTGTGTCTTTGGGAGTCAAAAGTGGTGTGGGCTGTTCATTTGAGAATGTACCATCTTGACATTGCGTAAACTAAGGGGGTGCATCTACATGGTCACTATAGTCATTACAGCCAACACTCATACAGCATAATACTGTACCCGGCACTGTGTTTTCTGTTGATTCACAGAAATGGTTGTGGGTCTTTGAGGTTTTGATGAATTCAAAGTGGATTCAGTGCTCATATTGGCTTGGTGGGTTTTTGTTAAGAGTCCGGAAGACCTGTCCAAGGCAGCATGTTGTCATATATTACGTGTATGGGGTAGCTGATTCATATATATATGGGTTGTTTACCTAGCTGTCAGTGAGTAAACAAAACAAACTTGACCATCACTGACCAAATTAGGCTAATACATATGCAATGTGGTTTTTGCCATTGGGAAATGAGGTCTGCCAATACCATGGCAAAAAGCTGAGGTGCTTGCACATATGCATGTGGATTCTACAAAATACCACTTGTTTGTGGGTAGTGAAGAATGACTCCAGACATGCTTATGGTGTGAGTAATTAATTACATATTGTTTGACTGGGGTCATATAACAGGCTGATATTACCTGATACAGTGGAACCTTATTTGAAAGGGAGAACCACTAATACCCTCATTGTTAGAGGCCTAAATCCAATATTTTTACCTCCTTTCCAGGTGTTTTTCATATTGCAAGTCCCTTCTGTGTGCTAATTTTTTGCCTTAAAAACCCTCAATCGGTAGACATGCCCAGTAAAATGCTCATTCCCTGATTCTGGTCAGTAACATTGGTTGATCTCAATAGAACCTTCCTTTGATGTGATTAGAATAATGAAATTTTATTTGTGTCCCTACCTACATGTTTACAAAGTATCAATCTTACTTGACATCACGCTATTTGAATCTCCCCAATTTTTGGGTGTACACCAAAATTCTTGGTCAGTAAAAAGGCCCAAACTCTAAATTATACTGACCCTGTCATCCTACCAACTCTACATGTCAGGGATGATGTATTGTTTTGTAAACATATTTATTTCAACTGGATTGCCGAAAAGATACAGCAAGTAGCTTATCTGGAGGCTCTCCAGAACCACTGTCTGCATGTGGATTTGTTGCCAAAAGATGGAAAATAGGTCAAGTGAGCACTGAATGCAACTTCAAGGCCTCATTATATTACAATAACATTTATATGGAAGGATGTATTAGATGTAGCGAAATTTTTCAAGTGATTTCTGGCTGACCTGTGGGTGTGATTGTAGAGAAAAACACTACATATTGCCTCATACAGTAGAGCATCGTCATTCCATCCTCATGGTTGGTGATTTATATGTTGTCCTCTGCCATTAGCCTTTATGAATTCATACAGTGAAACCTCATTATAATAATACCGTCTGTGCTTTGTAATTTATGACAGATGTCTGAATATGACTAATAAGTGAACCAAATAGCAAAAGAATTTGACTTAAGTCCCTCAAAACTTCAGTTTTTAAGCGAATATGTTCGATGTCTGAGTGTTGTTATGATGAGGTTTCACTGCATATTTGTACAGCTGTATCTGTGCCATGTCAACCAGAAGCAGCATGAAATGTCATGGTTTGAAGCATAATTACATGACTAAATCAAACCTACATAGTGAAATTTTGTGTAAGTAACTACATGTCAGTTATACCAGGTGGTTTTGTGTGCTTATCTTTCTCAAACATTGGGTTCTGGGCATGTATTGGGAGTCCAGGTGACCATTGTTAAGAAAGGTCCTTTGCATGTAATGGAAATAGCAGTGTTGCAAAACTGTACTGTAAATACTTTCAAAATAAGAAAAACATGTACAAAGCACATTGAAAACACAAGTTATCAACTTTGGTCTGTCATGTGTTGTGCTGAAAATACTTTGATTAGAAGTGTTGGGATTTGGCCAATCCCTATTTTGCTGCATGAATTATCTGTTGATTTAAAAAGTAAACAAAGTACTCTCTTTCATGTTGCTGTTTCATTTAGTGTTTTACATCCATGATTTAAGTGGACCTGATTAAATAACCACAGTACAAGAAGGGTGCTCTCTCAGAGTGGAAATGTAGGTAGAACTGCTGAAATAGACCTTCCCGCTAACATTGTTTGCCATGAAATCTGTAACTTTAATGGTGTGCAGTACTGTAAAATGAAGAAGGAGTGGTTTTAATTTCCATTTTTGATCAATTGGCAGAAAATCAGGTGCAAATCATTTTTGTAGTTCATGGAGGTGGTGTATGTTTGAACAAATTTGGGTTTTGGAAAAATTGTTGAAAGCCAAAATGTTCACTTAACTTTGGTCTAACGTATCACTGTATAAATACAATGTACCATCAGATTATGATGTCCAACTAGTAGAGACATTAACATTGCGTGTCTTTAACTATTTGGAGACTCTAGTTAACAGTTTTCCTCAGCTCATTGCACAGACAATGGGGTAAGGAAAGGCACGCGGTATTTACAGTATCAGATACTTGCTGGTTACATGTAGATACTTGCTGCTATTTTTGATTGGAAAAAGTTGCATGCCACTACATCAGCAATAGATCCCTGAAAGTCAATATTAATATGATGTCTACATTTGATGGAATTGATTTTATGCAGTGATGGGGCGTTTTGTTATTCAGTTTGCATACTGTTAGATATCCAAGTGAAAGGTGCAGAAGCTTCAACTAAATTGATATAAATAGAGTAATATTTGAATGACCTAAAAAAAGGTAGGTTGACTAAAAATTGTGAACTCGAGGGGTACATTTGAAATAGATAGGTAGGTAGGTTGCATTACTTACATCCCTCTGTCAAACATTTTATGTAATGCAATAGTGTTACATGTTAGCCAATACCAGATAAGGATGGACTGGAATATAGTTGTACAATCTAAGAAAGGTCCTAAGTATATATATAATACATATATATTTTTTTTTATGGGGGGGGGGGGCATTTGACACAATGAACTCATCAAAAGGTAGGTAGATGATGTACTCTAAAATAATGTACTATTTTTATAAACTTTTATAGCAAAACATAACGAATTGATATAAATTCAAAGATATTTGTAAAGGTATTCGTTACATCTGAGTGGTGCAGAAAGGTTATAGTTTCGATGATGATAGCCAACAGGTACAATATAGCATAGTCAAGTTGCGTGTATAGTATAGACCTATTTGTTATACATGGATTGTGGAAGGAGGCCAGTACATGTATTGACTCGCTGAGTTTGTGGCTCTCCATGTTCTAGATGTAGCCAGGCGTATACATCCTACCCTTTCATGTAGCAAAGGAAACCAGACTGGGAAAACCACCATGCACAGTCGGAGTGGTAGGAACTCTCTGCACTTGCTCCCCTGGCCAAGAATCAAAACCCTGATAACAGAGTTGATAGGTGAGTGTTACCATTCAGCCAATTATGCACCTACATGGTGGAAATTGTGATGAGCAAAAATTTTTTATCCAGTATCACTAGGAGAAAGAGTGGCATATGGTGCAGCCTTGCAATACTGATACACTTTATTTCACTGGGATAGGGTGGGCAAGGTGGAATCCGTACAGCAAAAAACATGAGAGAGTTCTGGAAGCAATAGTGGTGTCACATGGTCTTTTTATGTTATTTGAATACTGCATTCATATTTATGTGGTAATATCATACTTTATTCAATTCCAAGAAATTTAGTAGCACATACAACACTCTTATGGAAGTGTCGTGTCATTTGTGTGAATTCCGGGACAACTTGCATATTTGGGTGTAAGATTTTGTGCGCTGTATGATAGTGGATGCTTACCTGTAGTATTGACCCCAGCCAGTTTGCAACAAATGCTTACTTTCTTCAGCATGGCAGACTGAACACTTACATATTGTAAATTGCTTTATTCTCATGGTGTTTTTATTTTCACAGTAACATTAAATCCATTCATTTAAAAGTATGTGTACTGTGAAATTCCACAATAAAGAGTTGTGAGCTCAGCTGACTTGTCAGTCAGCTGAGCTTAGCTTATGATCTTGCATCTGCCATCTATCATTCAAAATAGATATTTTCGACTTCCTGACCAAAGCAGTGAACCAGTTTTTCTACAGACTTGGTGGGGATGTAACTTGGGTCATGAATTTCTACCGAAAGGGTTCAAATGGTTGTGCTTCAATGATATATGGATTTTTTGGGAAGTTTTTTCTTCCTTTTTGGGGGGAAATCTTAAAATATCTTTCTTGGTCAGCTGCTTCAAAATCCCAAAGAAACATGTCTTGGTAGACCACGACTAATTTCTTTAACAGGTGGCACTGTGATTCTTTTCCAATATTTTTCATGAATATTCATATGTTTTTGTAATTTTTGACTCTTCAGTAAAACTTCAGGCCAGGTTCTCTTCAAGGTTGGCAGGAATTTAGTCCAACTTATACACTAGGAGGGACAACTGTCATTTGCTGATTTTAAATTATCTTTTGATATTACATAATGATCAGTGACCATACAAATCAGCATGGTTACAATAGGGATACTGGTGTACATTCATGAATGTGTAGTTTCCAGTGAAGCCATGGACCAGATCCACTTCTGACTTGGTGGGGATGTACCTTGGGTGGGTCTCTGTCAAGCACATTCAATAGGTTACACTTCATTGATATGTCTGGTTTTCAATGATTTTTGCCCCCATTTTTGGGAAAAGTCATTTGAAAATCAGCGTCACCAAAAACCACTGGTGATATTCACTTCAAATGTAGTGGCAATGTACCTCTGATGGGTTTCTACCACATTTATGCAATTTAGTGTGTTCATGATTTGGTGCTGTCGTGTTAACATTTATTTTGCCATTGATTGATTTATATATTTTTGACAACTGCATTAAAACTACTACTCCAAATTTTCCCTATTTTGACCCACCCCTTGCCACCCCAAATTTTGGCCAAGTTTTAACTGGTACAAAATCATTTATTGCAGTTAAGCTTAGTTCACAAGTTAAATGTATTAGCACTGTTCACCTGTGACAACTCAGTCTTCAGCTGTGCTCCTTTCAGATTGCAACTTGCGAAGTAAAGATACCAAAACCAACTGACCACAAGATTAGTCCTTACCAGCCAATGTTAAATATTGAACTCATCTTTTGCAAAGCTCATCGTGGCTTAGTTCAGGAGACGACGTAATGTAATTGTGAGCACAGGATAATGCCCTGTCCGTTAGTGTTTTTGTGCACCTTTTATAACAAGTTATTTTTGCTGTAAGCAGGGGCATTGTGGTTGGCTGTTTTGTATAGTGTGCTCGAGAACTTTGTATTTTGCTATTTTAAAATTGTGAATTTAAGACCTCATTGATTTGTCAAGATTAAAAAAAAAAACAGCAAAAACCGTAACACTTTTTCCTGTTCAGAATAAATCTTAGTCAATGCCTTGGGTTGCATACTTTGTGCCCAACCCATGCCAAGAAAAAGTATTGACTTGGGGTGTGCTGTCATGATAGGGTGTACCTAGGATTCTCAGACAAGAATGGTATCTGTTTACATCAAATTCAAGTAAAAAGGATTAAAGCAGATGACAATTTACATCCAGGTGCCTTTATGTGATTTAAGCAGGTAAGGGTTTAGCATGCAAAAATACAGGAACATTGACGATGTGAAAAGACATGACCTAAATATTCAAGATCTGGTTTTCTAAAGTAGAATATTCATTATCAGAACATACTGGATTTTGCAGTTAAGAGAAACCCCTTACACGTAATGTGATGTAACTGGATGGATGAGATCACCGTTCATCTTTCTTTCCCCACCTCTGTGTGTACTCGTGTTGTTGCTGTATTTTGTCTCCATGGAATCTCACACACTGCTGTCACATTTGTATCAGGTAACAGGTTTTCTCGTATAGTTAAAGGAAAAAGAGGGGAAAAAATGATTTGTGTCAATAATATTTGTCATCACATGAGTAACACTGAGAACTTCCAAGGAAAAGGTCAGTATCATGATTGTCATGAATTCACAGAAAAAGCTCTATTATATTTTTTCTAAACTTATCAATATCTCTGCATGTCTATTATGTTTGAAAAAAAAATTGTGGGTTCGTTGGAGTTAGTAACATATCATAAAAACACAAAATGGATTTTTAATTTCTTCAAATGTGAATTGTCAAGTAATTATGTGTGAGGGAAAGATGAATTAAATTTTATGGTTACTGTGAGCCGTATAATGACAGGGAAACCTTTTGCAGCATCTCCTGCATTGAAGCTCACTCAATTTTGTGGGTAGATTGCAGGTGTCATTTCCCCTTATTATTCAGAAGATGTATGCATTACATTCATTCAATATCTGATAAGTCTTGGAAGAGTCGCACTAAATACTCAATTATTTTTCAGTGTTGCTTTTGTATGAAAACTCAAAATACAGAAGCTGGGCGGTACTACACAAAGTTTAATTCTACAAATTTTCAAACTTTTACCGTGGATATTAAAGGAAAACACCCCATGGCCACATGATATTCAGATTATATCTACGAAAGTCTGTATTTCTGTGATGAAAATTTAAATAGTCATATTTTATGATGCGCATTTAATTTTCATATGACCAACAAAAAAGTCTAAACTGTAGGTTTGAAAATGAAACTCGAGCACGAAAGACCTTTGACCTGAGTGCTTTGTGGGGACAGGGTTTTGTTTGTGTCACCTAAACACAAGTTACATAGACCTGTAATTTGTGTACTAGGCTAATTCCCTGGAGAAAATCCCATATTTGCTTGTAGAGTCAGAAACAATGATAGCATTACAAACAACAATTATATAGGCCTTTGTCTTGTTCCATTGTTTGGGGGGAATTCTTGTGTAATATGTTGAAGTCAAAGATTATAGATGTCTGTAAGTTGTGTATTCCGATATTATCCACACATTTAAGTTGCATATATGCTCTCACAGGCAAAATGATGAAAGCATCACAAAAGGGATGACCATAAGACTTTGTTCTATTTCCCAATTTTTGTTCTTTTTCTTTTTTTTGGGGGGGTGGGGGGGAGGGGAATAGTGAAATATATTGAAACCTAAGGACAAAACTTGATGGAAACCCATGGAACTACTGCTTTCCTGTACATACCTGAATCTCATGAACATGTGCTGAGAAGAAGCCTGTGTTATAATGTTGTTATTGCATGCTTGGTCAATATCCCTCAAAACATGCCTGGTAATGTCAGAAAATGTAAAATATAATCAGCTAATGTTTGCAAAACTGATAATGGGATGGGATGTGCTTTATGTATTCTGATCACATCGTGAACTAAAATCATAATTTTTTTTTCACATATTAGTATATAAATAAGTGGTCTTGAATATATACTTTGTGTGTTAATAAATGAGATACCAATGGCATTAGGCAACTAGGTTAGTAATTCAGGTTAGCATCCCAATGCTGTTTTTTTATTTTTCTTGCTTGAAAGCTTCTGTTTGTCTGAAATTACACAAAGGCAAGGTGTTACAAGTGAATTAGTAGTCAAAGCTCCACACAGAGTTCTGACTGCATGTATATTCATTGTATATGTTTTCAAAGATTTAATCCAAAAAAAAAATGATGTTTTTCCTATTCAGTACCCTCTGTACAAACTGAATTTTCTGAGTGTGAGACTTAAGCGCAGACTTGGTGTTTTTTTAATATAACAGTATTTTTGTATAATTGATGGTTAAAAATCAAGAGTCTTCGCAATATTTTAGCATTGGTTGAGTCAGAAAAGTTTGATGGGACTCTTGAGAGGCATAGTTTCTTCCTGTGCAGAAAAATCCTCCTTTTCTGTTAAAAATATTTGCTCCAACATGGTCTGGATTTTGTATGAAAAGCTCAAAACTAATGAGAAATTGCATATAGGGATGGGTAGGGGTGATTGCCTCCATTTGTGTAGTTTGTTATTATCTATGAAAGGGGCTGAGGTGCTAAAAAAAAAAGGAATAGTTTTAGTGTGTGCTTATTATTTTATAATGAATATAAAGGAAAACACTGTACATTTGCCTTTGGAAGTGCACTTTGTAGAGAAGCCAGGGGGAGGAAGATGTCAAGTGTTGAGACTGACAAATAATACATATGCATAGCATATATCAGAGTTTTAAAACTTGGCAATGAGGCAATTGCATTGTGGCCCACTTTGTGCGGCCAGCATGCTGTTGTTTTATTTTCCAGTTTGAGCAGTTGCCATCCAGGAAGACCATCGGAGTGATCCTCACACACACATACACACCTGCCACCTGACCAGTGCTGAGATGCAACCACAGGCAGGCATGTAAACACTGTGTCTTTGTTCCATATACATGCAAAAAAATTTTGATGCCATATTATTGAAGTTGAAGCAAACTAGGTTCATACTGGCTGATAGAAAAGATGTTGCAGTGATGCACTATTTCTTGATTAATGTAGGCATTGCAGAGAAAAATTACCACCATCTGTGTGGAAGCATGATGAAGTAGTGCAACATTGAACATCCTAAATTCCTGGACAGGGTGAAACTTCAGTCATTCTTAATGAATGGTTGATCAATGTACACATGATAAAATGCTTGATCCTATCAGAACATGTGAAATATTTTTGAAAGAAGGTATAAGCAGTAAAAGTATATATTTTTTCATGTACAAGTGGCTGGATAATTTGGCTTGGAAATTGAATATTTAGTGTTGTCTGGTTTTTTCCCGAGTGATGGGGCTCCGTGCCTATGTATGCATATATATAACCAGTGAATACAATATGATGTAGTATGGCTAAAACAATGTATTATACACAAGGTTTAATGTGGAATTAAACTAGTAGTGTGAACCTTAATCCTCCCCCTCCCTGAATTAAGACTGAGTTAGCAGCTTTCCTTTAAGCACCCAACCCGATCCAAAGAAAGTTGCTGATCTGGGACGTGAGCTTTATGGGTTATTTCATCTACATTTCCCATGCAAATTGTTTTTCATAACTGAAGATGTTACATAAAAACACTGGAGCTGATACCATTGAACCACTAACTGGTTTTGCTGTTTTTCTAGGGGAACATGTTGAATAGATGAGAATTAAAAATACACAGTGGAAGGACTTGAACTCGTTTTCTAATACAGAATCTGAAAAGTTGTGACAGCTTGATGTTTAAAATTACACGTATAAGGTGGGGGCAGTACATAGTAAATCTTACAATTTTTGAAATCCAGGGACTTCAGATTTGTATTGTGTGCAAGTGATTAATGAATATTCGTAAATTACAATAAATGCTCCCTGGTGCTGGGTGTTATATTTGGACCAAGGAAACTATTGTTGGAAGTGTGAGCAATGCTACAAAGGTAACATTTGTAGAGCATCATAATGACTGAATGAAACAAGTATGATGCTTCACTGTAATCAACAAATTGTGACAGTGGTTGTGTCTTGGATCTTTGATCAACATCACCTGATGAATATTTGAAAGAATAAAAGGAGGAAGGTCAAGTTTCTGCTTTGACTTATTTATTTAAGTTGGAAAACAACTTTGAAAATAACATTAAAATTTGTCACCATAATTTTATCTCAGCAAGTTGTGCCAACCATATTTTTCAGGTGCATAACGTTGCTTTTACCATATTATGACATCTATCAACTATGAAAAAGTCCAAATGGCTACACTTTGACCTCAATATAAACGTAATCATGTACACCAATTTAATTTGCTGCAAGATGGTGGTCTGTTGGGTGACTTGCATTAGCTTTCTAATCCAACAGAAATCTATTCTTGCTAATTTGTTTTTGGATGTGAATGTTTGGATTATGGGATGTTCTCAGATTTGTCTGACTGGTCAGTGTTTGTTTCCTGAATATCTAAACTTAATTCAGACAGATTTAAGTTCACAAGAACCTGATAAAGCTAAGATGAAGTGATAGGGACTTTCTTCTTCATTTGTAAAAATTGAAGTCAAAGTCCTACAGCTATGAGCAAATTGAAGGTTTTGTGATTTCCACCAAATTTGATGAAAACTTTTTAAAAGTATTATATATATATATATATATATTTATATATATATATATATATATATATATATATATATATATATATATATATATATATATATATATATATATATATATATATATATATATATATATATATATATATATATACAAGTGTATGTACATGTATGTGTGGGGTGTATATACACACTATAAAATAAAACCAAACTACAAGATTTGACCTTTTTTGGATACTTCACAAATTTAATAAACAAAAACAAACTGACACACTATCCTACTATTGCCTTGCCTGGCGTAATTTGATTCAGTGGCATACACTTTTTGGTGGCAAAATTAGGAAATAAACTTTTAAGTTTGATGCTATAGCAGGAAAATAAGCCTTACTTATTTATCTGAGAAATCTTAAGTTAAACTGTATCAACAGCCTGTAATTGTGACCTGCATATATCCACCCAAAATCAAGTCTCAATTTTAGCTTCAGTTTGAACTGGGCCAAGGTGAACAGCGCAAAACTGAGCGACACCTAGCAGATGGATATCGCTGACCAAGATACTTCACCTGTTGACCTGATTTTACAAAGACTTGCATTTTTTTCTTCATGCATGTGTCAAATAAAGTTTCATTAACAGTGAACAGACAGAAATGACAGGCCAAATTGACAAAAATGTTACAATGCAAATGCTCAATGGAAATCACTGACCCTGATACTTGACCTATGTTTACCATCCCTTGTCAAAGAGAGGATTACTTAAGAATCATATATAATACCACATGGATTCTTTCTGGATTCCATTTAGATTGATTTGCCTGGTGCTAACTTCATGACCAGTTAAGATTCCTTTTGACTGAAAAATGTATTGATTAGCATGAAATCTTTATGAGGATTGAATTTTCTGAAAAAAGATTCCCATAGAGAGGGTATTTAGTGGATTTCTGTACCATTGAAAAAATATACAAAAATAATTAAAAATAACCATAGGGACCTTTGGCAGGGATTCATTTAAAAAAAGACAAAAGAAATTTAAAAGAATACTACAACTGCTGAAATACATGCGCAGACTGGCATTCATTATACATTTACATACACTTGTGTATGTATATATATATATATATATATATATATATATATATATATATATACAGTGGTACCAGCTGTATGCAACCACTGTCGTAAGCAGCCACACATTGCTTTTTGTGGTCACTAGCCTGGGACATAGGAGTCAATTTCTTTGTAAAATTTACCTGTGGTGACAGGTCACCTGCTGTATATGGCCACTTTTTCTTGGCTGAAGGGGTGGCCACATACAGCAGGTACCACTGTATATATTCCATATATATGTGTATATATATATATATATATATATACATGTATATGCAGTGGTATCTGCTGTATGCAACCACTGCCTTGAACAGCCACATTACTTTTTGTGACCACTGGGCTCAGACAGAAGTCCGTTTCTTTGTAAATTTACCTGCAGTGACAGGTCACCTGCTGTATGTGGCCACATACAACAGGTATCACTATATATATGTATATATATATATATATATATATATATATATATATATATATATATATATATATATATATATATATATATATATATATATATATATATATATATATACACACACACATACATACATATATATTTATCTCATGTTTGGGTTGATTTTAGTGCTATAAAGCATGGCTATAAATACCATATAGGCCAGGCCACTGAAGTACTATAATAGGCCTACTGGTTGACAGAACCTATAACCAGAAGTACCGATATATGGTATACAATTATGGGCAAAGCGACTTCCCAGTTAACGATGGCGTCGTCTGCTGTCAGCGAGACTACTGAAGTTCGCAAACATGAGATAAATAGATCATAACATGTTTTGTTGTTGAATCGAAATATGTCAACTCACACTGGGTGTCATTTAGCAGTATGTATGCTGGTAGATTCATAATGTTCATGTGAGATTTCATTCAACTGCACAAATGCTGAAATAAATTTGGGTATCATATGTCAGGATTCCAAAAGAATGAAACACGATATTTTGAGTAATACAGCAGTACCTGTCACGAAAGACCACCCTAATGAGAGACCACCTGCCTTTTAAGACCACTTTCTAATATACTTTTTGCAGTACTTTTCTTGTTTATACCTCTCATGAGAGACCTTCTGTCTTATAAGACCACATTTTGATCTCCCTAGTCTTTGGTGACAGGTACTACTGTATCAGTATAAGTAAGTACACTGACCTCTCGACCACCATTTGCCAACACCTCTGTGTCTGGGCTGAACGCACATAAAATTGAGCTGAGTAACTCACTTGATTCCTAAAAACCTGACAGTCCCTTGGAGCCAACTCCCTGGTCCGAAGGAAAAGGTGGTGACTCCCATTGTGCATGCTCCCCATGTCATCCTTCCTCTTTTGAAGATTGGTTAATTGATGTCAGCTGCAAGAGGAAGATGGATGGTCAGGTGGGCTTCTGTGGTGGTTGAGAGGTAAGTGTACTTACTAATACTGATATTACTCAAAATATGTCATATGTAACTTTACCTCTCGACTACCATTTGCCGATATACAATTGTACAGGTGGAGGATGTAATGTTACTGGCACACTGACCTCATTTGACTGCCAGGACCGGCAGCTTGGGGGTAACCATTTGAGGAGGTGATGTCTGAAAGCAAACCTCAGAGCTACATAGAGTTGAGGACACTGACAGCAGAATCCGGCCAAAACCAGAAACCTTCCTTATCGACCAGCATGGGACCGCACTGAACCAGCACCAGGGTACAAACCTGGTACACACCAGCAGTGCCATGGCAAGGCCAAATGGAAGCGCCCTGAACTGGTATATTTGGCTTGCAAATATGAGCCCAGATAATTCCATGTAGTCTCCACGATTGGCACATGGAAGGCTTCCTTGAGGTCCAGGAACGTAATCCATTCCATGGGCCATAGAGCTGCTGCCCCTGACTGGGGGGTCTCTATCTGAAAGGAGGGGACTTCTGGAAGGCATTCAGCATAGACAGGTGTATGACAGGGTGCCATCCTCTGTCCCCCTTGGTACCAGGAAGAGTAGGTTGTAGAACCTTGATTCTCAACCGGCTCTATGGCACACTTGCTCTGAAGCATCTGAACCGCCTCAAGGAATGCCACTGCTTTGGGTTCCACAATGGGTGGTTCGAACCATTTGGGTTCTTGGCTTAACGGAGGCCTGTCTTTGTCAAAAGGGAGCTAGTAGCCCTGTCTTAGGATATTGGGGATGAATGGATCATCTCTGGTAGACTCACGCACAATATGTGGTGTGGCAGCTGCTGACCGGGTGCTGTGCGGAGTCTGAGTGGCGGTTGGCAATCCTGAGACATCGCGTTCTGGTATGCAAGAGTCCGGAACGCTGTGGCATTCCTAACTTCTTTCCTTTATGGGAAGGCTTGCCCTTCTCTGATTGCTGTCCACCTTTCCCAGGTCTTCGCGCGAGTGGAGGGGTGGGTGGATGCTGTGTGGGAAGTACCACCCCTCAAGGCAGCAGCAGCCAAAGACAGCAAAGACGGAGCAGAGTTGGTCAGCGCCACTGAGCATGCATGGTCAGCCAAATGGGCCTGAAGGTCCTGTGTCTGGCATACAACCTCTGCTATTTCTCCTCCGAACAGCGTTCTGGAGAAGAGTGGCCCTGTGCGGGCTCTGCAATAGATTGGGTCAGGCAGCTTTTGACTCTGGAGGTAGGCGTGCCTCCCCAAGAAATAAAGGTTTGCTTCCAATGTGCAAGTGGTCCACACATGGCGATCAACTGCATGCAACAAGGCAGTTGCGAGGAGTGTTGCCTGGACTTACCAGTCTCACACCGCCTCCGTAATCGGAACAGAGCCCTTGAGGTCATTAAGGAGTGACCTCAAAGAAGCCAATGAAACATCTGAGTACGACACAGTAAAGATGGATCCCCTGGTATCCTCCTCCAACCATCTGAAGGCCTCAGCAGACTCTGTGACGCACTTCGCCCGCTGAGCATCAAACTCTTCCCAGTCTAAGTCCACCGGTAGTGGACCCGGCGGGAAGTTCTGCTCAGATGCAAAATACATCTCCGCAGGATGTCTGGCTTGGGGAGGAGTTGCCCTTGTCTCAGATACCCTGATGTTGGCAGCTTTATGTTAACCCGTGTGCCACAAGTCTTGGCCGTGAGCTGGTCATAAAACTCAGCCACAAAAGGCAAAAAAGGGGTGGGGGTGTATTGCCGACTATCCTTCAGACAAGCCCCAGCAAGACAGCGCAACAGCCCCATGCCTCTCCTCCATTGCTGGGACAACAGCTTGGTCACCAACCGGTCTCCAAATTGGGGCCTTGACATGGTCAAAGCCTTTCAAGGGGGCAGGTACCATGTCGATGGGAACTGAAGCCAAAGCTTTCACAGAACCCATTGTCACTGGCTCTCTGCACCTTTCAGAGTGCGAAAGGTGAGCCCTCGGTGTCCAGGTCCGAAAACTCCAAACTGACGAGTGGGGCCGTAATGCCCAATGCTTCAACAAACAAGTCATCTGTGGGTGATGGGGCAGTCACCTGTGATAGTAGGGAATCTGTCACCACCGAGGCACTGGCACCTCGAGGTCGTCTCTCCTGGATGACCTCCCACACTCTGCTCAGATCACGGAGGCAGTGTTGGACTGGATTGACTAGGTGTCATTGCTTTCGTCTTAGATTTTCACGAGCGATTGATCACCAGGTCAGAGCAGCTTGTATGCTTGAGGCGAACCTGAATTTGTTATAGAAAGACACCTACCTCCAGGGTCAGGGGTTGCCTGACCTGATCTTTTGCAGAGCGTGAATGGGGCCCCTCTTCTCCAGCACCCATGGCATGGTCCAAGGAAAGTGGGAAGCAATCAGAGAACGGCAAGCTGTTCACCAAAGCAAAGAAGTCACGCAAGCCTCAGGGCTACTGACTCATGCTTTCCAGACCTCCTAGTCACAGGGCTGCCCTCCACCACTGATGTAGATGTCGCAGAGCGCCCTGTTGGCAGTTTTCTTTCCACTTTTGTGCTCAATGGGAGCCCATTACAGACGACTTGCTTGTCTTAAATGACCTAAGACCCAGCTATTCGCTGCCCTTCAGCAAAGACAGGGCTCCCACCCAGGAACCCAAAGCATCCGCATTTCTAGAGGCAAAGCAAAAACTTTGGAGCAAAGGCACAATAGAGCAGGTAGTGGATCCCGGGTTGCCCGGGTTCTACAACCTACTCTTCCTTGTCATCAATTGGGACAGAGGTTGGTGCCTGGTCTTAGACCTGTCGAGGCTGAACAGGTACTGTTGTGAATCGCTTGGCTTAAAGCCGCAACAGATCTTTCTCAGCATCCAGTTTGATCTGGTCACCTTCATCTGGTGCCCTTTGGAAGATGGGTGAGAAAGACTGCAGTTGATGCTAAAGGCATTTTTGACTCACAAGTTTTGCTCATCCCAGTGATAAGAAACACTGTTAGGCTCCCTCTCCTTGATGGACTCACAGGTTCATTTGGGTCAGGACAGATATAGTCACCCTTTCAGGCACAACTCACCATGTAAATGGACTCTTCGCAGTCCGGGTGGGGAGCCCATTTGGAGGGCTGGATGGTGTCAGGCCTCTGGCTGAGCAGTCCCCGTCCCACCACATAAACTGGTTGGAACTTGAGGAAATATGCCTAGCACTCCTCCACTTCCAGGACCTAGCAGAGCACAAACACATCTTTGTTATGTGCAACAACATGACTGGGATCATTTACCTCAACCAGCAAGGCAGATCACTCTGCTGAAAGCTGATGGAGCTGGCAAGAGGCATAACACAATAGTTCTCCGAACCCAACATCACATACACATGAGGCATGTCCTGCCTAACCAAGGAGAGGTCAACTGGTAGGGATGGAGTGGTTGCTCCACCCATGGTTCGTTCAGGCCATGTGGGGTACCCCACATGTGGACCTGTTCGTGATGAGTGTAAACACAAAGCTTCCAGTTTATGTCTTGGTTGTTCCAGATCCTCAGGCCCTGGCAATGGATGCTCTTGCCATGGACGGAAACAACCTTTGGGTGTATGCCTTCTGCCTCCGCAGATCCTCTTGAGGGTACAACCTTGTCAAGAGCGATTGATTACCAGGTTAGGGCAGCCTGTACACTCGAGGTGAATTTCCATTTGTTACGCAGGGATGCTCACTTCCAGGGTGAGGAGTTACCCGACCCAACCTTTTGCAGAGCACAACCGGTGCCTCTCTTCTCTGGCACCCTGTTTGGAAGAGAGATGGCAGAGGTCCTTGGACAAACACAGGACCCTCGGGCCTGCACTGCCAAGCCTACCCAGACCAAGGCTTTGACCAACTCTGTTTGGTTGCTGTCATCTTTGGCTGCAACTGCCCCAAAGTGTGGCTCTCAGAGTGCGCCCACTTGCCTTTCAACCCTGATCCCTTTGGCGCTGCAAGGTCCCAGGAAGAGCAGGAAGCAATCAGAGAAGGGCAGCAGTTCAGTAAAGCAAAGAAGTTGGGCAAGCTTCAGGGCCCCTGACTGTTACTTGCCACACTCCCTAGTCTCAGGGCTGCCCTCTGCCACCGCTACGGGCGTCTGAGAGTGCCCTGTCGGCAGTTGTCTTTTCGCCTTTCGCGCTCAATGGGAGTCTATTACAGACCATTTGTTCATCTTGAATGCCCTGAGACATAGCTATTCACTGTCCTTCGGCAAAGGCAGGCCTCCATTGTTGCGCCAACCCAAGTGATTTGCACCTCCCATGCAGGAACCCAAAGCATCGGTATTCCTAGAGGCGATGGAGAAACATTGGAGCAAGAAATACATAGAGCTGGTAGTAGTGTTCTGCTGTTCACCCCTTTGGTGCAGGCAGTTGCTGCACCCTTTCATCAGGAGGCCATTCACATTCATATGTGCCTGCATGACTGGCTGATCCAGGCGCTATGCTTAGATTTGCAGTATCACATAGAGACCATTCCGGAGCTTTGCTGACGCTTAGGCCTGATTGTGAATCTCTCAGTCCAGCCTAACACCAGAGCATGTTTGTCATTCTTGGCATCCAGTTCAACCTGGTCACCTACATCTGTCTCCCTTTGGAAGACAAGCAGGAGAGACTCCAGCTGATGCTCAAGATATTCCTGACTCACAAGGTTCTTTTGGCTTGGCAGTGGCAAGCCCTCTTAGGCTTCCTGTCATTAATGGAGTCCTGGGTTACTTTCACCATTGTCTTAAAGCACGCTCTGTGGGACAGATGGTTGAGGGAACAAGCATACCAAGCCCCAGTGCCGGTCCTCACAGAGGACCGCTGGCACCTCCTTTGGTGGTCCATTGGGGAGAATGTCATGTCAAGACAGACGTTAGTGGCCTTTCAGGTGCAACCCACCATGTACATGGATTTTTCTCGGTCTGGGTGGGGGGCCCATGTGGAGGGCCAGACGGCATTGGACATCAGGCCCATGCAGTCCACGTCCCATCACATAAACTGCTCTGCGGGACAGATGGTTAAGGGAATAAGCATACCAAGCCCCAGTGCCGGTCCTCACAGAGGACCACTGGCACCTCCTTTGGTGGTCCGTTTGGGAGAATGTCATGTCGAGACAGACGTTAGTGCCCTTTCAGGTGCAACCCACCATGTACATGGATTCTGCTCGGTCTGGGTGGGGAGCCCATGTGGAGGGCCAGACGGCATTAGACATTTGGTCCGTGCAGTCCGCGTCCCATCACATAAACTGGTTGAAAACTGGAGGCAATACACCTAGTGCTGTCCACTTCCAGGACCTAGAGTTTCACAAACACGTCCTTGTTATGTGCAACAACATGACTGCAATCGCCTACCTCAACCAGCAAGGCAGATTGCCCTCCTGGAAGCTGGCCTTATGCATCATACGACAAGTGTTTCAAACACAACATCTGCAAACATGCAAGACATGTCCAGCGACGACAGAATGTCCTGGCTGACCAACTCTCAAGAAGAGGTCAGCCCATAGGAATGGAGTGGTCCCTCGAGTGGTCGTTCAGGCCATGTAGGGTACCCCCATACATGGATCTGTTTGAGACAAGTGCAAGTGCATATGCAAAACTTCCAATTTACTTGTCGCCTGTCCTGGATCCCCAGGCCTTAGCAGTGGATGCTCTAGCCATGGACTGGAGCAACCTCTGGCCATAGGCCTTTATGCCTGCACAGATCGTCCCAAGGGTTCTGCCATAGATTCAGTCCCACAACAGCAATTTGATTATAGCGCCTGCTGGCAACTGAGGAGACATTGGTCCATGGACTGCCTGGGATTAAGCATTGACCCCTGCTAGGTTTACCTGCATGGCTGAAACTTTTGGTGCAACCGTGAATGAGCGTATTCCACAGGAACCATCGAGGGCTTAACCTCCACAATTGGCGGTTGAGCACAGCACATTTGCAACAGAGGTTTCTCGGAATCAATACCAGTAAGAATTGCCAGGGGGTGAGGTGGGGTGGGGTGGGGTTATTGACTTATTGAACAGCTGTTTTCAGATTGGGGTGCCACTCATAAAAATACATCCATGGTCTCCATGCATCACGGACATTGCTGACTTCCGTCTATATCAGTGGGAAGTCATCAACAAGAGCTCAAGAACCATGAAGGGATTCTGATCAACCACCTCCTGAACCCTGGCGAATGTCCTGGACATTGGCATTGGGAGCGATCCTTATCCCTTAGTGCTCATCCCGTCCTTCTACACCTACATACTGGCAAACAGACACATCCTACCATGTTGGGACCTCCCATTGGTCTTAATCATGTTGAAGAAGTGGCCCTTTGAGTGTCTAGAGGACCCCCAAGGGGTGGACCGCAAGTACTGGATGTGGAAAACTTGTTTTCTGTTAACACTCGCTTCAGGAGCTAGAAGCGATATCCACCTTCTAGCACACGACCGAATCCAATGGTCACCTGACCACTTGCAGGTGACCCTGAGGCCCCACTTGGGCTACCTTTCAAAAATGTGGCTTGAGATCATTTACAGCCTTTAAGGGTTTCACCCTCTGTGCTATAGATATGGCTCTTCCCATGGAAAAGAGCTTTGTGTCCAGTGAGAGTGCTCCACTGGTATCTCCCATGCATGGACGGTTCCAGAGATCAGAGGTTGGCCCTTTTTTTTCCCCTGGAAGAAGCAAGTTTGTTGAAACATGATCTGATCGTGGATCAAGCGACGATCCTGAAGGCCTACCAGAATGCTTTGGATGGGCCTGTGGCCTTAAAGCAAGTCTCGGCTAGGGCTCACAAAGTGCAAGCCTTTAATTCCTCCTGGCGCCCCCGAGGAAAGTAGCTGTTGTCCATATCCTATGGGCCTACCACTGGCTATCATCCATCACTTTCGCCAAGCACTACTTGCGTGACTTGATAGTGCTTGAAGAGGGCATGAACTCCTTTGCCGGCATAGCAGGCTCCTTTGCATAGGTTCCTGATACTTGTCCATTAGACTTGCCTAGTCTCCTCAGGGCAGCCACTGTGTTCCAGTCTATGGCGCCCTCAGGGTTAACACTTGGATGCAGTTTAACGGTCAGTATACCTAGAGTAGGCCTAAGACCTTCTTTTAGACTCATGTCCTGGTGGTGTTCTGATGTCCCCAGGCCTAGACCTGGTGGACCTATTTTATGGACATGGACTCTCGGAACCATAACTGCTCCACCCCCCACCCCCACTGTGTTTTCCATGACACACCGGTCCTGCTAGGTCTCCAACACCTGAAAAATGGATATAGACAGCATCTGCCCATGAAGCAGACAGTTATTAGATTGCCAGTTGATTTTCCTGGGGGGCCCAGTGCCACCCCATGCAGGTCAGTAAGGAAGGTTTCCAGCCTTTGGCTAGGATTTGCGGTTGGCAGCCTCAAGTACACATATCTCTGAGGTTTTCCCTTCAAACTTTGCCTCCTCCCTCGGACAGATGGTTCACGGATAGGATGTCTGTCCTGGTGGTCTTTGGTCAGTATGCCTGTAACCTCTCCACCACCAGAGAAGCCCACTCGACCACCCCACTTCCTTCACATAGGTGATGTCAACTGACCAATCATCGAGGAGGAAGGAAGAACAAGGGATCATGTGCACCAGGAATTACTACCAGGTCCATAGGAACTGAGATGGCGCCACAGGGACCATCATGCTTTTTGGAATTGTGTCGGGCGTATTGGCCAGACACGGAGGTCTTGACAATGGTGGTCGAGAGATAAATATACTTACTAATACCAAAATTACTAAAAATTTCATGTTTTAATTCCCACCAAATGAGGAAAGTTAGCCAAGCTTTATTATCAAGGTTCCTGCATGAAGACAGACATTCACATTTATAAACAAGAGGCCCATGGACATGATGCTCTGCCGACAAACAGTCTGATGAACACAACCAAAAACCTGAAGTGCATCCCTTGCATTATAAGGTCATCTATATGATGAAACATCAAATTTCCCTATGATCACACAACACATGGTGTCCTTATCTTTATTGTTTATCATATTAAATTTAGTGGCCTTTTCATAGGTGTGTAATGATCTTGAAAAATAGGTCAAGGTCACACAAAATATAACAAAATTTGCCAATTAGCCTGATGCATATTTGGTGTAAGTTTTGCTGTTCCATTTCATTTTATTTTGTCATGGGCATCACAATAAAATCATTACCTGATATGCATTCTTACATGACCTTGAGAAAGTTAGTGAAGGTCACACACATTATGTAACATCAAACTTCTGTATATGATACACATTTGTAGTACATTTGGTATTATTAGCCTTCTTATTTCTCAACAAATAAAATTTAGTGTCATTTACTACATCCTAAATGACATTGAAAAATTGGTCAAGATCACCCAAAATTTCACAAACTTTGAACATTGGCCTAATGCTTGATACATGTAGGTGTAAATTTGCAAACTCCATCTCAATTCCTAATCAAAATTATAAATTGAATGTACTTATAATACCTGTGATGCTAGTTCCACTTAATACCACCATTGGTGCTAACATGATGCCACGTCATACTTTTGTTTGTAAATATTCCTGTAATGGTATATTGATACATGTACACAAGTTCAGATGTAATGACCATAATAAAAAAAAAAAAAAAAAAAATCCATTTCCTGCTATGTACTCCCTCCATGACCTTGAGAAACAGGTCAAAGTCCATATTATGCAGTACACTGTATTGAAATGCTGTATATGTTACACATTTGTGGTTCATTTGGTGTTGCTGGCCTTATTTCTCAAAATGTACGATTTCAGGTCGTTTACTACAACCTTAATGGCCTTGAAGATTTGGTCAAGGTCATTCAAAATTTGACCACTGGCCCAATGCATATTTGTTACAAAATTTAGAAGTTCCCACTCAATTAAAAATCAAAATAATGAAATTTATGTACTTTTACTGCTCTAATGCTAGTTCCACATCATACCACCTGTGTTGCCACCATGACTGCACATCATAAATTTTTATCTGCACCAGGTTTCTGTAATGGTACATCAATGTATGTGCACATGGTCAGATGTGGTGACCATAACAAAAAATAATTTCCTAAAATGTATTCCCTCCATGACTTTGAGAAAGTAGGTCAGTCATCCATACTATGCACCATGTAACTTACATATAACATACATTTGTGTATATTTTACATCACTAGCCTTATTCTTTCTCAGCACAAAAAATTTAATGTTTTTTTCCAAAATTTTGGTCCATATTTTCCATAGCACTGTAGGTGGCATCACCAGATTTTTAGTGCATTTTTGTCTTTTTGCCTGATCAACATCCCTCCAAGTTTTGCAAGGATTCATACAAAACTTATAAAAAAGGCAGCATTCTCAAAATTGTTGTATTTTGATCCAAATATTACACGATACTATAGGTGGTGCCACCAATATTATGCTCAACCTGGATTTTCATACACTGGAGACAAGTCCTGAAAAGTTATATGGGGCTAACATGAAAACTGTCAACTGTATCGCTTACAGATCTACTATGAAAACTGAATGTCCAAGATTGGGAGATAATTTTCTATATTGTTTTAACATTACAATTTGTAACTACTGTATAATCATCATTTTTTGAGAGGGATGAACATTCCTGAATTTTATAGTTCCCGTACCTGCTTCCCACTGACATTGTTTGTGACAGCTTTCTACAGAACAGCACAAGTCTCTGTAGCCCAAAGATTGCCAATTGACTCTTAAAATAAGTGGAAAAGTTTTTCCACTAATGGGTCCATGTTGTACATGCACCCAAATCATGGTTTACCCCAGTCCCAAACATTCCAGACATGCATGTGTAAAGCTTCACACTTGCACACAAGGAAACGTCCCATCTCCTTGACAACGGAATGTTAGTAAATAAAAACAAGTGCACACCAGACACGTGGACCGGCCACTTGGAACTGCCCGGTTCGACAGTTAGCTTATTCTGACGTAAAACGTCTCAGTCTTACACCATTTCTAACGTCCAACAATGGGAGACGTGAACGTGCAAATTTCGGGTAAAACACCAACCCCGGCACTCTTTGGCTTAGTCTCTGAGGAGTTCAGAACGAACGAAACCAGTCAGACGCTTCTCATAGCTAAAGTCGGGCTAAAGCTTCACAGACAGGCACTATTTGCCGTCTTGGCCTTTGCCTAGTTTTCACATTGAATATTCCTGAATTTTCCCCAAGTTGACCCTAATAGGGAATATTAAACTTGCAAAAATTTTGGCACATTAAATCTACTCAAGTCACAACACAAAAAACATGTGTTACATGGTACTTTAAATTAACTCTAAAAAAGAAACTTCCACACACACAAATGGGAGGTTTTATAAGATACTGTTTTGTTGGAGTGGCAATTGAAGAAAGTAAAAACTTGCCAAAATCTCTTTTGAGGCAAATTCGGAAATACTAACAATTATACAGAATGCTGAAGTGGCAAGCCTGAAACATTACACCATGGTGTTAAAAAAACTAGCCCACCACTGGTACTTGGATGTTGTCAGCCTGTATGGGTTCAACTGTTGTATTCAAATGCAAATAGTCACTGTAGGCTTGGCAGTGAGCAAGTCCTATTAACACATACAATTTTACAGACAACTAACATATTTGTTTTCTAAAGAATTTCCTGCTTGAATCACATCTTCAAATAAAAATTTAGTAAGCTGTGCCGTGGGACAATGAAAAAGTTTAAAACGGATTTAGATTATGAAAGTGCTGCCACATACTCCGGACTCAAAATATTCAGTTCAGCACTGCAAATGTACAAATCAACAGGCACAATACATGCCTTAAACCAATGGACTGTCAATCAACTTACATTTGTTCTGTGGAGAATATCGCTCTATTTTGACAATATATTTGAGTAGGTTATGGTTCTGGGAATGACAGTAAAGCTCCCCCCTCGCCCAGAATAATTGCCTGTGCATGCAGTTTACACACCTTGGGAAACCATGGAATATCAGCCTTCTCTGGGCTGGCACTCTCCATTATGGTCTCATTTTTTGAGTCACGTGACCCAAAAAATGTTCTCTTCATTGCAACACTGGATAAAATTTACTTGTTAATAAATAAATAAATAACAATGTAATACCAGTATGGGTTGACGTAATAAAATAAAATTTTATTCATAGGAAGAATATATGTTTACAATGACCAATCATGCATCATCATGATCATTAAACACTGGCTTGTCAGTGCCAAGTTCTCTACCTTTATGGTGGTCTTTTATGTTGGTACACAATCTAGTAAATTAGGAAAGAATGACCTACAACATGCCAAGTACAGATATTACATCAACACAGCTTGCTGTCTGGGAGATAGCACACTTTGAACTTTCAAAATATCACACCATTTATAAATACTTAAAACTATGGTGGGCTTAAATCTGCAAAATATCTTAATCCTGAACATGAATTTGTTGAAACCTATTTTTTGTTGTTGTACATCAATCTGTCTGCTGTGCTTTTCACTCCTGGTGTGCAGCCAGTACCCAGCAGTGTTTCTTGTACTGTCTGTGACTTCCATGATACCTGCAGTACCACACTGCCCTTCACATATAATACAATCCACACTCTTGCAAGCGATACCCTGCACCTGAATTTCAATCGGCAAGAAATACAATCCACACGTTAACATGTTAACTCTCATATGGCCAAGATGTACTTTGTATTAGGATCATATCGAACAGGAGACTGCACTTCTATTCATAGGCTGTCCTTTGTACATTGACCATCTCACAGTAATTTCCATAGTGAAAGATAACAATGGACATGATGTATGTCATCTATTTACAGCTCTGCACTATACTTGGCTTATGGACTTTCCCATCTACACTAAAAAGGTCTGTTTTATTATCTGTAATTCAGACAAAAGCCACTTCTTGTGTTTGATCTGTTTTAATACTGCCTGTACATATTCCAAAGCCAACAGCTTTGGCAAGCTGTGTTAGAAACCTGAAGATGACCAGGCCATATTTTGGGTGTCTCTGGAGATTAAAAATACACTACACATCAAGACTATTGTTCTAATGCAATAGTCCTATGAACACAAAATAGTGTTGGTCCCCAACAGGGAGTTCCACATGGTACACAACATAGAGATGATGGCTGAAGGTCAAACTAGGTGGTTAAGACGAATACCCAATCTGTGGCGCTGTCCTGCCTAAGTCATAATTGGAGTTGAAGAGAAGCACAGCTTGAAGATGTAGGGGTGCTTTCCATCTGAAACAGAATAAAAAAATCTTTTATCACACTGCAGGTTTTACATGTTTGTTTACACCAGTCTTCATACTTACGAACGCATGTGTCACAGTGTCATTTTAAAATATACGCACGTACATGTATATTCTTCATTTTTCATCCTGCTGGATTGACTTGCAATATGGTAAATGCTTTTAACACATCAATATGCCTATCTGCAAGTTGAGGAATCACATGAGAATCTATTTAAAGGGACAAAAATTTCAATTTAATTTTATAAATAGTATTCGTAAGTTTATATTTCCCCCAGTCATTCAGGCCCAAGAGCCACGAGGCACCTCCCTGGTTTCCTATTTTGTATCTTCAGAACTTTTAACATTCTCCTTGAATACAATGTGAATAGAAACCTGTAATGCAGGAAAAATTAACACTGGCATGACATACTAACAGCATACATGCCACACTTCACACAAGGTCACAAACTGCCAGGTTAATCATATATCACAATGTAAGTAGCTCACCTACACAAAGAGTTGTAATAGCAGTAAGAGTCTAATCTGGCACACTAAATATATACAAACCAGAAAGAGTTCAAGTCCAAAATATTAAAGGCATGAATTTTAGACTATGCTGTCTGAATAAGGTGTTACCATAAAAGGGGCAACAACTTACTTGGATTGGGAACAGGAGTGTGGTTGGCCACAATAAGTGCCTCCATGGCATCACCCTTGCTCTCCCACTCCAGCAGACCTGTGGAGCTCCTTTCCGCTGCAAAAAAGTTTACACATGGAGATATTATATCTCAAGTTCTGAGCCCCATTTAAAACAGTAAACTTTCAAAGTGGAGACATTGGTCAACGTGCATTTTGAACGATATGCCTCCAAAGATCAGTGACTTCTGAATCTTATCTTTGCCTTGTCAAATGGGCTTTGTGCCAAATCTAAGCAAAACCTGCACAGTTTTGTGATATTAACGTAGCAAAAATGAGCAAGTGGTGACCTACTTGATCACGTCAACATTCAAATACCCTGAAAGCAGAATGGACCAGTGGCATACAAAAAGTATGCTTTTTCATTCACAGTACTGTGTGATTTGTATTCTGCGTGTAAACAAACTGGACATGTGCATATCTTACATGAATTTCGAAAAGAAGAGTTTGACATTGCATGTCTCAATTTTGAATTCTGGTTAAGCAATATTTTGCAATGCTATTCTGACAACATACTTACTCTTTGATGGGAACTGTTTCATGTTTGTCGGTGGTTTGGCTCCATTTTCTGTGAAAATCTGCAACATACAATTTTATGAATAATTATATGTGTATCTATTTGAGTCATGCATTTAATTCTTACCCCTTACTACATTGACCTAGATCTGAACTTGTGTTTGGTCCAAAAATATTTTGCATTGATTAACATTACACAAACATGATTGACTAGAGGGACAGAGCTTGAAGTGATACTGGTTTTTATTTAATTGTTAACAAATATAACCAATGGAAAGCAGTTTACCTATAATGTTTATATTATGTTCAAATTCAGGAAATGCCAACAGCATCATGCTGTGAGCAATTTTGTTAAAATGTGTCAAGGTACATGCCTACCTATTTTGAAGAACCCACTGGGCAATTTGGGAGAAAAAGCCAAAACACACAGCTATTGGGGAAAAAAAATCACAGATTGCAATCCAAAGATAGCTGCTACCTGTTTCCTAATTTTGACAACTAGTTTGGACTATGTGAAATTTAAGCTAATACCAATCCAAGTATTCTCTAACATGTTATTCTACATAACAATCAGTGTGTACCCCATGACTCTAGGAATTATGTTACGATTGCAACCTCAGCTCACTTTGTAAACTATTCATAAATTTATAATCAAGACAGTGGTATCCCCATTACTCTACTGTGCAGACCTCTGCTTGGCAAAACACCAATACTGTACAACTAATAACTGCAATACAAATGCACTCCACTGCATTCTACACTACAACCTTGAGTATTTCTATTATTTACACAAGACTAAATTTTAATTCTTCTGGCCTTATCAGTGTTTCTGTTAGGATTTTTTTTTTCAGGGAGTCATATGAAGGGAAATTTAGGCTAGAAGACTACATTTTCACCAATATTACATGTAAATATACGCAAGACTTGGGACCCTTTATAAGTTTCTCAGTGGGTTTTTCAGACTTTTAAAGGGTCATATACCCCTATTTAGGAGTTCACGGAAGACTGCTTATAGGTAATGCCCAGAAAATGCACTGAATTTTGTTTTCTCCCCTTTGTTCTGAGGCAAGGTTCTACACTCCTAGAAACACTCTCTTACGTAACACACCTGGCTGAGCTCATGTTAGTTTGTCGAAGCACTACATTGATATTATATCAAAAACTCTGATTTATTGGTGTACCTAGAAACAGTCTCTCTTGCACAACACACCTGCCTGAACTCATGTTAGTTTGTCTAAGCAATATATTAATATTATATCAAAAACTCGGATTTATTGGTGAATCTAGAAACAATCTATCTTACACAACACACCTGCCTGTGCTCATGTTAGTTTGTCTAAGCATAAAATTAACATTATATCAAAATCTGATTTATTGGTGTACCTGGAAACAATCTCCTATACCACACACCTGCCTGAACTCCTGGTAGTTAGTCTAGTCACTACATCAATATTACAATGTACATCAAAATCTCTGATTTATTGGTGTACTTAGAAACAATCTCTCTTATACAACACACCTGCCAGAACTCATGTTAGTTTGTCCAAGCAGTATATTAATATTATAACAAAATCTCGGATTCAATGGTGTACTGTACTGATGATAAAAACTTACTTTTGATCAATTAAAGCATGACACAATGACGAAACTATTATACAGAACTATACATTAAATCCTTTAACCTCTCCCCTCTGAACTTAGTTGCTGATGGTTCAATGCAGCACGACAAATTATAAGTACAGTGGGACCTGCAGCGGCCAACCACCAAAGTGGCCGGTCACATTTACGCTTTATGGAGCTTTTTGCAACGTTAAATGACCTGTTTTCACCGGTCATCTGCCAAACATGGTCAGTCAAAACCAAGTTTTTTGCAGTCAGCAGTCCTAACAAACATCAAAACAAAACAAATAGAAAAACAAATTACAAACAGTGGTAAACAGCCACTCTAATAATCTATTGTCACTTCAAATGGAAACAAGTAAGCTTTAAGGATACCGGCAGACAGACATCATAAACATGACGTGGTTTTGTAAAGCGATCGCGACAAAAAAGGAGCATATTTTCAGGTACAAGTAATGATGGAATCTGTTGACTAATATCGCCAAAGCGGCTAGTTGTCAACCTTTTTACAGTGGTTAAAATTTAAACTGTCAGCACCCAAACTGAATGCACCAATCCTTGTGATTTTTTTTGCAATAACAATGTTGCAGGGCATTTCCCCGTGGCTGTGGTCAGGTGTTACAACACAGCGACTGTCTCATCCCAATAAAATTTTATTCCCACTTCCCTATGCCTCACCCTCGTATAAGGTTACACACAAATCTTTGATTACAAAAAGTTTTCAACGTTTTTTTGACAATGGAATGAATAAGAAGTAGATAATGTGAAATCTTGGAATCTCAACACTCATATTCCAGATCCTTGCTGACTCACTGGAACTTTGTGTGAGGATGTGTCATTTACTGTAACAGTGTCTAGAGACCGCATTAATTTTACACATACAACAGGAGCACAGTATTGTCACTTCTCTAGATTTTACATCTCTTTAAAATAGTTTGCATTGAATTCTATCCCTACTTTCTTTTAAAGGTATTGATAGCTGAATAAATTACACACATCCTTTAACTATACCATGACTTATTCTGAACTTTCTTAAATTTGTACCAACTCAAATCCAGTCCTGGTCATGACCAGGAATTCATCCAAGACATGCTGGAAGGACTACTATCAAAGGCAAAGTTACACTGACGAGAGCACCACTGGGACAAATCCGTCTTACCTTGTCAAAATCTTCTTTGGTAAGGCCAGGAGGAGTGTTGTAGAAATACAGAACTTTGGTTGGTGGCTGAATGCTTACACTGGGTTAAGGCAACTACCCATGCCATACCACACTCAAATGTTCTAACAAAGCAACACACCACAACTTCATGGTTTAATGAGGAAACACATTCAGCACCACATATCAAAAGTATCATTAACAGACATTGGGTGCCATATTCTAGGTTAGTGTTAGCACTAGCCACAAATCACTGAATGCTCCTTAAAGTTACATAAGCCTGGTAAATACTAAATGACTTCTAACATTTATCAAAATTCAAACTTACCAAGTCATTTTCAAGGGAAGAAGCAATTTTGGTTATTAATTTGGAATTCCTAGTGCTCACCTAGCCTACCAATATACAGCAGCAAACCAAAATATAATCACGTGCACGTGCAGGTATAACAACTAAGGACAGATGAAACTGTGCAGGTGTTAAGTGGCAGGATTAACTACGTTTGAATGTTCATACCTGTTGGACCATTTCCTCAGTCATTCCTGGTGGAGCATTGAAGTAGTGCAGTACTTTGTTTGGTGGTTGAATGCTTTCCCAGAATTAAGGCAACATCTCTGCCAATAGTATTTGTAATGTATGTCTAGAGTCTAAGGTTCTAGAATATACACTTCCTGCTTGATACTGTACGTAAATCATTCGTCTATTTCTGGTTTGGAGTAATGGTATTACACGACTGTTTTCTCTTTCAAATATCATTACACAATAATCATCACCAACCAAATAGGCACAATGTTTCACTTGTTGTATGTGTGACAAACTAACTGCTACATAATAAAATACATGTGTGGAACATGCTGGATGCCAATCTTGCTTCCTACGGATGCTTGATAGACATACAGCTATAAGAGACATACAAACTGAGCTTAATTAAGATGTTCCTATGACCCAACAGGAACATTTTCAAACTTTAAGATATCAAACACATTAAATTTACAACATGAAGCACAAAGATAAAGGATATGATTCTTCTGGGCTGCTTCAGGGTTTGTGAAACGGTTGTTTCTGCTGCCCATGAAATCCTTGAAGGATGGCATACCATCGGGCAGATTGTGAGGATTGGGAACGTCCTGGAGGAATGCCTGTTTAGAGTGGCTGATAACAGAGAAAAAATAAGAAAACAAATAAAATGCCACACTTTTACAAATCTAAATAAAGAATGTGTTATCATATGCACAAGAATTTTTAAATGCCACTGCACTTACACTGTATATGTAATTCTGGAATACCCTCGTTATGCTTCATAGAAAATCTACCAACATGCAGCGAAAAGAACTGCTGACCATGCAAACTGATTACCGAGTACATGTACACCACATTTTGCAAAATTTATGGTGTTGAACATTTTGCTCTATTTTATCTATCTGTAGGTTTCTGTACAAGAAATGCAAAGATTACATTTTAAAGTGTTGTATTTCCAACTTCTGTTTTTCCCTTGTTACTGTAAAAAGCCACTTCTGGACTAAAAGGATCAAATCATTGAAACATAAATTCACATTCATCCCAAATACAATTATGGATATAAATCAGCAGCATGTCTCAGTCTATCAAGTTTACCACTGTTTTGAGGCTGTTCACATTGTAAAATGCCCCAAATTAGCATGTTCCAATTCATTAAATTTGTGCAGTTTTTTGTTCATGTTTTTTACTTACTTATGCTTTGAAATTTAGTGTCATGAAAATTAATAACAATTATATACATGTAATATGAAAAGTGTTTTTTTTCCTGTACTTTGTCACCAGGATTTAGGTGTCAAAATAAAATACATGTACAGTGAAACCTCATTATAACAACACTCATATATCCGACATATCCATTTAACAACACACCTTTTGAGGAACAATAAGTGCATTTTTTGTTGTTGGATTCATCTGCCTGACGTATTCATATATGACACATTTTTAGGAAACAGATGGTGCCATTATAATGATTTTTCACTCTACAGTATTATCAGTGCTCATGAAGATGGTCCTTCAAGACACATTCATATCATTTTGTACTTAGTTTTGCCCATAGTATTAACAATAAGTGTTTCAGTTGAAGTAGCAACTCACAGACTTTCATCGATACTTTTCATTCCAGTTCAAACAAACACATATTTTATATCTATTCCATTCAATTTACTAGGAAAGAGTACATAAGTGTGTCAGCCTGTGTTTGATAGTGGTTTCTAGCACTTGACGGGTGTTAAATGGTGGTAAACACTGGTGAACACTTACCACCTTATTTTTCATACCACATGAACACCAAAAGCCACTGTATCCATTCAATGAACACAACCTTGGCCACACTGAAAGTGAACATGTGAGAAAAAATATCCATGGCAGACTTTTCTCTTCACCACCAAATCAAAATCCCTGGATGACTCCTGGAGTTTTTCTTATTTCCAGGCTGAAAAACCTTAAAACTTTTCTATTTGTTCAACATCTGTGTGTTAATTGTTATTATCATTTTTTTTGGGGGGGTGGGGGTGGGGGTGGGGGTGGGGGGGGGGTTGCACCTGGAGAGGAAAGCTATTCTTGGCTACTTACGAAAGCTGCATTTTACTGTTGAAGAAGAAGCTATTGTTGAGATTTTGGATGGCTCTTTCACAGGAGGCAGGATCACCAAGCTGGATCATAGCAGCACCCTCTTTGCTCTTCAGGAATTTGGCACGCACCACATTGCCATAAAGGCAGAACAGGTTGAATAGCTTTTCGCAGTTCATCTTGTCCTTGTCCAGCCCATACACCATGAGTACACATCCTTGCTGTGGAGCATGGCTATTTCCACCCATTTGGTCTTGAAACCCATGTTGAGCCATGCCATATTGGTCTTGTGGTGGTCTTCCATATCTCTCCTGACCTCCACCATAGTGACCCTGCACCGAAGTTATAAAACCATCACTTGGTATGTACATGTATACGGCTACAGAAACACAATATGATTTTAGAACTGATTATTAAATAAATGGCTGCACAGAAATTTGGAAAGTACACACTTTCAAGTCAAATTATAAATTACATGTAAATCAGTTTAAACACTGATCTCTGATGATCCTTGTAGTTGCCCACTCATGCCAAGCGATACTCACAGCTGCTGGTGCTCCGTATCTGTCATGCATGGGCCTGGCTCCATATCCACTATCATAGCCATCTCCTTGTCCATAGTCCACCTGCATACCATCATAACCAGCCGCCACAGGTCCACGTCGTGGTGGTTCTGGCCTCCCTCCATCGTATTCTACATACATGAAAGACAACATTTAGTCTGAATGAACTATTACATGTATTTGGGAACTATAAATCAATCATAAAATATATATATATCAAAAAACAAAAAATGCACGAGTAACATCCCCGTTTGTATGGAGATATTTTCCAAAGTATAACCAATGATATTTTGGTTATCGGCATGTACACTGTATATGTCAGCAGTTTGGTGTATTTAGAAGCTAGAATCATGATCCAGCAGAAGCCATGCAGATACTCGATTATGTCACTTAGAGTATGCAGTTTGGTTTGAGCCTTTTCTGAAATGCATACTACACTTTTTTAAAGTTGATGAACACTTATGGTGACTTTACTACATCTAATTACAACCTGCTTTTCAGACTTTTCGATTTTTTTCAAACTTTTAAGTTAGTGGGCAATTTTTTGGCAAGGGGTGGTCTTTTTACTCACAAAATTAGATTTAAGACACAGAATCTGCTCTAAAACCGGGATGACTCTATATTAGAGTTCTTTTCATGTGTATACTTTGTATATATTTGCATCTTTTTTCAACTAATTCATGACAACCATTGGAACTACAGGTGTGCAGGAGTGTGTAACTAAGCTTCATGAGTCCTGTCCTCATTTCACAAAAACAAACTGAAAAAAAAAGTAAGAAAGTAAATAACTGTATAAACAAATAAAACATAAAAAATAAACTTACATCACCACTTGGGCGTGAGTCGTGTTGGTACAGATTTCTAAGGCTAGTGTGCTCTATAAATACGCCGAGGGTCAATTCAGTGAAATATAAATTATTTTCCTGGACATTTACTTTCATAAGAAAAATGACTTTGGCACTTTATCTGCCTGCATGTGCTGACTCCAGACACACACCAATGTTTAATATAATACTTAGTTTCCCAGCATATGGGCAGTATTTACCATAGTTGCCATATGGAGTTGGTGCAGCCCCATAGCGTGGCTCTGCCAGTAAAGGCTGACTCTTGCCCCCTGGTCCCTGTGGCTCCTTCCCTGAAAATAGTTTAATTATCTGGGGTTTAAAAAACGTCACTTCTTTTTCATTGATCGAGGTCTCACAAACCCTGGAATTCTATCTGATGCCAAATTTAATTTTTAAATGTGAGATTTAAAGACCACCCAAAAAATTTATGGTTTGAGATCGAAAGTAACTGACTGTAACAGGGAACTGCTGGTTCTAGGAAGTTATACAAACTCCATGTTATTGTTTGGACCTGGCGTGTTCAATGAATGCATTCTCTGTACATGGAAAGTGTAGAAGATCAATTAGTGTCCTGGCATTTACGACTCATTTCAAGTCAAAGATTGAAGCCAGTTTCTCTTAGGATTTTTTAATATTTCTCACCAATATCTAATGCTATAATGCATTAAAAAAAAAAAAAAAAAAAAAAGAAAAAAAAAAAAAAGAGGATTCATCACCAAATACTGTATCAAAGTTGCCATCAGTATTTAGTGCAGCCAAATAACTAAATGTTTCTACCAGAAAAATAGAGGTAAAGGTAATTCTTGGTTGCATAAGCAGAATTCAAAATATAAAATAAACCAAGAAATCTTTAATAATCAGGAGTGCCAGGCTGTAAGTTGGCAAAATTGTAATCAAAGTCCTGTGAGTATTGTACTATGAACAGATTAATATAAACCCATGTCCATTCCCTGCAGTTTGGGGATACATAGACACAAAACCTGCTGTCATCTAGTACAATAGATACCATGAGACAGAATTAGATCAATAAGGAATATCATATGGTGTTTGTCTCAAACTGTAAAAGGATATCCTGAAGCCTCTCAAAGCACGTCTAAATTGACTTTTTGCCTAGTCAATCAATGGCAAAATCCATTGTGTCAATTTTCTGACAGCTTGTCATTCAAGTGGTGTCAACTTTCAATAAACAACCCTTCACTGTGAATTGATACCATGTGCATTAATTATTAAATCTGCCAACCAGTTGTCATTTTTCACCCTAGGCATCCCCATATACTGAAACTTGTACAATGTACCATTAAATGTGCATGAAAAAAAGTACTTTTCTACATATAAAACAAAGTAACCTTTATGGCATCTTCATTATATATTATTAAAACAAAAGTACATACACATACAAACATATACCTCTGTATATTTGAAATCGTGTTAACTGAACACCTCACCCATTGATTTTTTTTTTAAATACATTGAATAAACACAGACACACCTGGCTCCCAATGATTAACAAAGCTGCGGTCTCATATAACTGTAAAATGATAGCTATCTGGCAGTTGTTAGATGTATGTTAAAAGTCTGGACAAGTAAATCTGGTGCAAATCTGGTACAAATGCCTGGAAAAATTAATCCTGATGTTTTCACCAACATTCCAGCACAGCAAAACTATAATGAACAGACAGACTATTCAGCATTTCACCTTCATACATTCAGTTCCTGTGGTCTGTACATGCATACATACATACATGTACTTCAATTCAATCTTACAATGAATCCATGAAATGAAAAAACACATTTTCATCCAGTCAGGATGGGAGACTAACCTCCCCATTAAAAAGTTTCCAGCATAAGATTTTACTTTTTCTTTTCCTTTTTTTCCTCCTTCTTTTTTTAGTTACAGCAATCTGGTGAAGCAAAACCCACTAGTTCTGTAATTCTTCCCAGTGTTTGAATATTTATATCAGCACCCTTACAATCAGACTAACAATTAAGGATATCCCTATGTACAGCATCAGAAGTAAATGAAAACACATACAATATGCAAGCCATGTGACTATCCCTCCCACCTGTTTTTTTTTTTTTTGTGTGATCAATTCTTAAGAGATCTCTTGAAAGAGTTTTAAAACCACATTAGCTGTGAAATGATACACTTAGGGGCACACTATTCCCTGCTTCTCAAGACAGCATTTTTGTGCTGCATAAATACACCAAAGAGAAAGTTTACCCACTGAAGACTGATAGCACCTCTGAACTGAAGCAGCTTGCCAAAGATTGACAACAAGACTTACTGTAACACGGTTTCCCTTCAGCCAATCACAGTTGCCCATTACAGACTACAGAGAAGTCAGCTTTACCTGATGTGGCCAGGGTTTACCTCATACCAGGTGTGGCTCCCACAGCAGAGTAGAGTCACCCCCCTGGTAACACGCCTGCACAAGGGCAGCACAATAACCAATACCACAATTAATACAAATACAATCACATCCAGGTAACACTGCAACAAATAAGGCAAGTTTCTGTGTTTGTGGCATTTTATTGTGTCTGCCCTGAACATGTTCAAGTCACTAAACTGCACATATTTTTTAGGTTAATGTAATTTGTTCTTCCAATAATTTATTCAGTGTGGTCAACAAATTTTCTGTTTTCAAGATAAAACACCTAGCTTTTTATTTTTACTATTATTATTATTTTTTTTTGAATTCTGGTAAAAGGAATTTTTAAATGTATAGTGAGGTTTTGTTCTGTGCAGTTTAATGTACCCCTCATGAACTGTTTATATGTTACAACTTGGCATCTATTTACACCTACATGTACAGTGTCTTTTGCTAACTCGTACTGATATTTTTCCATGTTTCTGGAAACTGGTGTATACATGGCAGTTGCACAAATGACAAAGTCATCTTTTACTTGTGCTTTTTGAACAGAATTCACAAATAACAGCATGCATGAAATTTTGCGGGAAAGTTTACAATGAAATTCACTTGATGCGTAAATAACAGAAAAAGAAGTGCAGTTGTTACGCATCAAAAAATATATAAATCTATCTGAAAATGTGATTTAGAGGGAAAACAAGTACATAGACCTTCACACTGTTTGCTCCAGTTGTGGAAAACCAGGGAACCAAAATTCTTCATTTTGCAACCCAAACAGGGACCAAATACATGTGACTACTGTTCCAGTCCAACTAGCAAACACACACAAAAAACTTTTGCAAAATTAAAAAGAAAAAAAAAATGCATCCAAGCATGTTAGTAGATGTTGTATTTGAAGCACAACTGTGCAACATACTGATATATCCTTCAACTACAGGATCAAAACTCAATTTATCCTATCAGGCAAATGATAAATTTCCATAGGCTAGAGCAAACAGTGTGATACTGACAGTGGTCAAACCTCGAAAAGTAGTATGTGTAGACAGCAGTCTTGTCACTGTGGTGTTGTAAGAAGCAACATGTGCAAGGAGGACAGTTTCTTCTGAGTAATGTTGCAGTTTTTAGTTCATCTGTGTTCTGTTGACTGCAGGGTTCGATCATGTTGTCCATGACAGAGGCGTCTGTGAAAATTGTTGGGCTGGAGGTTCTGGCCTGTCTGTCAGTGTATGAAGGTTTTTACAGCGTGGCAGTTGCCACTTAATTGACAAGGGCTCCCTCGATGTGTCATGTGGCAAGATTACAAGCTGGATATCTGGCCGTGCATTTGATGGTATAAAAAATAAAATGCCAGTCTGTTGTGAGGAAGGCCTTGTCTAAGCCTTCTTCATGAGCAAGCTTCAGTTCAGGTTAGGGCAGTTTATTATTATTTTTTATGTCCTTGTACATGTATTCTTCATCTCTGTAATATATGTATCTCCTGAACATATACAGCAGTCTTGTCAAGTTATTTACTAGCAAACTGAAGCATACACGTGTACAGTTTTCTGAGAGGGACCTTCTCATTTTTATCAGAGATAGGCCTCTTTCTGTTTATAAAATATATATATATATACATTTTTTTTAAAAACATTGTATGGTATCCCTGTTTGAAGGTTTTGGCATAGTAGCATGACTGTGCCAACCTGCCTTTTCATCAGGTCTTTTTGAGTGAGCATTCTTGTTATGTCACTTTGCAGGCCATGTTGAGGCCTCAATGATTTACTTTTCATTTATTTACTCACTGTCTTGTACAACTATCCCCAGCAGTGGTTCCATGACTGTAGAGCTTTCTTGTAGCATACATGTGCACTACTCAAAGTTCATATCATGGCAATGTTTTTATGCACAAGTTCAATGGGTTTAGTTTTGGACTTCTTGTCTCATCTGAAGTTTAAGCTAAGTATGAAGTTTCTTTTTTCCTCTTTTGTAGCAAGATATTTGTAATCCATTGTCTTTTATGTGGCAACACAAGGTATAATCCAATGCATAGTGGACTTGTGTGGTGTCCTGGATCTGGATAACTTCCTGTATGTACAGTCAGCTATTGTTTGTGCATTTAAGTCTTGTCAGCTGGCTGATTTGTCCTTTGTGGTACAGTTAATTAACTACCCTTCCCCAGTAATTTGCACATTGGGTTTCCAAATACGAACTATAAGTGATCACCTGTACACACACCATGAAATACCAGGGGGAAAAAAAAAAAGTCTCCTGGTAACTCCCCATTGCTACACCAGTGATCCTTGCTTCAATTATAAATTCACTTAAGTTAGTCCACCTATGGCCAGGGATAAAGTCAAATACCACTACTTTGGCCTGATATATTGAGAAGTACTGATGTAAACACACACAAGTACACCTTTTGTTACTGGCCAAATTCGTAGATATTGTCGACTTTTCAATGTGAGGATTGTTTAATAAACAGCCAATATATATAAAGTGGCTAAAATCCCATGCAACACTTCTCTATCAATATTTTCTTTTGACACTGAAAAAATACTTACTTTGTGCAACAATTTCAACCATGAACCGTGAAATTCTGATGAAAGGTAAAAAATTTTGAATAACCTCATTTTTTTTTTTTGCTCAATGCTGAGCATGCAGCCAGCAAATTATTTTGTACAAACAATTTAGAATTTGTTTTAAACACCGTGAAGTCAATATTCACATCCACATAAAATTTTGTACTTGTGACCTCATTTTTAGCTCAAAGCTGAGAATATGGCCATATAATTATTATGTATGAACAGTTCAGAATTTCTTACCCACTGTGAAGTCAACATCTACATTCATATTAAAGCTTCATGTCTAATCAAAGACCTGTTTCCTGCAGATAACAGTATCATGAAGTAATAATTTAATGTATTTGAATTCTATTGACCCTATATTTTGGAAAAAGGTGTACTTTTTATGAGTCTTACATCAGTATTTTTCAGTTTATCTGGTTGGAAGCGTGAATAGCAGACAGATTATCCTGGGACATAGGTTGACCATCTTAATAAGAAACAAAGCAGTCATATGTAGTTGTATCTATAGGTTTTATTTGCATTACATTGTTGTGTAAGTTACACAATGTGTACATGCTTTATCAAAGCTCCTTTTGCAGAAATAGAACACATGCATGCAGATTTTTGTCCTATGACTATGTCTAAGGCCCATCTAATCAGTTAGGATCTCATTAGTTTATTGACTACCCTTGAGATACATACATTTTAAAAAGTGATCAAAAGCACCTAAAATTCCTGGGCAGGAAGCTGCAAACTAAAACATTACTCTGAATGTACATGTTTTTGGGAACATATTTTGGCTACTTGATTCATATAGCCAAAACGGTAGGACAACACTGTAACATATGTGTATCTCCTGCCCACTGGTGATATGTGCACTGAAACCAGTAGTGGTTTATAGCCTGTTTCTTTCTGTTTGTGCATAATGTTCAAGGTGATTTTGATATGTGGTTCTTCAAAATATACCCTAAAGAGTTTTTTTTTCTTTCTTTTTGGGGGGTGCTGTATGTACATAATGCTCCTATAAGGCACTTTCCACAGTGGGGAGGAGTTTGCATGAATGATTTACTTCTTGCTTAAAAGTACTGTGGTATGTATTTCCATTGAATATATGGTAAACTGAAATTATGTCTAAGCCAAATGCTGATTTGTACTTTTGTGGATTCAGAACAAGTATGTTTTTCAAAGAGTACAAGTATGTCCAGATCAAGTTTCACAAAAGCGGTGACACGGAACAGCTATTCATTTCAATATTCTGAGGTGCTAGGTTCTTGCTGAAGCAGGTCCATACTTTTTAAGGCTTTTTTTAGACTTTACAGCTTTTAAAGGAAACTTTACAATGGATACATGTAGACAAATCATTTTACAACTCATACGTACATCCCTACTTGTGAGATCCTAGCTCCTCATTGTCATAATTGGTTGAAAAAAAAAATTACTCTCCAAAATACATACACAGACTTCATTGTATTACTAAACACATCAATCTCCAAAATTGGAAATACTTAACTGTTATCAAAATAATTAAGGATGTCAGTTTTAATAACTTCCACAGTGGAAAACATGTTTATTTTTCCATAAGAATTTCTAACAATTCTACATTTTACTCATTAGGATTTCTTTGACCTTAGTGCAAATATGTTTAAGGCTTAAATTCTGTATACTAAATAAATACTCACCAAGATGAGGGTTGGTAAAATCATAGCTTTCACTGTCATTTTTGAAGACGTTCAGACGATTAGGCTAAAAAAGATATTATAGTAAATTCCCTTAAATCTAAAAGACATCATTTAATATGTAGAAGATATTTTAAACCAAAGTATCGAAACATTACTCACATTTATCTGACCCTATTTTGTCATGAAGTTACCAAAAACAAAAGCAGCATTGTCTTTACAAAACTCAACAAGAGGGCTGTGTGAACAGCCCGTGCCTCAGCTGATCTTGACATTCATCACACTTGCAGCTCTATGAACTTGGGAAAGGATCAAGGACACCATGTTCTGAGTAAGTCTGACCTTTATAGAAGAACACTTACATGTACAACATCAAAGTTCAAGTAGTTCTCAAGTTATAATGAAGAGTAAAATTCATGTATGTTGCACTGTGACCCCACAAACGAGGTCAAGGTCATTCATGTACTGTCTCAGCATGACCTTCATACAGAATAATTAACATGTGTAGCTAACTCAAAACAGATCTCAAGTTATCAAATAAACAGTAAATTTCGTGTCAGTTGTCCTGTGAATTAGCATTAGAATGCCCATTGACTTACATAGTAATCAATAGGAAAGCTCCACTGACTGGTAAGTACCGTAATTGAAAATCCTTAAAAATCAGGAATCCAAAGCAGTGCCACCTACTAAACAACTGTTTGACCCTTCCACAACAACATATCCATCACATTTCAGCTTAATCTGAGGGACAGTTCTGAAAACAAGTGAAAAATAGCAAAACCATACAAAAAATGCATAAAAAAAATTGCAGCGCCACCTGGTGAACAAATTGGGAACTAGGTGTCCCCGGGAGTGTCTATGAACGATATCAAAGCAATTGGGTGAGCGGTTTCAGAGGAGAAGAATTTTGAAGGTTTGCCCCAAAAAAGAACAAACAAATTCATATAAAATCCAAAAATCAATAGAGCATGACCATTTGAACACACTTGATAGAGATCCACCCAAGGCACATCCCCACCAAGTTTGAAGTAAATCTGGTCAATATTATTAAAGTTATGACCATTACAAGAAATTCCCATGTTAAACTTTCCTATTAAAACTTTTGTAGAGATTTTTGAAAAAAAATCATAAAAAAATCCAAATTCATTGGAACATAACCATTGGAACAAACCTGGCAGACACCCATCCAAGGTACATTGCCACCAAGTTTGAAGCAAATCTGGATGATGGTTTTGGAGAAAAAGTCGAAAATGTAAATTAGCATTAGAATGCCCATTGACTTACATGGTAATCAATAGTAAAGGTGCATTCAAAAAAAATATAAAAATCAATGGAGCGTGACCATTTGAACAACTTGGTAGAGATCCACTCAAGGTGTATCCCCACCAAGTTTGAAGTCAATCTGGATGACGGTTTTGGAGAAGAAGTCGAAAATGTGAATTAGCATTAGAATGCCCAATGACTTCCATAGTAATCAATAGGAAAGCTGCATTGACCAACAAGTACCCGAATTGAAAAAATCGTTAAAAATCAGGAATCCGCAGCATTCCCACATAGTGAACAACTTTGTTTGACCCTTCTACAAAGAACATATCCACCATGTTTCAGCTTAATCTGAGTGACGGTTCTGGAGAAGAAGTCGAAAATAGCTATAACATACAAAAATTCAAAAAGAATTAGGAAAAAATCGCAGCGCCACCTGGTGAACAAATTAAGAACTAGGAGTCCCAGGGAGTGTTTCTGTGTGATATCAAAGCAATTGGGTAAGCGGTTTCGGAGAAGAAGATTTTTTAAGATTTACCCAAAAAAGAACAAAAAAAATCATTAAAAATCCAAAAATCACTGGACCATGACCAATTGAACAAACTTGGTAGAGACCCACCCAAGGCACATCTCCACCAAGTTTAAAGTGAATCTGGCTGACGGTTTTTGAGAAGAAGTCGAAAATGTGAATTGTGGACGACGGACGGACGACGGACGGACGGACGATGGACCCTCAAAAAACCTCAGCTGACTGACAAGTCAGCTGAGGTAAAAAGCATATATTAAAATGATAAGATTTCAGTGTGCAGAAATAGGTTAGCTCATGATCAGGAATGTGGATTCAATTGAATGCACATGCTAATAAACACATACATTCTGGAAATTAAAATAATGAATAAATTGTTATGGATGTTTGCAGCTTATGCCTTACATCTACACAATTGTTTCAAAATAACATTTATGATAATAATAATAGTGATAACAAGAAGAGGATCATGATGACCCTGAGCTCTGCTGCTTCTGCATCTGCAGACTTTACTGCTGTATTACACATACATGTACTGTATTTGCATTTACCAGCAAGTGACCAAAAGTTAAGTCTCACAAAGATATAAGCATATATGTACAGTAGTGGACTAGCCGACACATGGTCTCAAAGTTCAATTTTGTTCGAACAAAATTGTCATCAACTTTGAAGTGACTCTGACAGACAGTTTCTTCACAGAAGTCCAAAATGTAAATTACCATAAGCTAGTCCATTGACTTGCACAGTAAGCAAAAGAAAAGGTGCATTTAGCGATAAGTACCCAAACTGAAAAATAAAGTTAAAAATCAGGAATCCACATCAGTGCTACGTAGTGAACATCTTTGCTTGACCCTTTCACAAGGAACATATATCCCCAAAGTTTCACCTTAATCTGAGTAACGGATCTGGAGACGATGTCACAAGTAACAAAAACACACAAAAATTCATAAAAAAATTTGAAAAACAATTGCAGCACCATCTGGTGAATAAATTCAGAATTAGGAGTCCCTAAGAGTGTTCTTATGTAATATCAAAGCTATTGGGTGAGCAGTTTTGGAGAAGATTTGTCTTTAAAAAGAACAAAAAATATCATCAACAGTCCAAACATCAATGGAGCGTGACCATTTGAACAAACCTGGTAGAAACCCACCCAAGATATATGCCACCAAGTTTGAAGGCAATCTGGATGACCGTTTTGGAGAAAAAGTCGAAAATGTGAATGAGCATTAGAATGCCCATTGACTTAAATAGTAATCAACAGAAAAGCTGCATTGAAGGACAAGTATCCGAATTGGAAAAATCAGGAATCCACAGCAGTGCCACCTAGTGAACAACTTTGTTTGACCCTTCTACCAGTAACATATCCACCAAGTTTCAACTTAATCTGAGTCACGGTTCTGGACAGGAAGTCGAAAATATCAGAAACACACAATAAAATAATAAAAGATAGAAAAAAAATGGCAGCGCCACCTGGTGAACAAATTAAGAACTAGGAGTCCGACAATTCAGCTGAGCTAAAAAAGAATAAAAAGACAGACTGATGCAAACCAATTTTCATAAGCTCTGCTGAAAACAATAGTAACCATATCTACTTTATGATGTGTTTTCTGACATTTTATCAGCCTCACTGACGTGCATTTTTTAACAATTTATTTTTGTGTGCTAACTCTATATCACTTACTTTGGCATATTCAATCTTTAAAGTACAGCACCCAGAGTATATATCAGCCCCATTTAATGCTTGCTTTGCGCGCTTGGCTGCTTCAATTGAGTCAAACTCAACCATGGCCTGAACACCATTCTTCTTGAAGATAACAATACGGTTGACTGTTCCACTGGCACTGCAGATGGTGTGCATCACATCCTATTGAAATACACAAGAAGTAGGCATTAAAGAATCCTATATGTAAATATTTCCTTAACAGAATTCGGCTCTAACCACACACCATGACATGAAAATATGTTCAGATTTTAATATTGCCTGTCATGGTCAAACAATAACATTATGTATAATTGCCTTCCACAATACATACATTTGCATTATGATAATAAAGCATACTATAGCACATGCAGTAGTTCAAGAATGCTATGGTGCGTTAATAATCATTTCACCTCAATTATGTGCAACTTTTATCTGACAAATGAAAATGTGGAGAAAATTGTGGCCCCTTGTTCTGATCATACTTGTAACTTCAGTATTAAGCTGAACCCAGATGTGATAAAAAAAAATGGCTGCACTTACCACTGTGATAGGGTACTGTGGGTTGAGTATGGTGAACAACAATACATTGTTGGCAGTGCGGTTGTCCTGGGGCCCACTGCATTGAAAACATATTACATGTATACTATGTATGACAAAATGAAACAGGCATAGTGTCACAGCTGATACATATTATATTTTCAGCATTTACCATATTCATTCCAATGGTAGCACATGCCCTTAAACATGCACATCCCCTACTTTTTAATCCCGGGAGTTTTATCAAAAATTCAGATTTTTTTTTTAAACTTCTGATAAAAGAAGAGGATTCATTGTTGTAATTTTATGCTAATTGGATTCTATAATAAGTGTTATTGTTTGTGGTATTGCAAATTAAAGCATATCATTATCACAGAAAAACTGCAAAAAACCATATCTGCTCCAAGAAATATTTGCATTAGCACACTGTGCCAACGTTGCAATAAATATGGTAGTGGCATTTCATACCAGCAAAGCGATAATACGGCACTGAACACCACCTACACAGACATCTCCCATTCTATACCATAGTATGCACAGATAATCTGGGGATATGCTGACAACAGAGAATGTACACATGTACCTGCCATAATAAGTCATAAATCACAGATAAATTGCTGGCATGACATGAATAATTCTGCTTCTCATTTATCTTTATTTTCTATTTACAAATGTCAGTCCTGGTGCAAGTAACCTGGCAACTGTCAAGTCACTCGAAATAGAAATTTCACGTGTAAAGACCAGTCTCACTGTTAAAGAGCAAATTCAGCCTTCATTGATGCATTTTACCTGAATGACATGGACAATAAATACATACGTGTTCCCTCAATTTGTAATACTTGGTCCATTTGTTACATAATACCTCATAATGGAATGCCTATTCCGATCATAGTGATAAGCATAATTTTTTTCCCTAGCAAGCTGGGCAGTTTTGGGATCCGGTAGAGCCAGCCACTGGGCATTGTTTGTTTTGTGCGCAACATGCGACAAGCTGGCATAAAAGTGAAGTAACTTTTATTTTTGCAATTTATGCAAAATGATCCATATGATTTTTGTTAAGAATGACCTTCTCTACATTTCTATGTGGCTTCTTTGCCAATTTAAACAATAACTAGTCCTCTACACCCGAACAAAGTGGATATATCGATCTCAATCATGAATTAATCAGAACAGTCAAGCCTGTGTGAATACAATTGCATGGGTACCAGTCCGCGCATTTCCCTTGGTTAGCACCATGAACGATGGTTCCTCTTTAATTTTTTCTAAAGATTGGTTGTGTGTCATAACTGTCATTAAATTATAATGGTAAAGTTTATTTGTTGCTGCAATAAAAAGTTGATAAAAGCACTTTATCGCAGTCACTGATAAACTGTCAACATGGTCAACACAAGTGACAGCGATATTTTCACCTGAGCCATCTTTACCTGCAACTGGCGTATTTCTCACTCTTTTCTTGAAAAAATTGGACCCTCTGCTCTGTTGTACACAAAGACCAGTAGTATGTTATCATTCTGACCATTTACAGCATTAAATTTTGTTTCTTGCTATAATAAATTGTCCCTAATCGTCACTTGTGTTCATACAAATGTTGCCCATCCTTCAAGCCAGACCTCACAACACCAGGTACCGAGTTCTCCCGAACGAAACAGCGGTAGAAAAACAACGCATGTGATTGAAGGGGAAACACCATGTGATCGATTCTGGCCCCCCTGACTGATGTAGAATATTCCGGAGAATCATCTTTGGTAGTTTCCAACTAAAATTACGATGTATCTATTTGAAATAGAGGCAGTTTTAGCATGGTTTCCCCTAAAATACTTTTGTTTCAGCCAATGGGAGAGCTTGTTCTTAAAACAGACAAGGTTCTCAGCATTTGACGATGTGAAGAACATGACGGGTAAACGAAAAAAAGATAGACACCTTGACGATGAAATCACCCTATTTTTGTGCAGTTTTGCAAAGTTACATCTTTCAAATTTTGGGAATTTGAGACAGCCTTGAATCAGCCACTTCAAAAGTTTGTTTGTATGTGTACTCGACAATGGTGGCAATACACAATGGCACACGGGCCGAGTGCACTCAAAATTAGTGCGATAGGAGTTGAAACTCACCCTGGCCTTTGTATCTTCTGACTGGTAGAGTAGTTGAAGTATGCTGGCAGCCCAGACACGTAGATCTGACTGGTCTAAAAAATACAAACAATCACCCCTTTGCATCAGCCTGTCCTTTGTTCATATATTCTCAACAGTATTGGACACTTTGAATTTATGTCTCATTCCACAGCCTTTTTTGATTGAAATAAGACCATTTTTTTCAACATGTGTATCTGAAACTATTCCTTTTTAGTTTAATTCGTCAAAATATGCTAAACAAACATTTCAGAACAACCTGCAACAAAATTCATTTGTAGCCAAATTGGTCCTATATCTATACATTTAGAAAATAAACAAGCCAGACAAGTGCCTGGCAGCTGTGGGTCTCTCTGAAAATATTTTTTTAGTACGAAGTTGGAGAGCAATTCAGTGCATTTTGCCCTAGTCAGGGCTCATCAGGAACTGAATCAATGGTCTTTAGCTTGTAAAGCGCTATGCACCAATGGCCACTGCCTTGTTTATATGCCCCAGTGTAACAAGTCCTTGGTAATGGGAGTGAGATCATAGACTGGTGTGAGGAAAGAGGTTATACGTGAGTCACGTCAGCTTCTTGGTGATGCATTTATAGTACTTCTGATGTCACATGCAAAATAATGACGGTGTTTCAGAATAAAAGAAAACACAGTGAAAGTGCTTTCACTCTGTTAATTCACAAGACCCTCGGAAAATGATTTGTCCTGGATTTATACATTCCTAAATGTGTTGCAAATTAATAAACCACAGGTTGGGGTCACGATTTATATGCTATGCAGCATATAACATCACAGCTAGGCATTGTGGGTAGAAAAATGAATTAAGAGAACTATTTTTTTTTATATACGTATATATTTTAAGAGTTAAAAGCAGATTTGTTCCCAGAAAACATGGATAAAAAGCAGTCACGTCTTGGCCAATGGGCCTGTAAACATGAATTTTAGTCTGCACAGTGGCTCCTGCTGATGTGAACACCTGGCTAATGGGACCTCACTTGTATCATAAGTATTGAAGATTCTACCTTCCTCCACAATCCAACCTAATTTCACATAGATCCACTGATAATTAAAGATGCTGGCGTGTTCATGATTTTCACATTTTGACTCATATATTACAGAATACTGAAGGCAGCACTGCCAATACTGAATAAAGCAAGAACGACTGAACAAGGCCTATGAAGGCTAATCAAGTTAAAGGTGTGCAACTGGTTTGACATGTCGGTATCTCATTGGGCAGTGGTGTAGCAACCGTAGCACACTGTTTATATACCCGGAGAGGACATGCAAGTGATGAACATGAGGTACATGTAGACATGTAAAGTACTTGTCTGTCTCATCATTAAACACAATATAAAGCTTACTTTGATTACAGTGAAGTTTTTACCTGGATGGCGGGGGTGGGTGGGTGGGGGGGTGTCATGACTGAAGTAGGAGTCGTGGTAATCATGATAGCTCACAGACTCTTACAAAGATTCTTATATAGGACTCATTGCCAGGAAAATAGGCATTTCCTGGTTATATTATTGACCATGTGTTAGCAGGTTGAAGGACTAAAACTTAAAATTTAGTACATGACTGAACAAGGAATTCATATGCCCATAAGATTGAGGCCAAAGTTTCTGTTGTTTGCAGTTGGTGGATCCAATGAGATTCCCCCGCAAGCCTTGAACTGAGGGTCTTGTATTAAGTAGACAGTATGCGTAATATACTAATACTGAAATAAGCCTTGATTTTTAAACACTTGAGAAGTCCAAAAAGTTATATGAAACTAACTTGAACACTGGACTGTATAACACTCACTAGCTATTGTTAAAAGATGGAATACTATAACAAGTTTGCATAATCTACACGTAGGCCTACATATTTAAGGACCTGTATTTTTCTATTTTTAACGGAAACGGAATAATGAATTTTTGTCACCTCTGAAACCGAATTTGCTGTTTTGCCTGAATGTGTTTTACATACACAGAGAACTACTGAAACGGAATTTGGAAATTTCTGGCTGGTGAAACGAATTTCTAGTTTTTTGAAATGGAAAAATACAGGCCCTAATATTTATGGGCCTTTTGTCTAATTGATATCATTTATAGGGTTTTCATTTTTACAATGATCTGCATGTACTTTATGTATATTGTTTGTACCATCATTCTGTACTATTTTGTAATTTGATGTTCTAGGGCCTTGTGGAAGATTAGGAATGTACTATGGTATTTTACCAACCAGATTATCTTCATTAAATGAATAGCACTGGGGTCAAGAACAAAATGTGATCCCAAATGAGTCAATGTGGATGCACCTCCTATTTGTCAACAGTAATGTAATATACTCTTATCATATCCCACAAACAATGATGACAATTTTCTCTTCCTCAGTGGAACTGAATTCCCGACTATATTACACAGTATGTTTGATATGTACTAGTATACAGTTACTTTCTTTGAAAACGTTTGCCATGTACATTTACCTGGGCATAGTTGATGCAGTTTCTTGAACCATTTATGTCTTCAAATTCGATCAGTGCCTGTCTTTTCTTGGGCATCATGATGACATAACTGTAAAACAAACATTGAAATACAAACAGCTGAAATCACACCACTATAAATGTTCCTCACTTCCAAAACAAAAACTATATTTGTATCTCATCATTTTTTTTCTGTCATTTTATCCAGCACCTTTTATTATAGAATCAAGTTGCTACATTGTACTTCCTCTTGGAGAGTTTGACTTTATACAAGTCTTGCAACATTACTTAACTAGTTTTCAAATGATATTTATTCACAACAGGAGGCTGGAACACACACTGCTATTTTGCACCCTGCCATTTATGGTACCTGCAGAACTTGGTTCATTCCCAGTAAAGCCCAGGTGGCAATTTCCAGCATATTCTTCTGTAAATTCTGAAAGCTAACTTTGATTCAGTCAAATTCAGTAAACCTTCAAAAAATGTCCTTTTTTCCCCTCTTTTAAAAATTTTGTAGTCAAATTTCTTTAGGTACCCTTTTTGCTCACAATTCAACACTTACAAGTGCCCTATAAACCTACCCTCTTCAAAAGATGCAGAGGCAGCTGGGCAACACAGCTGGTTGTAGGATAGACTTATCACAATGCATGTTGTAATCAGTAAATACGTCACAGAAGAAAACATGGGTCACATTGACCCATAAATCAAATTAGTCCATTTTACTCATAAGAACACCCATAAATGACCTATCAAAAGATTTTTTTTCATTAAAATTGCATGCAAACAAGTTTTCAAAGAGTAGGTTATGACCAAAGAAATGCATATCATGGACACTACCCCAATATCAGGCATTTAACTTCACTACAGGTTTATGATAACAGAAGGACAATTTTTGAAACCAGGACACTGTGACCAAACACTCTGAAAATGAGGCATGGAGGAATGGTCATCACTTATAATGTCACAGTTATCCAGAAACCTTATCAGTACATCGCAGCTTTTCAAGGCAACACTCTACCAAATTTGATCAAAATCTATCCAGTCATTTTTGAAACACTATAGTACTGACAAACAATGACTGGATGGAATCGAAACAACTTGGAAAATGCAATGCCCCTCTCCCACATGAATAGGTGGCATAAAAAATTGGTCAGCCCTGCCAGACAATACATCTTACAAGACACTACAGGCTGATGAGCCATGTCCTGATCCTAGAAATATAAATATGAAACAAAGTAACTAAATCTGCACAACCACATACCTGATGGCACCAAAGTGCTGTACAGCATCCACCAAATCTGCCTCTATTACCGTTTCTGACAGACCACGCACATGAACCACAGGTGACGGTGATGGCTTGTGAGGATCCTCAAAGTTATCCTTATTTAAGAGACAAGATGTGAAGATATTATGAATGGTAGGGGAAAAAAGTGAGAGAGAATAAGAGGTCCATGGGCCTAATGCTGTACAGATGAACATCATTTCCTGAAATACACTCCTCCTATGACCTGGAGAAATTAGATGTCTAATGCAATATCAAATTTCCACATGGTACACATTTGTGGTACATTTGGTATCATTTGCCTTATTCTTTATCAACATATTGCATTTTGAATCCTGTTCAAAATGACTTAACTACCTTGATAAATAGGTCATGGTCAAACAACATATTTCAAAATTTGACTGTTGGCCTAATGCACATCTGGTGTACATTTTGCAGGTCCATCTCAATTTATCAGCAGCACAATAATGAATTTAATGTATTGTGATATCACTGATGATAGTTCCAATAACTACCACCAATGGCACTACCATGACTCCTTATGTAATGTACTTTTGCCTGTATGATGTTTCTGTGACGCTATACAGATGTATGAACACAGGTTGCGATGTAATGACCATCACAAGAAAATAATTTCACGAAATACATGCCATCTGTGACCTTGAGAAAGTAAGTAATGGTCATCCATATTATGCAATACCAAAGTTCCATTTGTGATGAACACTTGTGGCATATTTGCCTTATTCTTTAGACATGTTGAATTTAGGGTTGCTTTCTACAGTGCTTAATGACCTTGAAAAATACGGCAGTAACATCTCATTTTTTTTTTCAAAATTCAACTACTGATGCATAATTGGTGCAAATTTTGTCTATCTTCCTCAGTTTATTACAAAAATGAATTTAAAGTGTTTTTGATACTTATTATAGTGGTTACCAATTAATACCATAAGTGGCACCACCATGACCTCAAATGAAATAAGAATCTTGCCTATGAAATGTTCATATAATGGAACATGAATACATGTTTACAAGTTCAGATGTAAGTACCACCACAAACTAGAAAAATGTCCAAAAGAGATGGATCAGGGTTCATACAGCATAGCAAAGCCAAAATTCCATACTTTTTCAAGTACTTTCCAAATCATTTTTTCCAAAATTCCAAACTCAATTATCCGTGGTTTTATGGGTAATATATATATATACATATATATATATACAGTGGTTCCCCTCTTATAAGGCCACCCCATATGTTTCCTTATTACGAGAGGTGGTCTCTCTTCAGGGGGAAAATATAATGAAAATGCCATACTTGCTGCGCAGCAAAGTAGCCTTTGCAGAGGGAGTGGCATCTCTTTGGGGTTGGCTTACGAGAGGGGGACCAATGTATACAATTTATATATTGAACATGCTTCCCCCATATTTTTCAAGTGCACATTACTTGCACACACCTTGCATCTTGCGCTGTATTTGTCCTGTTTTACAGGCAAAACCCAGTCCTTTTATTTGGGGTTTCCAAGCCAAAGTTCATTATATGTACAGCCTACCATTGGTGTTGCGGCTTGGTGCACAATTTATGCATGCGGCAAACATTTACGGTCAATTATCCATAATTCAGGGCTCGACAATTTTTCAAAAAATCACTTGTCCGCTGGGCAAGTAGATTTCAAAATCCACTTGTCCTAATAAAACTTCTATAAACATCGTTTTTTTCTAACAATGCTAAGGCCTAGGCTAGACAAACCCTTTACCCTAAAATGTATTTGCCCCTTATTGTCGCTTGCAAAATCAAAAAAAAAAGTCAAATTTTATGATTCTAGCTGCAACTGTTTGACAGTGAAACTGGCAAAATATCAAAAAAATACAAATTGAAAGTAAGCTATTTGCTTGGGGTGACTAACGATGAAAAATACATTGTAATTTCTGGGACTATACTATAGGAGACCGTATAAACTTAAATAACGATTAAATAGTTGCATTTGTTTCAGTTCAGAATCCTTTCTCTCTGCCTCGGATGGCGTGATGCACTGATGGGATGCATATCGTTTGCGTACCTACCATGAATGCTATCGGTACATCGTAGAAAATTTGCGTATACAGTATTGGCAAGTTCCTCGCAATAAACGGTATTCTTAAATCAAATTCAAACGAAAATTTTAATATTTCAAATCAGATATCGAGCGTGCGCACCGTCAACATCTTGCCTGCGACTGTACACAAACAGCTGCTTTGGCCATGTGGTCTGACGCACAACACATCACCCGACTGGTCAATTGAGTCACATGCAAAAATGAGCCAATCACGGCTCGTGCTACGGTGTTTTCATCATGGTTTCCGCCCAGTGAACATGTGTGAATTTACGGAGGGAACACATAAACGGGAAGCTTTGTTTTTGTTGCAGCATACGAAAATAAAGATTCCGGTGTTTATTGCAACAATTATTTGGAGTCACAGGCAAATACGCAAAGGTATGGGATAGCGGGAATTGCCGAATGTGTCCCAGATCAGTCCGTGAGACTGCATCAGTTCACCGCAGATCTAATCCAGTGTCCACGCTGTCACTTGCGTGTGACTGGCAGTTGTGTGCTGTTTTTGCCCGGGAAGTCATCTCACGGCATGTATTTTTTTCTAACACTGTTTGAACCCACCGATAAATAGCATTTGATGTTAATTTGCAGATGAATTTGCCCTGCAAAATATTATTATTTTTTGACGGATTTTACTAGTAAAAAATTCCAACTAGCCCGCAGGGATAGCACTTTTTTATTTCCAACAGCCCGAGCCCAATTCTGACAAGCCTGAGCTTTCGGACATGCGAATTGTCGAGCCCTGAATTCATGATGGACCATCACTCGTAATCAAAATGACGCATGCTTGTTTTTCAAATCTTGCAAGGAATCCCGTTGCATTGCGAGTTGAAAAAGGTGCCTCCCATGATGCTGTGCAATGCAGAAAATCCCATAGATGCTATATTTAGCAATGAAAATAAACTACGATCGTAGGTATTGCAACAAACATTAAAATAAAGTCACACAAATAGATTTTTTTCATTCTGTTTGTTTTTGTTTAACCCGGAAGTTCGATTTTCCATACTTTTCAAGGCCTGGAACAGAGGGCATTCAAATTCCATACTTTTCAAGCCTTTTCAAGCTCTGTGCGAACCCTGTGGATGTCCCCACCTGTCACTGCCTCCATCAGCATTGGAAAGAATATGGCATCTGACTGGTGTAAGACCTCAAATACTCTATGAGATACATGCCACACAAATGTGACAAGCCTAATGTCAATCAATATTTTCCCTTAGGGATAGTTCAACATTATCATCATTTTTGAATTAGTACTTAGGGTACTAAATTTCATGACCCCTTCCCTCCCCCCAAATTAGTACTTTAAAAATGATGATTTTCCCACAAATCATAGCAAAATTGCACAAAAAAGGCCAAAAATTGACCATCATTTTCCATATCCTGTGAAAGTGTACAGACCCATTTAACCCCCTCCCCCCTTGCGTACTGTAAGTACTAATTCAAAAATGATGAAAATGTTGAACCATCCCTTAGTTAATAAATGATTAATTAACAAAAGCTAATTAATCATAAAAAAAAAAACCCCAAGTGCAAACTTTCATATATTGATAAATGTTTCCTCAAAGTTTCATGGTTGTACCTCGAATGCTTTTGGAGATGTGCGCGACACAAATGTTACAATTTTAATGTCGGACGAATAGACAAGGGCATTTCTATATCCTTCCCCCCCCCCCCCCCCCCCCCCCGGCATAAAAAAATCTGTTATTGAAATCCATTGTTTCCATGACTTTGAGGAAGCAGGTTAAGGTCATCTCAATTATGCAGTATCAACCTTCTGCATATGATAAACACTTGTTGCATATTTGGTATTATCAGCCTTATTTTTTCTCAAAATACCAAGTTAAGCATCCTTTACTTAGTCCTTATGACCTTGAAAAATGGGTCAAGGTCACCATAAATTTTATATTTAGTGTAAAGTTTGTTGTGCTGTCTCAATTTATTGTCACAATAATGGATTTAATGTGTTTTTGATACACATGATCTTAGTTCCAATAATTACCACAAGTAGCACCACCATGACTCCAGATTTCAAAGACTTTGTCTGTATGGACTTGTTGCATGGGAATATGTACAAATTTGGGTCACCAAATGGTCAAAAATAAAGTTGCAAGCGGGCTTGTGATTTTTTTATTCAGCTAAAAAGTATATTTCTTGTGCTTCCAGAAAATATCTACCTTCAATATTTGAGCCTATAGGGAGGAGCATCATAGGACTCTTGTGTCTTAAATCAACCACCTTCGTTACGTTTGAAACTTGAATGTTAGGTACCCATTAACATGAGAAATAATATAATAAAAACTCCAGCATAAATGGGAAAACAGTAAGTTTGAAGTGCGTATTTAGACTATGACATTGAAAAAAAAAAGAAACATTGTTGCATGTAACTAATTTAATATAGGTGATAAAAATATATAAAACTAGAACAGACTGATTTTCCAACAGAAAATCAAATGTCTCCTGGTAGAACATTTACGTCTCTGAACAAGCTACAGGTGATAACAAATTACAAATGACCAAGTTTGCTTGAAAATTACTATCATATTTTAGCTCTCACCTAGATATATTACTCTATCAATTTTCATCAAGTTCTTCAAGACTTATTGCAGAGAAACCAATTTCACATAAATGACCCTGTGACCTTGAAAATTAGGTCAAGGTCACCCAAATACAATCCCAACCTTGGTCTTACCTTGATACATAATCCTACCAAGTTTCATCAAATTCTGTCAACTTCTTCATGACTTATCGAACGGAAACCAGTTTCACATAAGTGACCCTGTGACCTTGAGAATTCACTCAAGGTCTTCCAAATACAATCCCAACCTAGGTCTTGCCTAGATATATAATCCTACCAAGTTTCATCAAATTCTGTCAAGTCCTTCAAGACTTATCGCACGGAAACCAAGTGTTGAAAAACCTGAACAACAAAAAGAAGCGGAGGAAACGGGCACTAAAACAATATGTCCCCCAGCTTCCACCAGGAGACATAATATGCATACAAATTGTAATGTAAGTCATAAGCATAAAATATAATCCACTGTTATTGGTTTATGAACTAAAAAGTTCGGGTATTGGTATCTCTTGGCCTTCATTCTGAAACTGAGCAGTCTCTAGAAGACAAGAAATACTCTCTAACAGCAGTTTATACGAGATGCAGGAAATATAAAAGACAGTTTTTCGATGGTACTCATGTGTATAGCTAGATATGTACACCACCTAAGTATATATCAAAGGATTTTAGCACATCTAAATTCTTTTTGAAATGGTGAAAATACATCAAAATGTGACGTACACTCTAACATTTCAAATGCTTCACTAGAGGTCTGTTTTTCTGGATCAGAACTGAAGAATGGCGGAAAAAGATATGAACATTTGAAAATTAACCTTAATGCTTTTATGAAACAGCAGGGATGAAATACAATTTCTGATTTTTTATTAAGAAAGCATAAGTGAAAACCATTGAAAATATTAAAGTAAAGAGACATGTAAATGAGTATCTGGTTCAGTGCTATTTTGAGGCTGCTTGTAAAGATTCTATCACAAAACAATTAATAAGCATACATAAAAACTGCCACAAACTATGCATTTTGGAAAGCTAAAAAGCTACTGATTTGTTTTCTCCCACTCTCCTGTGTGTTTGTTATCCTATGTTACCAGCAATTGTATCATGTGCTGTCCTTCTTTTTCAAATAACCGTGAAGAAACTTTGATTCAATTTTTTTGTTTTCTGATGTGAAGACATTAAATTTGTGGCAAACTGTACATTACAATGTAAACTGAAGAAGCGTGACTCAGATTTTCAATAACCAGTGTAGTCTCGTCAGCAGAATGAGTCAAAAGTCTGGTCCAATTGATGTGCTAAGTGAGTGTCATCGATCCAACTCAAAACATGAATAGCACAGTAACAAAACAAATCACACAAAATGAGGGACAAAAAAACAAACAAACAAACAAAAATACATACATGCAGTAAACTCACCATTGGTAAATTCAGTTAAAACTAGAACAGACTGATTTTCCAACAGAAAATCAAATGTCTCCCGGTGGAACACTTACCTCTCTGAAAAAGCTACAGGTGATGACAAATTACAAATGACCAAGTTTGCTTGAAAATTACAATCCTATTTTAGCTCTCACCTAGATACATTACTCTAGCAATTTTCATCAAGTTCTTCCAAGACTTATTGCAGAGAAACCAATTTCACACAAATGACCCTGTGACCTTGAAAATTAGGTCAAGGTCACCCAAATAAAATCCCAACCTTGGTCTTACCTTGATACATAATCCTACCAAGTTTCATCAAATTCCATCAAGTTCTTCATGACTTATCGCACGGAAACAAATTTCCCATAAGTGACCCTGTGACCTTGAAAATTAGGTCAAGGTCACCCAAATACAATCCAAACCTTGGCCTTGCCAAGATACATAATCCTATCAAGTTTCATCAAATTCCATCAAGTTCTTCGTGACTTATTGAACGGAAATCAATTTCACATAAGTGACCCTCTGACCTTGAGAATTCCCTCAAGGTCACCCAAATACAATCCCAACCTTGGTCTTGCCTAGATACATAATCCTACCAAGTTTCATCAAATTCCATCAAGTTCTTCAAGACTTATCGCACGGAAACCAATTTCACATAGGTGACCCTGTGACCTTGAGAATTCGCTCAAGGTCATCCAAATACAATCCCAACCTAGGTCTTGCCTAGATTCATAATCCTGTTAAGTTTCATCAAATTCCATCAAGTTCTTCATGACTTATCGCATGGAAACCAATTTCACATAAATGACCCTGTGACCTTGAGAATTAGCTCAAGGTCATCCAAATACAATCCCAACCTAGGTCTTGCCTAAATACATAAGCCTATCAAGTTGCATCAAATTCCATAAAGTTCTTCATGACTTATCGAACGGAAACCAATTTCACATAAATGACCCTGTGACCTTGAGAATTCGCTCAAGGTCATCCATATACAATCCCAACCTAGGTCTTGCCTAGATACATAATCCTACCAAGTTCCATCAAGTTCTCCGTGACATTGAACGGAAACCAATTTCACAAAAGTGACCCTGTGACCTTGAAAATTATGTCAAGGTCACCCAAATACAATCCCAACCTAGGTCTTGCCTAGATACATAATCCTACCAAGTTTCATCAAATTCTGTCAAGTCCTTCAAGACTTATCGCACGGAAACCAAGTGTTGAAGAACCTGAACAAGAAGAAGAAGAAGAAGAAACGGGCACTAAACCAATATGTCCCCCGGCTTCCACCGGGAGACATAATTTGTCACAGGGTGGCTGCCTACAGCATGTAAGTTTCCTTAGAGGCCTAACTGTTCGCATATGAGTCAATTAGTTTCATTTAGATTTTACTCTTAAATTTAAGTAGTCAGAACTTTCAAGAATATTACAAATTCATTTAATTTTGTTGTATTTTTTTTCACAATGTTTCAGTTGTATCATTCAAAATGTTGCGAAAAAGAGGCTTTGATTTTTATACATTTGATAAGAATATAGCTTTTTTTTAACCACGAAATCAAAATAGCCATCCCCATGTACTGAAGTTTGTTTACAATGAAATGTACATGCTTGCAGGTAAATAGCCATTATGGGCCGCTGACCAACTCAACGACAGCCTGCTGTGGGCTACGGAAAAAGCTAAGGAGTTAATTTGAAATTAAAATGATTAAACGAGGCAAAGGCCCAGCAGCCAAAATGCAGGTAAAGAGGAAATTCGACCGACCGGTTTCGCCGTATGAGCGGCTCATCAGGGACTGGACATAACGGTTAAACCTTCTGCTTATATACTGTAGTGTCAACAAAAGGCGTTGTTTATGTACTACGGTGATGTCACACGCAGGCCAGTTGGATTTGTTTGCCTGAGGAGTCCACCCACCCGTCTAGTGACATGATGGTCAGCCGTGCGTACGTTACACGCGTCATAGGGTCATGCTCCATAGGGTGGGGCATTGTTGCTAGTCAATGGGAAGTCCCAGTGGTATCCGGGGATCCCCTCTCCATGCAAAATTCGGTCATTTATGCTATATGATAGAGAGGAATTCAGAAAACTGTAGGGGGGTCCTGGGTGGAGCACCCTTTGTTAAAAACGCAGAGGGACAGTAAGGGGTGTATTTGTGTCCTCCTTCCTGTTTTATTGCTTTAGCTGTTATGTCATTAGGACTAGTGTCCTTGCTTATGGGAAGTAATCCTCGTGCATGGGGAAAATGAGCATAAAACAATAAAAATTTTTTAATTAATTTAATTTGAAATTAGCATTAATAAAATGATACGATGGTAAGTCAACACTTCAAGTGCGACTGGTTTTGCATATGTGGGGCTTGTAAGGCACTGAATATTAATGGCTGCAAACGCTGTACTTATAGTAACGTAAACAGGGGTTGCTACGTTCTATCTTAGTGTTGCGAAGTGATGTTGCTCCAAATGGGTTTTATGATGCTATAAGGTGGACATTGTTACCACTCCTCTATACTATACTTAACCATCTCACAGGATTGTAGTGATGGTCTGTTTCCAGTCTATTAGGGAATGAAGCTGGGGAATAAGTAGGTGTATCTGTACCTTTCTCTGTGAAGATATAATGTACTCGAGAATCCCTTTTTTTTATATTGTCAATGTATTGTGCAGAATATTTGTCTATAGGTCTGGTAATTAAAGGAGAGTGTAAGGTTTTGCCTTCATCTTATGCAAGCAGCTGTTAAACAGTGGAATTTATTGTGTTTCTCTCATATGCATCGACATTAGATGGCAAAATGAGCATAATACGACACAAGTATGCTCTTTTTCCATATTACACTGAGACTAAATGGTTCCATAATGCACAGTTGGTGGATCCAAAAATACTGTCTTTCTCTAGAGTCTAAAAGTTTGTCTTCTTTAGCTTTCCCAATGTAAATTGTGATGTGCTCGAGAATTTCTATCTTTAAGTTTAAATTTCCATGATCGGTCCTGGCAAAAGGGCCGGCCTAGTAGCTGTTGTAGGTCCTTTAAATATGTTTTATGCAGTAAAAGTTCTCCCTTAGCCTGTCACTAAGGTCTCTGGAGGTTTGACCTACATACTGTTTGCTGCAAGTGAGATGATATATTAAATCATTGTGTTTACAGGTACCATTTTGTGGTGTCCAGTATGTCAGTCCTGTGTGTGAGCTTTTCACCTCACTAGATAAATCCATATTTGGGCAATACCTGCATTAGGTAGGGCTGCAGACATTTTACTCAATAGAATATTTCGTGTCTGTACTGTTTAGGGCAGGGCCAGGGGAATACATGGTCTGTGACCTGACTAATTCGTCCTTCAGGTTGGTAGCTCTCCTGTATCCTACCACCACCTTTTTGTTCCCCAAGACCTGGGCCTAATTGAACTTTAAGGGACCTGAGCCTTTATAGGACTAATAATGGTTCAATGTTCATGAAAGTTCAGGACAAGTTTTAAATCATCACTAGCAACACAAATCGCTAACCTGAGAGGACTTCTGACCACCCGCAGCATGTAAATTAAGCATCAGTGTTTCTGCCCATGATCTAAGATGGTTGCCGCATGTGCTATTGGGGACCACATCATGTAATTTTAAATGTGATCATGAATAACAAAAATAATGCTTAACTTTTTCAAAGATAGAATTTACAAGAAAAAAATAATGCGGAAGCCCTCCCCTGGAATATCCCAGGGCATCATATGCACCTGGCTCATGAAGGTAAACACGCACACAGGGCTAATCTGGTCAACGTATTGTGATTGGTTAAAATTGAGTTGCGGTGTTGCATTGTGAGTAATATCGATGTCATAAGTCTTTCGGTCCATATGCAAATGGCGGACTCGATAATCGATTCCATTGTTGCTATCTTGGAATAAATTTGAGTTTTTTTATATTTCAATGACACAATACCAGCTGTTCTTAAAACAAAAAACAAAAAAAACATAAAAATGAATGTTACCATACAGCCTGTGGCGCAATAATCTTCACTTTGGGTCAAAATATAGACATCATAATAGGATTTCACCGATAGGGGCTCTGGTCCCCTTAAGTTCAATATGCCTTTTATAAGGCCAAGACCTGACCATATTTTGAGGCTTGTATGGTGGTGCCTCCGTTGTCTTCCAAGGAAAATTTGTTTGCGAGGTGGCATTGTTGGACGATACTTTGTGATTAGGAACAATTTATTATTTTCTTGATTACGAGGATTCTGTGTGTTCCTCTGTTGCAGGAGTGTTTGTTGGTCAAGGTCAAGGTCTTACCTTTTTCGAAAGTGTCATTCAGGCTGGAGCTTGTTTGGGTAGCCCCTGATTTCATATTTGCATTTGAAATTAGTCCCTGACAGCCCTGAGCGGGACAGAGGCACAATGTATTTCAATGGAGCCAGACAGAATAAAGCCAGTGCTGCATGACCCATGGTATCATGGGTCATGCCGCACTGGCTTTATTCTGGCCATGCACATGGTCATGAGCAGGGACGGATTCAGAATTTGATGGGCGGTAAAGGTAGGCTTTATCTGGCTGAAGTCTACGTCTACCGTCCGCACAGGCACAGTAACTTTCATGAGGGCTAAAACACGGGCCACAGCAGGTGAAAATACTGCTCCCAAGTGTTGTTGCGTGCAGGCAGAATGGAAATACCGAAAACGGAAAAAACGGATTTGTCAATTTGAATAAAAGGAATTTTTCATTTGAAAAACGGAAAATGGCAAAAAAACAAACCGAGTCTTGACATCTCTATGTTCACGAGAATCTACGATTTCATGAACTTTGGTGAATACAAGGCATGTGCAAACTGTTTCTGACAATCCACTGTTGAAGAACAATGAACCCCAGCCTCAGCCTTTCCAATCTACATTTCACACGACAAGCCAATGACCCAATCACGCCAAGTCTCTTTCAATTTGTGCTAACAAAATACCTCCATGCACCTCTGGAACATTTGCAATTTGTGTGTTATATAATACTGCATATTAAATTGGCTCACCCGGTTCCCTGACTGGACACCATGTCCCTCCACATCTGTCCTTTGTCGCTTGGCCGCATGTCCATCATATCCAGACGCCATTTTCTCCTGCTCCAGGTGGTCGTTCATTTTCGAAGGCAGCTGAGTCGAGCCGAGTGGCGATCGAAAATAAGTGAAGCGGTGTTTTATACCGGATGAATAATTTGATATTTTTTTAACAAGTACGAGAAAGTTAAGTTACATAAATTATATCAAGAATAAAAAAACGTTAAATTCGATGCTAATAATTGACCTTCCGCAGGGAACCGATTTTTACCGATGATACCCGAAACACCACGTGGCCTTTCCGGAAGCCGGTGGTGTGGTGTGGCTTTATCTGTGTTGCACTGCTGCTAACTAGTGTTGGTGTGAGTTAAGTTTTAGGCATCTAGGATACTTGTAAATACTTGTAAATTACTTATCCCGTGGCGTTCCAAATATTTTGAACTGTAAGACTGAACGTCCTCGGTCGGTTTTACACTATGGCTGGTATCACCATAACTAAAGACAAATTTGGCGCAACAGCAGATGGGCGTGATGTTGACAGGTGGGTGTTGACTCCTCAACCGTAAATTAAAGTGAGGCTGATGACCTTGATTGAAATGAAAGAAAGTGAAAGTTGACACCACGCGCAGTGCCAACATAAACAAGTGATTTATGATTTACAATGAAACCACCCAGAACTATTTACAACTGTCCAGTTCCTTGGTGGTCTTCATTAAAGGGACAGGAAGCCGTCTCTGGCTTATAAAATGCCCCCCTCTACTCTTCAAAATTGTAGAGGGGGGCATTTTATAAGCCATTTTATAAGTGATGACCTGAAAGAATTCTTTACAGTTACAGTTAAATAACAAAGTCTAATAACCATGAAACGAACAATATTACATCTTTTTCCCGTGCTCACAAGTTTAGGCCCTTACTCGCCTGAGGGATCATGTCAGTGTCACAGTTACGTCGTAACTTACGACTAAAAGTTAACGTCATGGCCAAGTCAAGTTTATTGAGATACATAGTCATAGGAATACATTACATGAGAAAATTAGAGAGTGAACCCCTATTTAGGCTTATAAACTCTCTGTAAACTGTGGATAACAAGTATAATCTCAAATAAGCAACAATGAATTCTGGGTAGTTATACATGTTCAAAACTGTATGCAAATTTATATTCAATCTTAAATGAATTAAAGTCTTGTTCTAACTTCTATAAAAAAAAATTTAAGTTTGCGTTTAAACAAACCAAACATCTCAATCTGACGCAAATACAATTGCAAGTTATTCCAAACATTAGATCCAAGGTAATTCAAAGAAAATAACAACAGAGTAGTTCGGCAAGGAAGAATATGAAAATTATATCTCTGACGTGTAACATGAGTATGAACATCTATATTCATAAAGAAAATGGCTGTTTTAACATATACTGATAATTGAAGGCGGGCAGGTTTCACCAGTGCTGTCCAGCTGAAAATCTGTGTAGCAAAATTTTCTTTACTTGTAACAGTTTTCCACTTATTTACATAAGAAACACTTACTTTTAAGAACGGTTGTAACAATTTGGAAGAGCTTTGTAACAAAGTTTTGCTACCATGCTCCAGTAGGACAGCACTGTTCACAACCATAGGTAGTAACTGGTAGCAAAACTGAATCAAATAGTTTGAGTCCTTGACTGCTGTGTCCACATTTCAATTAATAAGCCAGTATTTTACTTCGAAAAGAATTTTAGAAGATTTTTCTTTAAGTTCGTTGTTTGCAGAGGTGAAGATGCCTGATGAAACATACAATTTAATCACTTTCACAGATAAGGAAAAATTTGCCTTTCTGATGTCAAATTCTTAGGATGACCACTGTGTCATAAAACATGTAAGTAGCTATGTCATTGTCTGCTATGAAGCTGGTAAATAACCCCATCAAAGTGACCCAAGGACTGTCTTATATTATAACTGTATATATATAAATATAGTCAAAACACGGCACGGGTATGGTCCTGAGGGACTACTCACTGGTTTCGTTCCTTGTGGAACTCTTCAGGCATGATGTCAGTTAAACCCCTATTATTAATGCGTTCCACTATGTGGCATGAGATGTACAGTTCCCATGTGCAGAATGCGGAAGTAAACAAAGGACATTGCCAACATTGGGGGTAGGGATGAGGCATGACGTCATAAAGCGAACAGTAGGTCTGTTCGAAAGGTCACCTGTACCAAGGTGTTAGGCATTGCAAGACCTGCCAGTGGTACGTGGCTTAGGAATATTCATGTCTCCTAGGTGCAGGAGATATTCTCAATATGGTCATTAAGGGTTATGATGATCCATATTTTATACCCCTATACAATGAATAAGACAGAGTGTAATAATTTAGGTTTCAATACCTCTGTATGCTCTCCGTTGTATTCACAATTTTTTGTATGTCGTAATCATGTTAATGTAATTTGTTGTTTGGTATTATTCTTATTTTTCTTACTTGTGCCATATTGATGTATGTCAATGAATGTACAATAAAAGATTTGTATTGTATCATCATAGGATACTTTCGATATTAGGGGTCGGTTTAGGCCAGACCGAAGTTCATTTCTCAAAAACATGACAAAAACTTTGACAGTCTTTGTAACAAGCAAAGGTGTGTATGTATATATATATATATATATATATATACATACTAGGACAAAACAGAAAATGAGGGTGAGAAAAACAATCGTCATTAAATATGTTTAATCTGCAAACAATGTAGGTTACTAAGAAAGTGGAAGTAACATAGACTAAACATGGAGTACTGATCCATTTAGGTAAGTTATGTAATACATTTACATACACATATTATTTTAACCTCTATGGCCATAAGTCAATATTTTTCTGTTAAGTTGTAAAGGTGGCTATCCTGAAAGCGGCTATACAAGCCTAAGGATAGTCTCCTCAACAATAGCGGTACTAGATAGTTTCAAGCAAATGTATTATCTTCATATACACACATTGTATACTGTATTGTTGAAATAAATGAATCTTGAATCTTGTGTTCTACCAGTTGACGCATTGACCAGTTGTACCGTCATTGCTTGTCACTTTGACCAGTCGAACTTTCGGCAAGTTGGGTTTTTGTCAAGATGGGATTCGACAAGTTGATGTGCACCCCTTTGTAGAACTAAAGATTAATCCATTTAAGGTCTATTATTTTGGTGCATCCATCTCACATTGTACCTTAAGTGTACTTTGCAAAAGCATACACAGCAGCTACATGCTGTGTAAAGTGCATGGGCAGTTAACCCATCTTTGTTGCCCCTTTGATAGCATATATTTATGTCTCCCGGTGGAAGCCGGGGGACATATTGTTTTAGTGCCCGTTTCTTCCGCTTCTTCTTGTCGTTGTTGTTGTTGTTCAGGTTCTTCAACACTTGGTTTCCGTGCGATAAGTCTTGAAGGACTTGACAGAATTTGATGAAACTTGGTAGGATTATGTATCTAGGCAAGACCTAGGTTGGGATTGTATTTGGGTGACCTTGACGTAATTTTCAAGGTCACAGGGTCACTTATGTGAAATTGGTTTCCGTTCGATAAGTCATGAAGAACAGGATGGAATTTGATGAAACGTGGTAGGATTATGTATCTTGGCAAGACCTAGGTTGGGATTGTATTTGGATGACCTTGAGCAAATTCTCAAGGTCACAGGGTCATTTATGTGAAATTGGTTTCCATTCGATAAGTCATGAAGAACTTGATGGAATTTGATGAAACTTGGTAGGATTATGTATCTTGGCAAGACCTAGGTTGGGATTGTATTTGGATGACCTTGAATTAATTCTCAAGGTCACAGGGTCACTTATGTGAAATTGGTTTCCGTGCGATAAGTCACGAAGAACTTGATGGAATTTGATGAAACTTGGTAGGATTATGTATCAAGGTAAGACCAAGGTTGGGATTTTATTTGGGTGACCTTGACCTAATTTTCAAGGTCACAGGGTCATTTATGTGAAATTGGTTTCTCTGCAATAAGTCTTGAAGAACTTGATGAAAATTGCTAGAGTAATGTATCTAGGTGAGAGCTAAAATATGATAGTAATTTTCAAGCAAACTTGGTCATTTGTAATTTGTTATCACCTGTTGCTTATTCAGAGATGTAAGTGTTCCACCGGGAGACATTTGATTTTCTGTTGGAAAATCAGTCTGTTGTAGTCTTAACTTGAGTTCAGGCATGTGACATTGGTCACACCATGACAAACGCATACAATTTAGGAAAGCTGTTGACTCAGCTCTCAACTGTACACAAGAATGAATCAAAGCAACCAAAAAATACTGGGTTGAAATATCTACTCAAAATATCACAAAAAACATAAACGTGAAAGTAAGTTCCTGTATTGTATTTGCATGTCTTGCAAATCTTTGGAACAGCATGTTCCAATATGTGTTCAGCAACCATAATAATAAAATGAAATACTTGCTCTAAACAGTTCATGTACTTACACTTCATCTGCTATACAAAGTGCACTTGAGAAAACAGCCTACACTTTTGAAGTGTGTTGAAAAGTTATGTGGTGTACCATAACGTAGGCCTACATGTGGTGATTTTAAAGTGAGACCCTGCACTGATTACATAGTTTATGCATCCCTTAGGGGCTTACAGTAAATATGTATGTGGCCTATCACAAACTGCATGTCAGTGGTACATTGTACCAAAATTGACAACAGTGGCTAATCATGCGTCATATCCATTATGCACATGGCCAAAGTCATGGAAGGATCATTTCGACATGGGGGGGGGTCTTAAAGTCTAATGTTGTATGATGTTAACTGTGACACTGACATGATCCCTTACTGACTCGAAAAAATTACGTACAGCCAACACTACTTGGTGAGAAACAATGTGCTGTCCTTCAAGATGTTAGTAAGGAGAAATGTGTTTAATTTAGAACAGCGTCTGGCTCATAATGACAATATTTTACTTAGTACAATATTTTGCAGTGATGTGAAATTCTCTAATGAACTAAGAACCAGATGGAACCTTGTTCTTAGGGAATGACCTAGGTACATACCCATTTAACCCCCTCCCCCTTGTGTACTGTCAGTACTAATTAAAAAATGATGATAATGTTGAACGATCCCTAAGTGATTTGTATAAAATTATGTGACCAGCTTTATGTCCGCTTTGTGTTGGATGTTCCTGTATAGAGATGAAGTGTCCATAGTGCAAGGTAAGAAGCCATAGTCTGGCGGCTGGAATTTGGAAAGTTTATTTAGAAAAGGGGTTGTGTCATTGAGGAGGTCCGGTATAAATTGAAGAATCTGTCCTAAATGGAAGTCTACTAGTTCATTGATTTTGCTAGTGGGGCCATCACAGTTGGAAACAATGGGTCTGCTTAGTTTGTATGGTTTGGGTAGGGCATAAAAGATAGGCATGTGGGTCAAGAAGGATGTTAGGTATTTGAAAGTGTGCGGAGCGATTAATTTTGGATCTAGGAGGGAGCTTAGGTAATTATCTATTTCAGCTTTGTGTTGTTCTGAGGGGTCTATATCTAACTCCTGATAGTACTTGGGGTTGTTCAACTGTCTGTGTGGTTCTGAAATGTAGTCGTCCTTATTTTGAATGACTATGCCAGAACCTGTGTCTGTTGGTTTGATAACTATCACCACCCCGCTCGCAAGTCTGGAGTCTTCAGACCTGGACACAGGGGCATAGGATGAGATTTTGATGTCCAATTCATCAGCCAGCAGATCTGTACCAAGGTTGAGAGCTCACCGTTCATGCTGTACCCGCTCTGACAGACAGAGAGCCAGTAACTGTGGGCTCTGTAGAGGGTTTTGCCTTTGTCCCCATGGACATGGCACCTGCCCATGGCCAGGGCTTTAACCATGTGAAAGCTCTTAGTCTTATTCAGAGCCTGGTTGGTGACCAAGCTGTGGTTCCACCATCGGAGGAGAGGTAGGGCGCTGTTGCACTGTCATGCCCGGGCTTATCTCTGGAGGACAAGCGTCAGCGTAAGCCAATATCTTTTTCGCCCTTTGTAGCTGAGTTTTACATCCAGGTCCCGACCAAGACTCGCAGCACACAGGTTTCCTTGGAGTCACCGTCTTCTCCCGAAGCTAGATGTGCAAGGGAAGTGGTACTCTGCGCCTGAGCTGATGTCCCCATCACTGCCGGTGGACTTAGACTGTGAGGAGTTTGATGCTGGGCAGCCGTGAGCCATTTCGGCATCCACGGAGTCCTTCAAGTGATCAGAAAAAGATACCCTAGGATCCGCCCTTGCGGTGTCCTACTCTGACATGTTGTTGGGGACTTTTTTTGATGACCTCACGGGCTCCACATAGATCACGCAGGCAGTGCGATCCTGGTTAGACAAGGCAACAATTCTCGCAACTTCGTTGTCTCAGGCTGCTGTCAGGTGCAAACCACTTGCACACTGGAGGCGAACCTTAGTTTGTTATGGAAGGACCCCTGCCTCCAGGGTCAGAAGTTGCCTGACCCGTTCTTTCAGACAGCCCGCACAGGACTCCTCTTCTTAGAAACTCTGTTCGGAGGTGAGATGGCGGAAGTGGTCCGCCGGGTGCAGGACCTTTGGGCCCGCTCTGCCGACAAGGCATACTCCAAGGCACTGACTCTCCTTGGTTGTTGTTGTCCTTGTTCGTCCCCAGCGGTACTTCTCAGACCATGTCTACCAGTCTGTCAACTTGTGCTCCCTCTGGTATGCGACAACCTGGGAAGGGCCTTCCAATAGAGGGAGAAAGTATCACGGAAGAGGTCTCAGGATTGCCAACCACCACCTTGTTATACTCCACGCAGCACCCATTTGGCAGCTGCCTCACCGCTTATCCCGCATAATGGAAGTTTATCACTGACGATTCATTTGTCATCAACATCCTGAGACATGGCTACATGCTGCCTTTTGGCAAAAAACAGCCATCCATTCAGCCAAGAACCACGGCGGTTCGCTCCACCCACCTCAGAATCCAAAACATGGACTTTCCTGGAGGCTCTTTGGAGCAAGCGCGCCATAGAGCCGATAGAGGATCAAGGTTCTCCCAGCTTTTAGAACCTACTCTTCATGGCCCCCAAGAACGACGGAGGATGGTGCCCATTCCTAATCCTGTTGATACTGAACACCTACCAAGAAGTCCCATCCTTTGGGATGGAGACACCCCAGTCACTGGCAGCAGCCTTAAGGCCCATTGAGTGGACGACATCCCTGGATCTCAAGGACGCATTCTTCCACGTGCCAATCACAGAGACTTCAGGGAAGTATCTGCCATTCGCTTTTGCGTATACCATTTCGGGGCACTTCGTTCGGTCTCGCCATGGGATATGCAGCTCACCTTCACCGCTGAGCCGTTTGCATTCCTATGTACCGGTACGATTGGCTTAACCATTGGCTTTGGCCCCGAGATTCGCAGCCTCACACACAGACCATTCTGGAACTCTGCCAACACTTGGGCCTGATATTGAACCTACCCAAGTCCAGTCCAGGACAGGTGGGACAGACTTCAGTCATTGCTCAGGCCCTTTCTCACTGGCAAGGTCCGCTCGGCGCAACTTTGGCTCACCCTGTTGGGCTCCCTGTCCTTGATGGATGCCCAGGTTTCACTCGGCCATCTCCCCCATCGCCCGCTGCAGCTCGCTGTGTGAGGCTGATGGATGAGAGACCAAGGATACCAGGTACCAATCCTCAAGGAGGATCTGCCACACCTTCAGTGGTGGACTGTGAGGGGGAACATCATGAAAGGACAAACGCTGAAGCCTTTTCAACCCAGCTCACCATTTACACAGACTCTTCTTGGTCTGGGTGGGGAGCTCGTGTGTAGAGCCAGACGGTGTTGGGCCCTGGGCAAGCATTGTTCGCGGCTCACCACATAAACTAGATGGAACTGGAGGCGATGCGCTGAGCGCTCCTCGACTTCTAAGACCTGGTGGGGCACAAACAAATCCTCATAATGTGAAACAACATGACCGCTGTTGCCTTCCTCAACGGGCAGGGCGGGATGCGGTCCAAGAAGTTGATGGAGTTGGCCGGACGTATCACCAGATGGTGCAATGACCATGAAGTCCTCAGGCACGCACGCTGGGCTTGTCCCGGGACATACGAATGTCCTGGCTGACCAACTCTCAAGAAGTCAGCCAGTTGGGACAGAGTGGTTGCTCCACCCCAGGGTAGTTTAGGCCATGCGGGCAAGATGGGGAACTCCACACCTGGATCTGTTTTGACTCACGAGAATGCAAAACTGCAGGTTTACGTCTCGCCTGTCCCAGACCTTATACCTTAGTAGTGGACGCTCTAGCCATGGACTGCAACAAACTGTGGGTGTACACCTTTCCGCCTTGCCAGATCCTGCCGAGGATACTACGCAAGTTTTGGTCCCACAATTGCTATCTGATCCTGATTACCCTGTGGTGGCTCCAGATAGATTGGTTTGTAGTCCTACTGGAATTGAATGTCAAGCCTTCACTTTGATTACCAGCATGGCTGAAGCTTCTGGACGAGCATGTTCCATAGGAACCCTCAAGTGCTCCACCTCCATCAGGGTTTGATTTAATCGGTATCACACCGCAAAAAAAAAAACAAAAAAAAAAAGCAATGCAAAAATTGGGTAACTGCGATGCAAGTTGCCATATCCAGAGCAAATGTTGCTGTACAGAATTTTTGCCCTGAAAAATAAAAGCTTTATCACCTGAAAAAAATATTAACTTGAAAATAAATCTGATCCTTTGAAAAAATAAAGAAATTGTGCTCATTCACCTCGGCGGATCTCATTTTTTAATTTTTGTAAGGCCGAGAATGTATCATATTTTTACCGACAACACAGAGACAGTCTAGTCTGTAAGTGAAGAGATAGGTGGCACTGCGTCTGGAAATTCAGTCCCCTGATTGGTTAAAAAAACTGGAGATGCCAGTTTGTGAGGGACTAGGAAACATGTGCCATGCTTTTGGATGGACCCCCATCTCGCCAAACCCCTGATAACACTTCTTATTCTTCTTATTATTATCGCAATCCTGACTGTAACAACCATGTCAAAAATTAAAGTGCAAATGGTCAAATAGTACAGAAAAACATGATCCATATTCATTAATTCCAAAGATTGGCAGTGCCAGGTCAATATGGAATAGGAATGGCTGCAATTCGAAAACGTCAACGAAATGACTGTCGATCAAATTTACTGTGTTATATGCTGGCAACATGAAGCCAAGATACGTGAACTGAGAAATTACAATTCCACATTCGTGGATGGTGTCACCACTGCAACCAGTATCAAAAAGGACAATATCATGAAGCACAAGAAGTCCGATCAGCACAAAAAAGCAATAGATTTGGCAATACAGCCGAAAAGTATTTTGCAAATATACCGATCTACACCTGTTGGACGTGCAGTATCTTGGGCTGAAGCGGATGAGATTGCACAAGTTGTTTGCTTGTTTGATATTGCGTACATGTTGGCAAAGGAGGAAATACCTTTAACCTTGTATTTATCAGTCGCTAATTTGAAAAAAAAAAAAAAAACACAGAGGGGCACTTGGCAGGACTTATATGACAGACACAAAGTGTGCCGAGTTTACAGAATGCATTGCAGATAAGATGCAAGATAGTTTGATCACATCACTGAAAAAAGCTGAATATTTTTCTATTATGACTGATGGCCCAACTGATGTAAGTGTATGTGAGAAGGAAGTGATCTAAGTACATTAGGTTAATGCAGATGGAAGCACCAATTGTAACTTTCTTAGTTTGTCAAATGTTGAACATGCAGATGCTCCAGGATTGAAGAAAACTCTTGAGAATGCTTTTGAGAAGGCAGGGATAAACGACGATGGTGCAATGTATGACAATCATTCAAACTTTCAACATTGAATAGTCTGCCTAGAAAACAATTTTGGAAGTGTATTTACAACCGATATCATGCACAGTTTGCAATTTTTCTTGTAGTTGTCTCAATAATGAAAGTTTTCCCTGTGTCAAATGCTTAGGAGAGACACCCAAAATCGAGACAGTCCTGCTAAAGTCAGGAGAGTTGACACCTATGATGAAAATAACAAGGAATGCAATTGCTGGTAATATTGTGCAACAACCTACAACAGTGCACAAGAGACTCTAGGGCAGCAGCCTCCAGTAGAAAATCTGGATGGCTATTTTAAATCTAAAAAATTCCATACGAGCTGCATGTATAAAGACCCCAAAAATGAGTCAAGATGACACTTTAGCACCAGAAAAGTGCTATAAGACTCCAGGTCCTTCACTTTGAACCAAAAAGAAATATTTTGCCTGTGGAACCTTTAATACATATACATATTACCAAAAATTCATAGTGATACAACAAAATTCTAGGCTGTGTTCCAGTGTGTAAACAAGAATGTAGCACTATTAAACACAACCACACATTTTGGATCTAGTTTGCTTCAGTGTAACAAAGTGGACACATCATGTCACCTGTTTGTTGTATTTTATGCTTAAAGGTACACCTTAAAAAACAAGAAGAATGTTACTGTGCAGGTTATTAACCTAGGAGGAATTGTAACATCCATCCAAGTTCCTGACAAAGAAGGCAAAATAGATGATATTACCACAGGTTTTGATTCAGTAGCAGGTGAGTTTGCATTTGTACTTACTTATATCTTCATTATTTTTGTCTGAAAGCTGTTTACCCATGGCATGCTAGAGTTACCCTGATCCATGCAGATTCAATTTATTTTTAAAAAGGGACTTAAGATTTAAGAAGTACATGTAGATGGCATTGGACATTGAGTATCATTTTTTAAAGTGTTCATGTTCATGCTCATGCAGCGAAATATAGTTACAAATCAGATTAGTTGTCGGAGAAGTAAATGCTCCTCTTTAAGTTCCAGATTGGAAGAAAATGGTTAAATAGGCTAGAATTATGTCTCCCCGTGCCACGGGGGGACATATTGTTTTTGCGCCCGTTTCTTCCGCTGCTTCTTGTTCTTGTTTTTCTTCAACACATTGTTGTGTGCGTTGCAGACGCGATAACTCAAGAAAGATTTGACTTAGGAAATTGAAATTTTTTGTAAAGATGTTCCTATATATAACCTTGCTTGGGATTGCAGATGGGTGACCTTGACCTATTTTTCAAGGTCACATGGGTATGTCATATAAAATTGACACGGACGCATTAACTCCGCAAGGATTTGACTTCAGAAGTTGAAATTTTGCATGATTATATACCAAATTATGAACTAGGTTGGGATTGTAGATGGGTGACCTTGACCTATTTTCAAGGTCACATGGCCACTTTTAAAAATCATTGCAGATGCATTTGTGAAAGATTTGACTTAAAGAGGTTGATATTTTGTGTGATTATGTTTCTATGTAAGACTTTTGTAAGACTTTGCTTGTGACTGCAGATGTATGACCTTGACATATTTTTCAAGGTCACGTGAGCATGTCATGTAAAATTGACGCGGACACAATAGCTCCGTTAGGATTTGACTTCAGAGGTTGAAATTTTGCATGATTATGTACCATAAAATGAACTAGGTTGGGATTGCAGATGGGTGAACTTGACCTATTTTTCAAGGTCACATAGGCATGTCATGTAAAATTGACACAGACGCAATAACTCCACAAGGATTTGACTTAAGAGGTTGAAATTTTGCATGATTATGTACCAAATTATGAACTAGGTTGGGATTGTAGATAGGTGACCTTGACCTATTTTCAAGGTCACATGAACCCTATTAAAAATCATTGCAGATGCACTCGAGAAAGATTTGTCTTAAAGAGGTTGACATTTTGTGTGATTATGTTTCTATGTAAGACTTTTGTTAGACCTTGCTTGTAACTGCAGATATATGACCTTGACCTATTTGTCAAGGTCACGTGGGCATTTCATCCTGAATCAATGTGGACGTGATAACTCAAGGAAGATTTGACTTGGAAAGTTGAAATTTTTTTTGAAGATTTTCCTACATATGATCTTGCTTGGGATTGTAGATGGGTAACCTTGACATATGTTTCAAGGTCACGTGGGCATGTCGTCTAAAATTGCGCAACAACTCTGCAAGGATTTAACATAGGAGGTTGTTTTTTTGTTTGTTTATGTTCTATAATACCAACTAGGTTGGGATTGTAGATGGGTGACCTTGACCTATTTTCAAGGTCACATGGCCACTTTTTAAAAATCATTGCAGATGCACTCGAGAAAGATTTTTCTTAAAGAGGTTGACATTTTGTGTGATTATGTTTCTATGTAAGACCTTGCTTGTAACTGCAAATGTGTGACCTTGACCTATTTTTCAAGGTCATGTGTGCATTTCATCAAAAATCAACGTTTTGAAATGTCAAGAAAGAGTGTACCTTCACCATATCTGTAGATCATTGGAATCGGTATGCTTATTTATAAAAATAAGGGTGACAATAGTAAGGGCGCACGGGAAGACATTTGACTTTCTGTTAGAAAATCAGCCTGTTCTAGTTTTTAAATATTTAAGACATGTCCAGTTTCCAAAATGTGCAGAAAATCAGGTAATTAGGACTACATAATGATTGCAAGTTCTCCCCCAACACCAAAATAAAAAAAAAAAAGTGATGGAAAGTGTCAAGATTTACTTTTAAAAATTAAAAATGAACAGTCTAATTTATCATTATTGCATATGAATATTCAGAGCCTTCCAGCTCACTTCAATGAGCTTGAAACTTATCTTAATGCTCTGAGACACAGGTTTAATATCATTGGGATCTCAGAAACTTGGTTAAATGAACATAGCTCTGATCTTTACAATTTGCCATCCTATCATCAAGTAAAAAGTTATAGGTCTGTCCGAGCTGATGAGGGTGTTTCATTGTTGATTACATTATAAAAGTTTTTGGTCATATTATAGAGTCTGTATTTTTTTTAAGTAATTAATGATGCTAACGATTCTCAAAATAATGTCATTGTTGGTCTAGCATACAGACCACCAGGTACTAAAAACAGGAATTCAACGAGTCTTTTGATGATCTGTTAAATATTATCAAAGTAGACAAGAAGAAATGTTACATTATGGGAGATTTTAATATTGATATTTTGAAACATTATTCACACTCTGGTACTTCTAATTTCATGGACTTAATGTAAAGTAATTCTTTCTTGCTTTCTATTAACTCATTCCATACTATGGTCACAGGCCTTGGTCAGTGGTTCTGGCACTGCCTTGCAAGTCATGCTGCAGCTGCCGCAAGGGCAGTTGCAGCATGACTTGCCAGGCAGTGCCAGAACCACTGACTTAAGACTATAGGCATGTTGGTACTTGAACAAAATCTCTTTTCATAAAGAATTTTAATATGCAATTGTCTTAAATCTAGGTAAATATATGGAAAAATCAGGGACTGGTATGGAATGAGTTAACCACCCTACCCGCATAACAGAATCAAGTGCCACTATTAATGACAATATATTCACCAATATCATTGATTTTTCTGCATTTCCAACGAATAGCATTCTTTACACTCATATATCCGATCAACTGCTGATATTCCACATCAGTCAAACCACAGTGTCGTCTAGAAGTAACGCTCACATTTGTAAAGACGTTGTGAATGATAAAACTTTAAATGATCGGTTTGTTAAAACCCAGTCGTATGAGTGGCAAAATGTTTATCAATCTAATGATGCCAACATTGCAATGTCCAACTTCATGACAGAATTCCAGGACTTATATAAAGAATGCATTCCTTGTAAGATGATTGAGCACAAATATCAACCAGATAAACCATGGTTGACACCTGGTTTGTTAAAATCAATTGCAAGGAACAATAAGCTCTACTTTAATTATTGTTACTGTAATCATAATACATCTGAAAAATTTGATAGGTAGAAAAGGTATCGCAGTTAACATGATAAACTTATTCATTTATTGCACATTGCTGAAAAACAATACTATTCTACGTATGTGAATGAGAATAAACAAAATTTGTCAAGTTTGTGGAAAATAATAAATAAGGTAATTGGTAAAAATTAATCTAAATTAATGCAGGATAGATTCAAATACAGTGGAGAGATTTTGATCTCTGGATCTGATGTGGAACTATTAGAACAAAAATACCAATGTGTCCCTGGCTCATTTCATGGAATGGTTCTGATCAAACAGATTATCAGTTAATCTTAATTAAACTAATTCCATCTTATTAACTAATAGAAATCATCCAACTGACAATTTCTCCATTAAAGTGAATGCTATATCTTATGAGCAAACCTCATGCTGTAAATTTTTAGGAGTTTGGACTGATTCAAAACTAAAGTTGAAGTATTACATTGATCAAACTTCATGTAAATTGAGCAAAATTGCAGGAATTTTTACACAAATAAGATGTAAAGTGGGGAAGTCGATTTCAGCTCAGCTTTATTATAGTCTAGTGTATCCTTATCTGATTTATTGTAATGTAATTTGGGCATCTAGTTATGCTACAAATTTCAACAAAACTGTTCTTCTCCAGAAGAAGATCATAAGGATTATCAATTTTCCTATGTTTAATGCCCACACGGACACTGTCTTTAGAGATCTCAAGATTTTGATATTTGATTTCATAAATGTTTATTTAATAGGCATATTCATGTTTAAATTAGTCCATAACTTATTGCCTGGTATTTTCAGTAGTTTTGTCAATTTTATCCACAATGTTCACTCTTATCCTACTAGACAAAAGGATAATCTACTTGTACTTTACTATAGAACTAATGTTTGTAAATTTTCTATAAAGGTTCATAGTCCTATTTTATGAAACAGGATTCCTCAATCAGTGCAAAATAAACCTTCTCTGCACTCTTTCAAAAGGAAGCTGAAAGATCGTCTGCTTCAAGACATTTTAAATTTTTTTCTTATTTCATTTTTTCCCCCTCATTCTCAATAGTCCTCTTATTTATTTCCATGTTTTCTAATGATTGTGATCTAGCACAGGATGAACTGTGTAATGTATGCTTTCTATTACCAATGTCTGCCGCCATGTAAATGAAGTTTTGATGTGAGGTATCTGTAGGGGATATTCATTAGCTCTTGCGAGTTTCTCTCCCCAGTTGTATATTCCTGTATAAATTGTACTAATATATGGAAAAAATAAAATTCAATTCAAAAGAGTGAACCATTAATTTCTCTATGAATCAGGCGACTCCTCACCAATGTAGATTGGGGATAGGTGAGGCAGATTGGTTGTTACAGTGGTACTGCATCAAGCCACAAGTTTTCTGAGGGGCTTGTCCTTCAGTTTTCATTCATTCTCTCATTTTGAATGTAATATTGTCTGTTTTATATGTGCATTGCCTATACCCTGTGGAACCCAGCCAATGGGATTATAGGTCCAGGTGGCATTTATCACTTTTATTGTACCTTAAGTCAATAAATGAATTTATATATTTATGACAATTCAAGAAATTTTTGAAGGACTGATCATGACTAAATGTTGCAGAATTTGGCATTGTCTCACACCCATAAGGTGGAGGGAGGCAACATGATGGGTTATTTATTTATTTTCAAATATATCTGCATGATAAACCTGTGTGTTACATGTAAAAAAAAAAAAGGATTTTGAAACCACAAACTCACTGTTTACAGCTAACCCAAGCATTGTGTTGCAGTGGTGTGACAGGATATTGTACATGTGATGTGCTCAAATTTATTCAATTTCATTTTATCATTACAGAGCGCAGTAATCATGCAGTGTCTTACTTAGTTAACTCTGTTTTTGATACAGATATCCCTGTGTGTTGTAAATAGAAACAAAGAGAAACATAAAGTTAACCATGACATATTGTGTTAAATGTACCCCCAAAAAAGAGGTACATGTATATATCTTTGCAATGTGTTTGTTTCATCTTAAACTCAAATGTGCATCCCAGAGGGTCTACATTTGACCATTGACACTGCCACTCAGTGTGAAATAATTCCTCTTTTTAAAACTGATTTAGTCCCCATCCATTTAAACTCTCAGTTTGAAGCATTGCAACATGCAATATGTTTCATGAAAGTGCACATTGTCCATATCTGCAGACATACAAGTGAGGGCACTTAGAGACTTGAACATCGGAATGAAACTTCCAGTTTCTTTTTTTGTTCTTCATGAATTGTCAAGATTATCTATTTGATCTTCTCACAGAATATGAAAAAAACCCACCTATGTTTGGAGCCCTTGTTGGAAGAGTAGCTAACAGAATACATAAAGGAAAATTCACCCTGGATGGACAGACCTATGAGCTTGCAGTAAACAATGGTCCAAATTGTCTTCATGGGGGCATCAATGGGTTTAATAAGGTGTGTATTATACATTATGATGGGTTATATTATTGAAGCATGTAACGTAGAAATTTGATTGAACAGGCCCAAGTTAGTGGACCTTGCAGTTTATCAGACTTCTTTGTGTCTTGAAGCTCACAAAAATATTTAAAACTGTAAATTGCTTTATTTTCATGGTTTTCAAATTTTTGACATTTCACTGTAGTTTTGATTTCACTATCTTGGACATGATTCGTATTCAAGCAATGTTGAAATACGATTTCCCTGTGTATTTATTTTCACATTGTTCCATCAGGAAAATAAGCAAAAATAAAAATACAGCAAAGTCAAAGCAATTTACAGTATTTAAAGATCACCTGACAATTAGTACACAGATATTTTGGATGTCTACTTTCAAGTCTGGTAAATTGACTTCGGACTGTATGTGTGTGTATATATATTGATATATATATATATATATATATATATAATATATATATATATATATATATATATATATATATATATATATATATATATATATATATATATATATATACATGTATGTGTGTGTGTGTGTGTGTGTGTGTGTGTGTGTGTGTGTATATGTGTTATATATATTTAAAATGATATGCCTTTTCCTGTTTCAATCAGTATTTAGGCAAGGCATGAAATATTTAATGGTATGATGAAACATTTAATGATATCATAAAGTATTTAGATGTATTATTGAATATGTAATCATATGTTTTGATTTTTAAATGTATCATTAAACTATCATACCAAGTTTAAAAAAAATATATTAAATTAAATATATCTTTAAACACATTGGATTATATCATCAAATTTTAAATCATTTTGTCAACAGTTTGTCATATTAAACACAGACTGAGCTTAACTATGAACAATATGTTCTCATGTGTCTACATAAATCAATGGAGAAGAAACTTGAGCCCCCAGGTGACCTACCTTTGCCACTGCTCCAAGTTGGTTGTTTTTTGTTTGTTTTTTTTTTTTGTACAAACAAACTGTCTATGGAAAGCTGCACTTGGGTGTACATTTTGAACATTACTTTTTATCAGGATTAAAGGTCAAGGTCATATGGCCATTTGGAAATATATGGATTAATTACGTAACGTTACCTCTCGACCACCATTGCCAAGACCTCTGTGTCTGGGCATGACGCCCAAGAAATCAAGATGAGAAGCTGGCTAATCACACTTGATTCTGAAAACCTGACGGTCCCGTGGCGTCATCTCTCGATCCATGTGGAACTGATGGTGATGTCATGTGCACATGCACCCCATATCATCCTTCCTCTTTTGGGCACCATTACTTGCTTGCTCTTTTCAAGTGAAGCTCAGTGAACGATCATTCATACTCACTGTTTTTTTGTGCTCTAGCATGCTCTTTCTGCGGAAAATCTTTTCTCAGCAGTCCGGGCATCTACAGATACCTAGATAGGTGATTTCTGTGATTGGATACCACTGAAATGATAAGTGCAAAGTTGGTCATTTGACTTGTACTTAGATTTTCAAGATAGCATCCCGGCAAACAGAATGCAGAGAGAGTGGAAGCAGTGCGCACCAGGCTATTGCTTCCTTTTGGAGGTAGCCCCAGATATGTGGCCTTCGAGGGGGCAGCAGGGTATGGGCACAGTGAGTTGAAGCTCTAGCTTATGACCGTCTCCAATGGTCACCTGACCACTCCTAGGTGACTCTTAGGCCTCATTTGGGGTCTTGCAAAGAACCAAGTGGCTCGAGATCTGGCCACGGCCTTTAGAATTTTACCCTACGTGCTATGGATGCCACTCTCCCTCACAAACAGAGAGCCTGTGCCCAGTGAGAGCTCATCGCTGGTACCTTTCCTGCATGGATGGACCCTGAGGACGGAGGTCTGCCCTCCTTCCACCACTGAGTAACCCAAGGAAGGAGCAAGTTTGCAGAAATACGATTTCATTGTGGATCAAGCAAATGGTCCTTTAGGCCTATGAGACCTCGCTGGATAGACCGGATACCTTATAGCTTGTCTCTGCCAGAGCTCATGAGGTTAGAACCTTCAGTGTCTCCTGGCATGCCCTGCGGAACGTTGCAGTTGTTGACATTCTGTAGGTCTGCCAGTGGAGATCTTCTACGACTTTCGCCGAGCACTACTTGCATGACATGATAGTACTCGAGGAGGGTATGTAAGCCTTTGCAAGCGTAACAGGCTCCTTTGCATAGGTTCTGATACTAGTCCGTTAGGCCTTTCCATATCCTATCAGAACTGCCACCATGTTCCATTTTGTGGCACTCTTGTGATTGATCAGATGTAGACCTATAGCTCGACACATTTCTTAGTGGACCTTGTATATATATATATACATAATATATATATATATATATATATATATACATATATATATATATATATATACATACATATATATATATATATATACATATATATATATATATATATATATATATATATATATATATATATATATATATATATATATATATATATATATATATATATATATATATATATATTTATTTATTTATTTATTTATTTATTTATTTATTGAGGGTGACTCAGTTAGCATTTGCATGCTAATCTCCCCTGAGGCCCTCAAATCAAAGCATACATCAAGATATGTACATGTATAGCTGACATTTCTTCTTAAAATCAGATAGGCCCATGGCACATTTAACCTCTTGAGTAAGTTTGTTCCATACAGTTGCTCCACTATAACTAATGATTTTTTCATAGACAAGGTCTTTGGTTTCTGAAGGTACAAATACATGTAGTCATTTTGGGCAGCATGTAAATTAACACTATGTTTATCTTTTACATATGTGAACATGTCTGACATGTATTGTGGTGCCATATCAATTAGTGATTTGTACATTAAAATTGCTTTTCGAAAGAAGATCCTTTATTCAATAGACATCCAATTTAATTTATGAAGTAAAGCCTTGTAGCTTTTAAATCCATGGACATTTGACACTAGATATGCCCCAACCTTGTGAAGTCTTTGAACTTTTTTCAGTAGCTTTTTGTTACAGTTACCCCATATGTAGGCTTCGTGCCTAGTAGACCTAATCTCAGACAGTATCTGGCAATTTATCCCAACTTTCAGCCTGTTGCTGGCTTTGACACGGATTTATAACTACCCCAGGAACCTCATAACCGCCAACCCCCACCCCACCCCCCCAACCCCCCCCAGGTTTTCAGAATCAAGTGTGAGTAGGAAGCTTCTCATCTTGATTTCTTGGGTGTCATGCCCAGATACAGAGGTCTTGGCAATGGTGGTTGAGAGGTAAGTAAACTTATTGATACTGATATTACTCCAAATATTCGGTATCAAAATCTGAAATCTTGTAAACATTCTACCATCTGTAATTTTGGGTGGATCTTTATGAAACTTGATGGGAATGGGAGGTCAAAATCTGGATTGATTGTGACACGAGTGGTGTCATTTATATTTTGACAGCAAGTATGAGTGAAAATGTGTCAAAAGATGTAAAATCCTCATTTGAAGAAATAATTCAGCTTGTCATGTCAAATAAAAAGATAGTATATAGAAAACTTCGGGCACTTATTGTATCCTATAATGTGGATGACATAGAAAAATAGTTCCAAGTTACTTCTGCTATAAAGTTAAAAGAGGTGACTTGCAGATGATGTCCATGGTGTGGAAGTTAATCCCATCTAGGTGTCAGGACTTCCCAAGTGTATGAAAATCTAGATCAAGTTTGGTGGTACTGCCTACAGTATTATGCCATATATGGGTCAAAAATGTGAAAATCTTGCTAGGATCTTCATGAAATTAAGTGAGATAGTGCAAGAAGGTCAAAATCTTGATTGCTTATGATACTAGTGAGGTCATATTATCCAGGTGGTCAAGTAGGTTCCACCCTTATGTTAATCATCTGTTTACATGACAACAGGGCAGTAGGCCCATGGGCCCTTTCTGAGATGATGTTTGCAGTGGTGATATTCTGTTTAAAAGTTTTCATAAGATACGGTTGATGTTGACTTTTCACTACCAGTTTACAGCATCAGATACCTGTGCACACACACACACACACACACTCTCTCCTCTCTCTCTCTCTCTCTCTCTCTCCTCTCTCTCTCTCTCTCTCTCCTCTCTCTCTCTCTCTCTCTCTCTCTCTCTCTCTCTCTCTCTCTCTCTCTCTCTCTCTCTCTCTCTCTCTCTCCTCTCTCCTCTCTCTCTCTCTCTCTCTCTCTCTCTCTCTCTCTCTCTCTCTCTCTCCCTCCCTCCCTCCCTCGCTCCGCTCTCTCTCTCTCTCTCTCTCTCTCTCTCTCTCGTGTACCAAAATAAGATAATACCACGAAGGTACATATTAATATTTACATTTGTTATTTTTGTTAGCATTGAAAGAATAGGAACGGTAGTGTAGTTCATGAGGCAATGGTTACACTAGAGCATTCTCGTGCAACCAACGTGGCTGCGCAATAATATCCTCTTAACGCACTTTGTCA